>CM020440.1:83651756-84144256 GCA_009819605.1 Sterna hirundo
CATCTTAATAAAACATTTCAAGATCTGAGGATGAAAAGCAAAATATGAGTGCAAAATCATTACTGTGAAGTAAAATCTGAGTGCAAACTCCTACTACTGTAAGGGAGGTGTAGTCCTTTCAAAAAAATAATAGATTTTGTAGAGCCATTAACCATGAACTCAGGAATGTTAATTTCTGTATGACTGTCATAGACAAGGGATATGATCTGTAATAATTATGTGGATTGCACATCCAAACATGCTAGCAAAGAGCAGAGATAATTTAGCCCAAATTCAGCCAAGCAGACTCTGATTTAACTTGATGAGAATGACATAGTCAGATTTAAAGGCTGAAATCAGACCTTTGCAAAATGGGCTTGTGTTCAAGTCTCTGCCTGCATCAGAGCTTCCGTAGACATCCCTAATTCGGGTTTTATTTAAGCAGCGTAAAAATGCATCAAAGGTAGGGGGTGGTTTTGAAAAGAGGCAGTGAATTCTGACTCGGGTGTCTGGCCGAAGCAGGAGCTGCTTTTAAAGATGCATTGTAAAAGGATGCAGAGCTTCTAAGTGACTTGAAGAAATTTAAACCACTTCCAGTTTGAGTGACTTGAAAACAGTTTTCTGAATTCTTCTGTTTCTCCAAAGGATTTTGTGTTGCTGGATATTTGGGTGTTTTTAGATGCAAACTGTCCCACTCGGATGCCGAGAGGATGAGGCTCTGAGGGGCTTTGGTGTGGTTACCCGAACACGCGCTCTCGTGGTCGGGTGCATAGGTGTTTGCTTTTTGAGCAGATGAAGTGAAAGGAGGAAAGTGAGCCTGGATTTCTTCAGCCCCTTCCATTTAGAGGAGACGTGGAGTCAGTTTGCTTGTATTTCTTATTGGACATCTGGAAAAACCCTTTTGAAGGCGCTTCTGACTTGTCACTACATGTCCCCTTTGTGCAGGGGAGCCTGTAGGTGACCTGGCATGGGGCTGGTCTGGTGGGGGAGGCTCCAGGAGATGTTGCTTTTGCTCCTGGCCCAAGGCACTTGATGGATAAGCTCTTGATCCAAAATCAGGAGGAAGATTTGCAGCAGCAGGCTGGGAAATGGAAGATGAAAGAAATCTCCAAGCCCTTCTGGTCTGTAGACAAAAGTCACCTCCGCCGGGAGCGAAGTGGAGAGGAGAGGAGGGAGCTGCTGGGGCGCAGGAGAGGAGGGTCTCCTGGGCTTTGTGGTCCTTGCGAGCATTTTGGAAGACCTTGGTCACGGGGCAGCGTGTTGCTGGATGCTCACCTTGGAAAGAAGGTGTATACCAGCCTCACGTTCTCCCTCCTCTTCTTCGCTTGGTTATCTGGGGGAGTCAGAGTTAGAGAAAGGGAGTAAACTGGGCTCCTGAGGGAGGATGGCTACTCCAGTGAACGTGGAATGGATTTGCCACATCATACAGTAACTGTGGGCTGAAATTATTAATTGTTCCTTAATTAACTTTAAGGCCAGGGAAACTTTGTTACCTTTAAATTTACCACTTATGCTGCTGTCGATGGCAGCGACATGGTGCCTTCCAAGTTGTTTTCTCTTGTACCTTCCAGTCCCTGAGTGATGTTGTTCGGGGTTTTGTCTTCCTCTTGTCTGAAGGCAGCACAGAGAGACCTCCCCTACCTGCAGAGAGACCCCCCCCAAGTGGAAGGTCTTCTCACGATGTGTGCCAAACACCCATGTATTGCCACACCAGCTGTGTGTTACATTTCAGACAATGTGGTGGGTCAAACCCTGCGTTCAGCTGTGATCCTGCATCCTCCCTAGAGCTGACGGGAGGTGCTGGGGCTGTTGGAGTATGGGTAGACCCAGACCTGGCTTCCTGAGCCGAGGTGAGGAAGAGGCCGGAGTGGGGGCCCTGTTGGGATGCCATGTTGGTGCCCAGCAGAAGCACTGCAGGTCTGCGGCGAGCGCTCGGCTGTGGAGCTGCTGGGACTATTCCCGCATGTCTGTGGATAAGATGGAGGCAAGGGAAGAGACGCGGCATGAACTCTCTCCTCCAAATTCTCCTTAAGGCTTCAGTAGTGCTGTAAAGTCACACGGGAGCTGCAGTCGGTAGGTGTAGCTCTAGTGGCTTCAGGAGAGCTTCCTGGGGCCAGCAGAAAGGAGGTTTTAAGGGGGTGACTGAGGGGTGCAGGGTCTGTGCACGTATTGGAGCCTCCACTACCCGCTCACACTGCGAAACGTCGGACCTGCCAGCTACGAAATGGCAGAAACACGCCTGGATTTTCTTGTTGTTTTAGAGATTATGTTAAGTGTTGCTTAAATGAAAAGGCTTTATTTTCTTACACCCACGTGCATGTTTACTTCCTTGTCATACCTTCTGGAGTTGAAAGGCCTCTTTCATTAAAAAAAATTCCCCTGCAGACTGGCACTTTTGTTGTGGTTTTGTATGATGATGGACCAGTGAGTGTGTGTCTCTTTCCAGTAAGAGTTTGGTGGATCCCGGCCTCCGTGGGCTCCAGTCTGTCCCTGTGCCATTGAGTCAGCGTGGGCCGGTGACTTGATGATGGTTCCTATGGGAATGGGTTATGGATCCTAAGGAGGGGAGGAGGAGTGGACAGAGGGACGAGGGCTTCTGCTGAAACGGGCCAGGATTTCAAGGAAAACAGGACAGCACAAGTGCTTGAGCTTGTGTTGTGCTTGTTTGCACTCCATTGAGGTTGCTGCTCCTGGTTTTGAATGGGTTATTGCTCAGATCGCTGTTTAAGTAAGATGGGGGGGACAGAGGGGGCAGTGATGCCAGCTCCTCGCCTGGCCTGGTGCAGGCTATAAACTGAGGTCGGACTCACCTTACAGTTGGGTTTCCAGAAGCAGTTCGTAGCGTGGGAGCGATGTTTCGTGTTGTCTGTGGAACTTGTCCTCCCGGGAACCTGTGCCGGGTTCAGGCTCTGTAAAAATGCCTCGTTACAACCTGACAATAAGTGTCACTGTCACCCCCAGGGGACTTTGCAAGCGGGCACTACATCTGTCAGACTGCTCCTCTCGAGGTGTCTTGATTAAATTTTTATCTCTCCCTTCCTTCCGAAGTTCCTGAGGAAACATATGCAGTTCTTTTTTGGCAAATAAAAAAACCTGTGACTTTAAAGATACAACCCCGCAGAAATACAAGACCCTTCGTGATAGTACTTAAATGTTTGCTTCTGTGTTGTTTCAGAGAAATTAAAATAAACTACAGTCAGTTTGGAGCGGTTGCAGTGAAAGGTCTTTGTCTATAAGCTTTGCTCCTGGAATTTGTCATCATAAAACGCAAGAAAAAAGCAAAGGCATAAAGTGTGCATCTGCGCTTGTGATGCAAATAAATTACTACAAGAAAATAAGAGAGAAAACAGGTTAGTGTTGATACTGTTCTGGAGACAGCTTTGTCATTGTGTATGTGGGTGTGTCTGTTGTTTGTGTTATGAGCGAGTCTCCTGTTTTAAAGGTTGTCAGCAAATAAAGGGAAATGTTATTGTCTCAGCTTGATAAAGACCAAGCTAACCTCGCTAACATCCTGCACGGGCCGGACACTCGGTGTGTTCAGCGAGGAGTGCAGGGCACGAATCGAAATTAGGACGGGAGCTGCACAGTCAGCACCCGTGCCCGACATCTCTCTCACATCAGAGAGGTAATTCACGCTCCAGGGGTGCAGTGAACACCCTGTGTCCTTGTGCCCCCAGTGCTGGTGGTGCGTGGAAGGATGCAAATCTCAGCCCGTGACATTGACCGTGTGATAGGAGGCTGCAGAGACTTGGGGACTCGCAGTGGCACTCGGGCTGGAAGGACCTCAGGACATCTCTGTTCCTCCTGCTCAAAGAGGGTCAAGACTCAAATCAGACTGTGAGATGTTCCTGAACATAAGAACACTGCCTTTCTGCTGCTGCTGTATTTGATAGTACTGAGGAAAGAATGCAGACAGGGAGGGCTTTTCTAAAACGTCATTATTATTACTTTTTCCCCCCTTTGGCCCAGCTACTCATACAGCTGTTGGGGCTGGGTGACGCTTGTTGTCCTGGAGTTGTGACTGGGTGGTTTACGCTGCTGCAGAGTGGTGCTTGTATAAAAACCTTTATTGTAAATGAGCCAGCAAACACATTCCCTTCTAAACATTAAAAATGTGTGGGGTTAAACGACTTTGGAATATGGCTCCAGTGGACAGAAACACTTTTATTTTCCCCTATCTTCTGGTTACGTGACAGGAGTCCCTTTCCCAGAGCGCAGGAGCATTAGCCGATGCAGCCTCTCTTGATTTCGGTTTTAGCTGTGAGAGCACCTTAGGTTTCCCTTTAAGAGGTCTGGTGTCGCTGGAGGTGCTTGTCTCGTGGCAGCGCTGGGGCTGCACATGCGGCTGCCCGCAGTTAGCGTGTTACTGGGTTAGTGGCACATCTATGTCCTCATCTGGCACCGAGCGCGATGTTGCAGAGTTTTAAGATTGTTTTGGATGAGCTGCATGGCATCATGCCATGTTTTTTTCTAGGCTCGCTATCGCTTGGCATCGGGAAGCCCTTTCTGGGCACTAACGACTTCCTGCGGTACGCGCAGAAGGACTGGGGAGGTGTTGGTGGCGTGGGTGGGATGGAGATGCTTCCGTGGGTTCACCTCTGCTCGTCTCTAGCTATGCCTGTGGCCATCGCAGCTGGAAGTGCAGTATGTGGCACCTGCAGGTGGCAGGGAGGGCAGTGCAAAAGGCTGCGTGACTACAAACAGCCAAAGAGGGCAAGTTATCAGCCGTCTTGCAGAAAGCTAGAAGGATGGGCCAGCCGTTAATGCTCCTGCCATTAAGTGTTCCTCAGAGTACCTGGGGAGAAAATTTCAGCCCAGCACTTCCGCAAAGCGAGCGATGCCTTTGTTCAGCTACTTCTGTGCCCGAAGAGCCTTCCCGGCTTTGTTTGTAGGGGGTTTCTAGGTGCCTGCCTGGGAAATGCTCGGCCCTCGAGGGTATAACAGAAAAATCGAGGGTTTTCATTTGAGCTGTACGCCTCTCCTCCTTGCTTGTAAATGCTGGCGATGCACTTTCTTATAGCTTTTAAGCCTTTGGGATAAAACGGGAAACAATCAGAGGTCAAGTGAAAAAAGGAATAGTTTTGCTGAAGAAGTAAAGAACGAGGCTGGGATGTAGGTCAGATGCACACAGCACAGGGCTTTAAGAGCTGCTTTCTACAGTGAAATTGTACTTCGAGACTTTTTGAAGTTCACATCTGGTGAGCAGATTTAAGGTACAAGCCTCCAGTGTTTGTGTAGTAGTTTCTTTACTTGCTTTCTAAAAATATGACCTGGAGACCTCCCTTTTGCTGAAAATGTTGAGAATCTTGCTGGGCTTCTCTCCCCTGCACATTGCAGAAGTGAGCGTGGAGGCTCCAGAAATGCAGCAGGCAGCTGAAGGCTTCCTATTTTCCGATTCCCAACCACCTGCCGCTGGACCACCAAGTCCAGCCCTGGAGAAGGGACCAGAGAGCCTCTGGGAGCATCCTCAGAGACCTTTGGATAGTACAGCGTTCCCTCCCCATGACCCAGCTGTCCGGGAATGCTATGGGGCTGCTTACTGGCAGCCCGGTGAGACAAGCAAAGGGGTTTGGGTGAAGTTTTGGGAGGAGAGGAGTGGTAGGAAATCGAATGCGTGGGTTATGTCCGATTCTTCCCTTGCTCTGGTGTTGCTCTTGTGTTTGATCTCGCTGGAGTTGCTCCAGGCTTGCGTCAGAGTCAGCCCCAGCTCTCCTTTCCTCCGACAGAAATCTGGAAGAGCTCTCTTTAAGGCAGCAGAACAGCAGAAAAATATTTATAGACAGGAAGGGAATCTGGTCTCCCCCCACCCTTTGGCAGAATAACTATCAGTTTCCTTAAGATACATGCTTGGCAGCGGTGAAACGTAATTCATCCCAGTGAGTATACTTCTCAGCATTCATCAGATGTAAAGTGTCATGGAATTGTCATGTAATTTAATTTCTTCCATTCGGATATATGTTAGGAATGAAGTCAGCTGAGGAGATTACAAAAGGAGTATTGATGCTGTGGTCCCTGCACATATTTCGATGGAAGGAATGAAATGCCAGTCAGCTGGCACTGCGTGCTCCTCCGCTGCCTGGGGAGCGCCTGCCCGTCCCCAGTGCCTGGGACTAGCGAGTTGGACCGAGAGATGCCATGTGGACACCCCAACAAATTGGGAGGTGCAGGTGTTGATTTGGCTGCCGCACAAGGCTGCATGCAGGCTCTCTCCAGGCAGCCCAGGGAGACCTGCGTGGAACCCCCTCGCCATCCCAGGCAAGCATCCCTACTTGTAGCCTGCAAACGCTTGTTTAAAAGATGTTTGAAAGCATCAATAAAAGCATCTTATGGGTTTATTGGGTAGTTCAGAAACTTTGTCACGTTCCTCCTATAAACTGTAGCTTTAGTTTCATGTTTTATTCTGCCTTTCCATTTAAGACAAGACAGGCTATGACTTGATGGTGGTTCTGTCACCACTTGTAACGTTTGAGGAAAAACCTGGCATTGTTTCTTCACCTTTAATAGGAATATTATTCACCTTGAAGTAATGGCAATAATCGCTCCTTTCGAAATAGATGAGAACTGGAGTGACTTTATGGCAAGAATTAGAGCAGTGAAAATACAGTTTTATGTGTAACGAGGATCTGGTTTGCAAAGGGGGATGCTGTTGCCTTCATGCATAGAAATTCTTGGCCAGATCTGTGGTGCCGTCAAGCCTGTGGGGATCTGGGTGCGGTGCCTTCCATCAGCTGAGATCTGTACGGCGCCAGAGGCACTTTTATCTTTTGGCTGCCAGGATTGGGAAAGGAGGCTTAGTCCCCGCTCCTCCTCCGGCGTGTCTCAGCCTCCGTGAGTGCATGGAGTACCGGCTCTGCTTGACAGGAGAGGAGGAAGGTTTCTGAGCCACCTGGCCAAAACGTGCCTGGTGCTCACCCTTGAGGAGTGGGTGGTGTCTCAGAGAATGAGATTTGAGGCATAAACGCCCTGGGGAGGAAAGCACAGAGGAGCAAAGCAGAACACAAAGCAATGATTTGGGTGTATGGCTTGCGGGGAGCCCTGTCCTGCACCACCGCTGTGAGTGCCAGTACCTGCCATGGGTGCTGGGCTGGCCCTGGGGTTGCAGCCCAGACCTCAGTGGGCACGGTGGCCTGCCCGGTTGTGTGGGGCTAATCCCAAGCAGGTGTGGGGGCAGCAGAAGAGGGCTCTTCCCCTGTGTTGGTTGCACTTGGCAGGGGTGGCTTTGTGGGACCCTGCCCGGGGTGCATTCCTGGTGCTCCTGTGCCAGGCTAGCTGATGCCCTGGAAGCGCCTGTGCCAAACAATAGTTATTCCCTGTGAAACGCTCCACTGGTGCTTTTCTGAGCTGTTATTCCAGCATCCACTGATTCTGTTATTCCTCCCCACAGGGAGCCTGGCAGAAGGGGCAGGCTGGGCAGACCGGGGTCGGTCCTGGAGTGTGCGCCAGCCCCAGAGAGACCTGCCTTGCTGTGGGTCAGGAAGCACATGGTGAAGAGGATGAGTATGGGTTAATGTGGGCATGTGAGGAGGCACTAAGTACTTAGTCACAGCAGGAGTAAGCAGTATCTCAGAGAGGGATCAACAAGCGTGGAAAACTCACAGGAAGTTATTTGCTTTCCTGACTCACAGGAGAGGGAAGAGAAGTTGTGAAAGATGGGGACCCACACGCGGGCTGAGCCCTGGGACAGCCCTGGCAGCCGGGTGGCTGCCAGCCAAAAGGCAGAGGATGAGCCAAGGGTATAGAATCACAGAATGGTTAGAGTTGGAGGGGACCTTAAAGATCATCTCGTTCCACCCCCCCTGCTGTGGTGTATATATATTTATTTATGTTTGTAATGCAATTGAATGTTTGGCTCAAAGTTGTGCTTTTACATAAATAGCTTTAGTGGGCTTCACGTGAAGGCAGAATCCATTTAATCGTTGCAATCTCCTCCGTGCCCACTTGCTTCTCAGCCTTCTTATTTTCTGGAGTCACTGCTCTGTGGAGCTGGGGCTTGGGCACCGCCTGGGTTTTGAAGATGGGAGTGGGCTGCAGAGATGCAAAGTAGATCCCCCAGCGTGCGCTGTATTTGCTGGGGCAAAACATGGGTTACCCTTCCGGAACAGATCGTCGTTTGGTGGGAATCAGTGTAGCTGCACTCATTCCAGTTCATCGTTACTTCTTTACACGCGCTGGGGATCTGGGTGTGATGGTCACACACCGCATACTTAATTGGTTTAGCTGTAGCACTGTAGCAGTTAGTTAATTACTAGTTCATGACCCCCGTGAGTCACCCTGGCTCCTGGCATTGACCCATCATGTTACTGCTCGTGGTGTGGGGTTTTCCTGGTGTTGGGGACATGTGATCGGGGTCAGCTTCTGCAGCAGGAGAAGCTCCCGTGCCCGAGGAGCTGCTCAGTGCCCAGAGGAGGGAACGGTACTGAAGGTAAGAAAAGGGTGACAGGAGATACCTACGCTTTACGAGAACACCCAGCTGTGGGAGTCTTGCAGCAAGCAGCAACCTCCGCTGAGGGCTGGCGGCGGAGCCCATCTCGGGGGAAAGTGATTTCAGCGCCGCGGCTGCTGCCAAGTGGATGTGGTCACCACCGGCAGCATTGGCGGCAGCGGTCTTCCCCAGACAAGTGCACAACCTTCAGCCAGAGGCGCCTCTCCACATGCTGGTATGCTGGTTGTGTGTGTGTGCGCATGTGTGTTTATCACTTCTTCTTTTTCTAGTTAAAATATGTAATCATTTTTGTGCCTGAGAAAGCGAAAGACTGCGAGCGTTGGTGCAGGCGACCTTGCGTGACTGCTGCAGGGTCCAGGGCTAAAACCAGTCTCTCTGGTCCCTTCTCCCTCCCCCATCCCTGCTTTTTCCTGTGCAGTTCTTCTCGGGAAGAGATTTTCGTCTGTGCCAGAACGTGCAGGGATTTTGTGCTTGGGATGCATATCCCCGCTGGGATTAATTTAAGGCTTGTTTTATTAGTGACCTAATCCATATCTGCATCCATTTGCCTGGCTGGTGGATGCACTAACCAGGCCTCCTAACTCAGCCGGGGTTTCTTCTCCCTGCGGCTCTGCTGTAGGAGACCGCTGGACAACTGGTGTGACCGACTGTGACCGTCACCAGTGGGTAGATGTAGACCTTCTCCTGCTCCGGACATGGTGAGGAGCTGAGGGAATGCTATGGGGATGAGAAGTCTCTTACCCCGCAGGCTATGGTCTTACTGTGCAATGGCCATGAAAACGCGAGTCCCATAGATACAATGATGCGCTTTCCGTTGTGGGACGTACCCCTTGCCTTTCTTGGAGAACATTACTTTTTTGAGTAATGCCACCGTGCATTACCACTGACAGTAATACTTGCCCAGTCCTTCCTGGGAAGGGAAACTGTGCGCCATTTGCCTGGTGGAGCCCCAGTGGAGGAGTATTTTATATATTAAATACCTTTTAATTAAAGGTGAGGAAACCGAGATGTGGAGAGATTAAGGACCAGTTTTCTAAAGAAGCTCAGTGGCTAGTCAGGACTAGATTTTCAAAAGAGCTCAGCTCCTATTGAAGTAGTAAATGAACAACCGGATTTTCAAAGCATCTGATCATGTTAGATGCTGAGCCCTTCCAGCTGGGCTGTAATTGCTGGTGGGAACTGCCCACCCCAGGCGAAGGGAGGGTGTTCCTCTCCTGCTGCAGTCAGTAATGGGGTTGTTTACATCTGAACTAGCCCCTCGTAGCGTGGGGAGAACCAGGCGCTCAGGGCTGTGCGAGGTTTGGCTGTGTTAGTTTTGCATGGGGAGGTGGATGCTGGACGTGCTCGTTCCTCTGCGTTGGCCACAAAGGACCATGTGAATGACCTCAGAGGTACATGTCTGTATGGAGAGGCCACGTCTATACGGGAGGTGAACCTCCGTCCTTTCTGTTGCCTCTATCAGCTTCAACGCCATCTGTGTTGAAGTTCAACGTCACCTGCGTTGAAGCTCCCAAGTGCTTTGTGAGCCAGAGGGCAGTATGGGTAGTCATAAGCAGATGCTTAAACCAAGCATCTACGAAAGAAGACATTAAAATTACTGAAGACACTAGTTTGGTGCCTTTGTTGAATTTTCTGTTTTCCCTGAAAGCCACTGAATTCGATGAAAAATAAAAGGACGTGAAATAGTCTGTAAGCGGTAAACTGGATTCTTACCATTAAAAATACTGAATCTGAAGAAAGAAAGTGACCGAAACATCATGAAAACTCTTCTTCTCCAGTAATTACCTAGTTTTGAGTGGAGACCCCAGCATGGCAGAATTGCCCAAGGAAGGAAGGAGGAATGTGGTGTGTATTGTCCCTTTATATTCTAGAAAAAAAAACGTGTAGGAAATTAAAGAAAATGTATTTTCCTGCGGAGATGCTTAAACCCATGCTGTGTATGCATGAAAGGCTGCTGCAGGAAGCTCCGTGTCAAAGAGGAATGACAAATAAGGAAAATCTTGCCGTTATGCTCAGAACTTGCATCCATATCCTGCGCTCCTTGCAGGGCGGTGGGGGACGTGGTCGTCCCTGCCTCTCCCTCATGTCCATCGTCCAGAGCAGCCGTGTGGCTCGTGGCCGCTCTGCGTGCGGCTGGGCTACTAGTCATGGTGCAGCTCAGGTAGCTCCATTGTGGGAAACAAAGTTCCCCCCGCCTTAATTCTTCTGGCCCCTTCCGTGGCTCAGCTGTGGACTCCGCCAGCTGCAGCTGTCCTCGCTTGATGTGGCTGCCTTCAGATGGCTTCCATCAGCTCCACTAACCAGCGGCGCAGCTTTTTTTATTAAAAAGCACATGAAAGATGCCCGCGGAAGTTGCTGATTTCCCTCCCTGGCCTTTTCTAAAATCATAAAATGAAATCTTGGGTTGTCTGTCGTGGCACAGATGTCAGCAGTAGTTCTGCTGTGGAGCTCCAGTGCAGGCACACACCCTGCACTTTTGAGAGAGTGCTTTTTTTTTCCCCTCACTTTTTTCTTTTTGTTTTTCCTGTTCAGTGTATTTTTTCTGGAGTTTTTTCATTTTTTTTTTTTCTCCTAAATACCTCCTGTGTCCACCTCCTAAATAATAAGAAATTTAAGAGAAAATGTGGTATGAAGGAAACCTGTGGTGTTCTGCTAGTTTCCATCCCGAGGGACGTCTTGGGCTGTGTTTTACATGCGTGGAGCAGAGTCGGTGGCCCGCAGCTCTGCAGCACGCACGTCATCACTGGCCCAAGTGCAGCAGAGCTTCTCCTGCTCCAAAAATTGGTTCCCTTGAGCGGGTGTGGGTGGGACTGCCTCCACGGAATCCCGGAATGGCCAGGGTCGGCAGGGACCTCTGGAGATCATCTGGTCCAAGCCCCTGCCAGAGCAGGGTCCCCCAGAGCAGTTGGGACAGGAACGCGTCCAGGTGGGTTTTGAGTATCTCCATCTCTGGGCAGCCTGTGCCAGGGCTCGGCCACCCTCAGAGGAAAGTTTTTCCTTGTCTTCACGCAGAATTTCCCATGTTCCAGGTTGTGCCCGTTGCCTCATGGACTCCATTTTCTCGCACCTCGTCCTGGATTAGGCTTGTTAGATATGTTTGATTCACAGGCGCAGGCAATAATCATGTTTTCCACTGAGGAGGGCATTGCATTTTAAAAATTTATTTATATTATAGCTTTTAGATGTGACAGCAATAAGATTTTAAACAATTAATGTGAAACACTGAAAATCCCTTCGCTACTGCCTGCTGTTGCCTTTGCAAGGAGGGGGAGGATGACTTGCTGGCTCGAGTATTAAGGATTTGCTCGCCCTTTGTGTAGGAAACTGCTTGTCAGGAGCATCAGCTCCAGTGTTGTTGGCGAAAGCTGGTCTCCCGTCCGCTCACCACCCCTCTGCTGCTGGAGGAGATGCTCTGGGTTGGTTTCACGCCAGACGCGTTAGCGTGGGCCAAACCAGTCCGACTGGCTGCGGTGCGTAAAGGCAGATCCTGCTCCTGCCCTGTCCCCTTTGCTCTGATTTAGACTGGTCCTGCCAGTCCACGGTGCAGGACCAGTAGCCACCACCTTCCCAGGCACCCTCTAAATGAAGCAGGTGGCCACTGCAGCCATGTTACCTTCTGCTCGGGCCACCACAGCTTGTGCTGTCTCTGCAGCATCCCCAGCTCTCCAGCGGTGCATCAGCTTCTGCGTGCCTGATCTTGCCTTCCTCCACTGCGCCGTGACCCGAAGGGGAGCCCTGTACAGCTCTGCGCTTCTTTAAAAGTGCTTTTTAGCATGAAACACTTAGCGTTTCCTTCTCCTGGGCTAAATGCGGCACACAGTCCTCGCCTGGCTGATCGCTGCAGCGTGGAAAGGGTTCTTGGGCTGAACTCATGACCCAAAGCTCTTGTGGGTGTAGGACGGGCTTGTGTGAATTGGAGCGCGCAGCAGCGGCAGCGTCCAGCTTCCTGCTCTCCAGAGGTTATTTGTCTTTGCTTCTATATACAATCACTGCCTGAACGCTCGTTTTTAGGTTTTAAATTGGAGGAGGATTTCTGAAGGTAGTGTGTGTTTTGAAGGCAGAGCTGAGGTGTCCAAGAGTTAAATGGTGCCCGGAGTACTGAAGTACTGAGAATTTTCCGTAGATAATAAAGGAGACTTTATCACAAGAATAGCTGTTATTAAAAGCAGTCACAAAACAAACTGTTGGGAGATTTTCTTGTATCTGATAAGGAAAGTAAGAAGATAAAATGTTAGATCCAGGCAATGAAATGTTAGCTTAATTTAAGCTAAGAGGGATTTTTGCTGTTTTCTTCTCAGTGGCCAGGATTTCGGTTCTCTACTCAGACTTTTCACAAATTTCCAGGCTTGGTTATAATTTAAGGGCCACTTCCCATCTTGCATAAGAGCGGTCATAACTTCAGGGAGCAGTTCCCGCGTCTGTGTGAGCTGGCCGGCGTCTTGCAAGAAGAGGTCCCTTAGCGCCGAGCCTGACTCGCGATCCCACGCAGGGAAAATTCCCAGTGACATCAAAAGGAAGTGTATGGAGAGCAGGGAAGGCAGCATCAAACCCGAGAGATTATAATTTTTTATGTAAATCTGTTCTGATGAGCCACTGAAACACCTAAAAGCAATACGCCGGCTAAATAGTCTTTTTGCATATTGTGTTTATTTATCTTGTAAGCGGCTTGCCAGTTTGTAAGGAGGGCTGTGTTCCAAATTCATTTGTGTAAGAGCCTAAGGTGGCTCCAGTTGCTCCCTACCCTCTCCTCACCTTTTGTCATCTTAGATGGCAGTTTAATTGGGTCAGGAACAATATTTTTTGTCTTAGCTGGAGGAACAATGAGCTCAAGCAGCGACAGCAGGCAAAAGTGATGGCAGGGTGGCCACTGCCGTCTTTGAAGAGCAGGAAGAGGGCAACAGGGCTTCAGGGATACGCTGCTAAAGAGTGTAACCACCACAACCTGGTTGGGCGTCTCCAGGTGCTACTGGACAAATACCATAACTCCCTGCGGAAGAGAGTTCACGGGCACGAGCGCGCGGCGGGCAGAGCGCAGTGTTCTTCTGCAATGTTCTTCATATTGCAAGAACAGGTTGACTTAAAAAAGGTTTTATTACCATTTTCTACTTGCGCTCGGTTTTCATTTCCACCGTAATTTTTTAACCACAGATTTGTGTTTTTGCTGCGTGAATAGCTAAATGAAAGGATGCCAAAAGCCAAACTTAAAGTTGTTATTCTGATTTCTGGCCAAAAAGTAATTGTTTACTTTACCATTGCAAATGTGTACACATGGCACCAGCAGCTGGCTGAAATTATTTTGGGCCAGATTCTGCTTTCGTTGAAAGTGGTGTAATTTCAAAAAAAAACCAAAACAGAAGCCCTGTGGTCAGACACAAAAACCTCCCTCCCCGTCTTCTCTTTGGCCCAAATGCCTGGATCAAAGGGGTTTGCTTTTTGGGCTGCCAGGGAGGTGAGAAAGCTTACGGGATTTATCTCATGGAGCAGCTGGGACACAGCGCATGGACTGTGTGTGCTCCGCACACACGGCGGGTAGCAAGGAACGGTGTGAAAATGGAAATGATTTTCTTGCACTTCTCTGTAACGGGGTATTAGTTTTGCTGGGAATGGGGAAACGCAGTCTGTGAGTGAAAGCTGGTGGTGGATCCCGAGTGCTCCAGAATAGCAGTTTTGCTTTTTTCTGGCTTTTTAGGAATGCTTTGCTCCTGAGTACGCTTATGTGCATGACAGGCATTACTCTTAGAAGCCAGGTATATTCCAGAGGTGGATAAACGGTGCTGTAGTAATTAGTATCCGAGGTAAACAGTGCGTGCACCACAGGCAGCTAACAAGTGCTGGTCCTGTTGCCTTCAAAGGAGACTGTGTTTCTTAGAAGCCCACACAAGAATACAGTGAGTGTATATTTGAAGTGCTTGGTTTTTTGATTATTTTTCCCCAAGGTCCCTACAGTTTTCATTGATTTATGCCTTGGCGGAGGTGTGGGATGCTGTGGTCAGGTTTTCCAGTGCCGGTTGGGACCGGAGATGTGACAGCTCTGGCCCCAGCAGTGTCCAGGCAGCGGCAGCCACCGTCCCCTGTCCCCTGGGCTGGGCCCTGGTGCGGCTCCTGGCACCCAGAAGGGACCCAGCACCGCTTCACAGCAGAGCCATCCAAACGCTTTCTCTCCTAAAGCTCTTGTCAGAGCCTTAAGGATTGTTAAACTTGGAAAGCTACAAACTTGTGTGATAATGAATTATGCAAATAGAGTTAAGGATGGGGTCTGACTCTGGGAAAGCAATAGAGAGAAATACACCTTCCCTGGATGGTGTCAGGGCATGAGGCTGTATTGCAAGTACATCCTGTGTTTTCATAGTTCTTAACATAAACTTATGACTTTTTGAAATGTCCTATAGAACTTTCAGTGATCCTGAATAACTAAATAATCTTCAAAGGAATATTAGTATGTCTCCTCTCGAGCTCAGTTTGGCAGAAAGCTCAGCTTGAAGAAATATTAATAAAACGGTGTGTGATTCACATAAGCTTTGTGAAGCTTAATTGATTCAGGTTCATAAAGAACTTTGATCCAAGAATGAAAGGCATTCAACAGATGTGAACAATTTCAAGTGACAATTATCCTTTATTTGGAGGTACTCCCTTCTGTTGCTGTAATTAATTTTGTATTCTTCAGCCACAAGCGAGTGGTGATGGGGATGATGTTTCCTAGTTGACAAATGACTCCCGTTGAGTTGAGGCTCTCGGGGTGAGGCCGGACCGAGCGTCTGCCCTCGCTGGACTCTCCCGACACCCACACCGTCTGCTCGCCTGCCCTCGCCGAGCGTGTTAAAGCTTGACATCACCCTTCAGTCCCATCCCCATTTCGCAATAATAAAAGCAGAATTTGGAAGAGCCGGCTGCCAGTTTTAATAAGCCCTAAAACACACCCAGCCAAGTTTACTTTATTGTTCTTGGGATACACAAAAAAAATTTGTTTGTACAATTACATATTTCAGAGGGTTTGGCTGACTCCAGCCTTTCCTGCCTCCTCCTTTGTTTTCCGGATGCATCAGCAGATGTCCATGAGAGTGCTAAATCTGCACCCTGCCTGACCTTTACCACCGAGGAAGGTAAATCACTTCTGGCAGGAGGCTTCCCGGAATATCTCCAGAACGATACCATTGCTATTGTAAACAAATCTAATTAAAGAGGAATCTTAAGAAGGTTTGGGTTTTGGTTTGGTTTTTTTTTTCCCTGCTAATGTTTTAATTAGTAACCTGCATCATCGCAGTGCCTACGTGGAGTTTTACAATTTGGTGCTTTCTCAAGAGCTGAAAAATTTGCTAATGATTTGAATGTTAGGGTTTTTGGATGGTGTTTCTCATAAAGACCTTTTTGAGGGGGCAGAGAATAATTTAGAGATTAGGCCACCAAAATGAGAAATAATATTAGAAGTAAGACTTGGGGCAAGATGTTTTAAGTCTGCATTTGGCATATGTGGTGGTGATGGTGGACTCCTCTGGGCCCTCCTGACCTGGTCCGTGGTGCTTCAGGGCTAAGAGGATCTTTAGCTGGAAGGAGTGGAGGATGGGAGCAGTTACCCAAGTTACCAGCCTCAAAGCAATGGATGTTGAGTCTCTGTCTGGATACCTCTCCTCAGATGGATCTTCTGCTATTGCTGTATGTCTACGGGTTGTTCGTCTTTCAATCCTATCACACATATTAGCATCAGCAATTAAGAAAACTTTCTGTGATCTAAAGATAGGCTCCTAAATCTGTATGTGATCACCTAAATAAGCATATTCCTTTCCCAAGGACATGTCTTTAGGTTCTTAAGTACAGATCTGGTCAGCAACCAACTTTGAAAACTGGGCTTAGCCCTCCTTTGAGGACGTCCTGGTCCTGTCCCTGGAGCACAGTCAAGGGAGTTTTGCCAAGTTCCCCTGAGCAGGGAGGGAGGGGCAGCCCCAAGTCCCCAGGTCCCACCTTCTGCAGGTGTGATCCTGGGAGTGTCTGTGTTGATCTCCTAAAAGGGTTCATCTGGAATATCATACAAGTCACATTTTCCAGCGTATGTGTGGATGAGGGTTTATAAAGTGAATTACAGGGGAGTGAGTTGTTATATGGAAGGGTAGGGAATGGTATTCATCTGAAGGGCTGGTTGGGAAAATAACCAGGACAGCGAAGACTTTCTGCTGACTTCAATGGGAGTTTTTGGCACGTACTGTTAGCCAGATAGCTCTTGACCCTAAGAAACGTAATCAAATTATTCTATTGATTTTTTAAAAAAAGAAAAATAAGCCCACCGTTTTTAAATTATGGCATGTACATATTAGCAACATGAACCTCAGCGTAACTGTGAGACTTTGGCTTAAAACAACTCAGACAGGAAACTAATACCAACGCCCATTTCAACAGATGTCGTGTGCCAGGAAATCAATATAATACGTTTCCAAATAAAAGCCACGTTCTGCATGAGAATTGAGTAATGAAGTCATGACTTAACACACAGATAGTGTCTGAGCCCTTCAAAAGCATGAATTGTTTGCCATGGGGAAGAGGAATACATGCTGCTGGTGTTGAAGGGTCTGATGCCTGGACAGGAGCATTGAAGATGATGGGCTCCATGTTTGCTCCCCAGGTCCCCTAAATGCCCTGTCGCATCGCTCCCACAATTGGCATTTCCTCTGGAACGGGATGGGGAAGAGGAGCTGTTCCTGGGGTGGAGCTGGATGTGTCTTCTCTTGTGGATAATCTGGGGCAGAGAACAGTCTTGTTGATCAGAGAAATCACACTTAAGTGCCCTCAGGTGTTGGGTGGCAGCCCTCTTTCTTGGTACAGGTTTGTTACAAATACCCTCTACCATCACCTTCCTCTCAGTGCTATGTAATGCCAGATTTTCACCAGCTGCCAGGAGCTCCCAGGCTCTACCACTACACTAATGCGTTTTCAGGGATGTGAACTGCGGCTTTGGGCTCCCTTTAAAGTAGTTGTGCAGTCCTCTGCTTCACCCCCAAGAGAAAACATGGTCCCACTGGATTTCGGTGCTGCAGTGGGGTTTTTGGTGCGAGGAATGTCTGTTCCCCGTCTGTGTTTGTAGATGCTCTAACTCCATAGGTGCGGGACCGAGAAGGAAGGGTCTCTAGGCGCATGGGCGCTTTGCACGTCCCTTCTCCCGGGTGAACTTGGCGGTGGCTCTGCAAAGAGGGACTTCATTGGGCAAGGTGGTAACCACTTCTGTGGAAGAGGAGCTGCACCAGAGGACTTTGGGGAAAAGCAAGCGAAAGCTTTGAAATGCAAAGTGAAGGCGATAAAGATGTCCGGGTGCGGTGTGGTGGTTGGAAATTTGGGGTGTGATAGGCGCCTTGTTTTTGCTTTGCAGGGGTGGGGGGCAGCGAGGGGAGTGCTCCCCAGGCATGTCGAGGCGTTGGCGCGGTTTTGGCTCCAGATCCCCTCTTAGGGAGCAGCCCAGACGGGGGAGATACGATCGAGATGCTGCGCTTTTTTAAAGTTGGTGAGGCTGGCCAAGTTTATTAAGATAAATATACATGAAATTTGCATAACTGGCAAAAGAAGACTGTTTACTGAATCCTGAGAAAATCGCCTGGCTTTTTATTAGTGGTGCATTAAAATAACTGAACGCACAGCCGGAGCTCCCTGCGGGTTCGTGTTGGTGTGCAGGATGGGTCCCTGGGATACAGTCCCTCCCAGGCTGCTTCGGGACCCCTCTGGGCATCCTCCTTGCGATGCTGTCTTCTGGAGGCCGAGGGTCGCTGAGCCTAGCTGCAAAACTCGGGACACCAGAGAGCCCTAAAAATGCAAAGAGTGGCTGGAGGCAGGTTAAAATGTCACAGGTGCGGATTACGGAGCCCAGTCACTGGTTGTGCCATTCCTCGCCACGGGCACGCTGGCTGCTTTGCTGTCGCACTGCTTGGTGTTTTGTCACTGTGTGATCAGTATCTTGCATGTTTTTTGGGCAATGATTCACCCGATAAATAGGTGCTGTGAGAGCTTGTGCTGATGCGGCTGGGATTGAGGAACATGCTGAAATGGATTCCTATCTTTAAGATACGTTGGATTTGAGGTGGGATGGGCAGCTGTCCCATCTGTCTGTACCAAGAATTGAGGCTAAAAGTGCAGTAAGACTGTCAGACTCCAGTAAGAACAAAAAGGAAGCTAAATACTGATGAATGTATCTCCCTTAAGACTGTATTGAAATCAGGTGACAGTAAAGACAAAAAAAAAAATCAGTTTTAAAATCTGTTTAGTAATGCTTTTGTCTTCTGACTTTGGAAGAAGAGTCGTGTTGTGTCCTGACCTCATTTATATGCTGCATCCCCAAGGACATTGCCATTTTAGTAATTTTTACTAAGGTATCATCAAAGCATTCAGAAGTGGTCCCTAATGTACCCGGGGTGTGGAAGCAAGGAGCATCCTGTGCTCGGACACATTTACGTGAAGAAGAGCTGCAGTCGTTCCTTGTACGGGGCAGAAGCAGCGGGAGCTCGCTACGCTCCATTGAATAGCACAGGGTGGGAAGGAGTTTTTGTTTTAATAACAGGCACAATGATTCCCATTTTCTGCTAAATGAAATCGTAACAGGCCTTGATCAATGCTGATATCTCTGCATTATTTGTAGTTCCCTAACGCTCTTCCTTTCCCAGCCATCGGAGGTCCGCAGAGGTGTTTGGCCCAGAAGCCAGCCCTCTCCCTCCCTGAGCAGCAGTGGGGACCCAGAGGATTTTACACCCCTCGGAGCAGGCTTGGGCATGGAAAGCTGCAACAGAAGAAAATCTTGGGATGAAATAGAGTAATGAAACTTCAAACACACCTAAACAGGGAAATGGCATGACTTGCAAAACAAGGGACTATAATTAATTAAACCCACTTAGGCAGACTTCAAGGGGTTCTGATGACAGCATTGCAGCCAGGAGAAGAAAGGACCTGCGGCTTGGGATGGTATCTGTAAAACCCCGATACGTGTGTCGAGCTTTATTAATGGCTTTGCTGTGTTGTGTTGGATGTTTTGATGGCTATCACGAGGTCCTAATTGGTAAAACATGTTTTATTAAAATAGCCCTCTGCCCTCGTGCTTGGCTTTTTGCGGAGACAGTGTTTGTCAGGGAAGATGGGAAGATTCAGGAACGCTGAAATCCCCGCAGGGCTACGCCTGGATTTCACTGGCGTGAGGTTTGCATGGGTGTATCTGCGAGGAGCTCGGGTCCAGCTGGACACCGGGCTGCAGTCCCAGCCGCTCGCCCCGCTTCGTTTGCAAGCCACAGGCATAGCTAATTAGGCTGTGAAAGCTCCACTGGTTTTTTCTCAGCCGTCCTTGGCGGCAGGGCCGGCAGTGCCAGGGGGGCAGCAGGTACCGAGGCAGGGGCAGGATGGTTCTTGGTGTTGGGCTGTGCCAGGAGCTGCCGTATCCCTCAAACGTGGTGATGTCCTCGTCCTCTCTGCCTGATCCTGCTTGATGGGCACAATAAGTGTCTTCCCGGGTACCTGGTGTGACCCGGGAAAGACCTGGGGCTTTCTTTGCTCTTTGTATTTTTATAGCACGTTATAGAATCATAGAACAGTTAGAGTTGGAAGGGACCTTAGAGATAGATCATCCAGTGCCACCCCCTGCCCTGGGCAGGGACACCTCCCACCAGCCCGGGTTGCTCCACGCCCCGTCCAACCTGGCCTTGAACCCCTCCAGGGATGGAGGGATGTTCTGGAGGTCCTCAGGAATCCCGTAATCGCGGTTTAAGTGTGACAGCAGTTGCGCTGGCTGCTGGTGGTCTGTGGTGGGGAAGGGAAAGCAGTGTCACAGTTAGAGATCCGAATGCAATGCCATTGTTTATGTTATTTCTTGTAAAAGTATTTTTTCTCATGCAGCAGTTGTCTTTATCCTTATAGACATAACCAGTTTCATGATCCTGCTTTTGGAGTGGTTTGTAGCAGAAGTGTCGCAGTCGGTTCCTATTTGGTGCCTTTTAGCATGAAGGTGTCTTCTCTGGTTTTCCGTTCCGTGGAAGGTGTCCGGGGGTACCATAACTCCCACTGTCAGCTTGGCCCCTGCTCTTGGGAAACTGTGTCTCACTGGTGTAAATATTGTCAAACTGCGGAAAACACTGCATAAATCCCTCTCCTGGCTTGTCATTCCTTAGTTTGCAGCCATCTCAGACTGCTGGTGATGAAGACGCCCGTCCCTGCCGTCTGCTGCCTCCTTCCCCTTTCTCTTTTTTAAGCAGTTGAGTGATGTTCAATTTTGGGTGGTTCTGTTTTTCTTCTGACAAATGCTTTTGGACAAAGGCCTGTGTTTCTCAGGGTGGTGGAGAACTCGATTGCATAAGCTAATGAATCCCCGTCAGCAGCGGGGGCCCGAGGAGCCAGATTGGGGTGTGGGGCTGGGCTTTCGGGGGCTGGTGTCTGCTGGGTCAGGCAGTACCCGATTCCTGCTTTCCAGTTAAATTCAGGAGTCATCTGAAGGGTGTCCCTTGCGCTCTGTTTCCAGAAGTTATCCGATTGTTTCTTTTCTGGTATCAATAATAAGGATTACCTTTAACCTGGAAAGCCAGAGCACTTGCTAAAAATGTATTAATGAAACACTATGAGAGGGGTGTTCTCACAGCCCTGTTACGGAGGCACAAAGGGAGATGCAAGAAATACACTAAAGAACAGTATTGTATTGTTCCCCTCTTTCACAGATAGTTATTTTGTTGTGCAGCACGGCCTTTTGTGTCTGATCCTGTGTATCTTCTGACTTTTCTGTGTCATTTTAGGGAATACAGGCTCTTCTTTCGCATGTAGATGCTGTTCTTTGGCTGCAAGCACGGCGTTCAGGCTGCGGGGTGAGAGGCTGGAAGCTGTTGTTCTCAGTGTACCTTTTCCAGTTTGCTGTGCTGTTGCTCTGGCAGAAGGAATTTGCAAGTGCAAATGAGCCTAGCCACGTCTGTGATAATATTGAGAGTGCCACCAGAGAACTGGGGTCCCCCGGCTCGGGGTCCCTGCTACTGCTCCAGAAGTCGCTTGCCGCAGGCTGTTGACCATTAGCTCCCTGATGGCTTGGAGCGAACGTGTCTGCCTGGAAGAAGCGTTAATTATGATGTTTTGAGTTATGTGATCTGGGAATTGATCATCTTTTCTAATCCCGTGGTGCTGTAACGTATCTGGTTGCTTTGTGTTTTTCTTGGCAAAGTGCGAGGATGGGCATTACCCAGCCGGATCCTGCATTTGCTCCTGCGGAGAGGAATTAAGACGGATGTGGTGTTCCAAGGGTTTCACACTGGCTTTATAGTACTCTCTTTCTGTCTCATTTTAAACCGACAGCCCATAATTTTAGCTGGTATTAATTGTGTAACCGAGCAGTAAAACTACCCATTTTAATGGTATGAATAATTGCTGTGAAATCATAACGTTTATCTCCAAACATTTATGTTCCCTTTTCCGAGTGACCTGGCTAGTGGGCATCTGGGGCAAAGCGATAGTCAGGAATTCCTTCTTGCCTGGCCCAGGGACACTCAGGGGTAGCTGCAGTGAGCAAATGGCTTGAAATCTTCAGGCGAAGAGGCAGTAAGGTACCATTTGTTTGCAGAGGATGGGTTTTGTTCTTGTTTAGCTGCCGGGTACTCGGTGTATGCGCAGCCTGGTAGCATGGACCTGGTTTTGCAAGGGAACCGCTCAGCCTGCGTGGAGGGGAGCGTGCCCTGCAGCTCCGGCCCCGCTGGGAAATGAAATAAAGCCAAGAGGTTGAGAAGAGTGGGGCTTTCCATGGCGCTGTCAGTTTTGGTGTCCACAAGGGCACTGAGGCAGCGACAGCGTTTGTCCTTCTGGAAGAACTACGGAGGCAGGAGGGGCCCCCGTGCCACGCTGATGTTTTTAAGGATTGGTGGAGGTCTGTGCAAATATTTATAAAAATAACATTTTGGCCTCCATCTGCCCTGAAGTGAAACCTCCCAGTCCGTTAGCCCAAAGCAGGGAGCGTCCCCCTGTCCCTGTCCCAGGAGGGATGCTGGGAAGCCGAGAGGCAGGTGAGGAGGCAGAGCGGAGCCCCAGCGTGCCCGGAGTGCCAGTGTTGGGCTGCCGCAGCCAATCTGGCATTTTTCTCTAAATGCCAGATTTGTTTTAGTTGTTTTGCTGCCTTAAAGAAAAAAGTGGCTGGGTATTTAGGCCCTCTGTCTTGATTATATTATAATCTTATAGGCAAAACCAAAATATTGGTGAGATCTGCAAAATGAAGGCTGCATTAACTGTCGGGAGCGCAGGTACGGCACACCGAATGCACTCCATTACAGATCAGCCTGGACGTGTGCTAAGCCCCCAGCACGTGCAATATTTCATCTTCTATCCATGCAAGATTTTCTCACTTCCCATTAAAAACAGCTTGGTTCATAAGTTGGCATGGCACGGGAACTGCGGAGGGAAATTCCTGGGCTGGGGAATGCTGGGGCCGGTGTTCAGACTCCTGCTGCTCCTGTGAGCTGGTGTTTCTTTTAGGGGATGTAAATCTTGTTCCAAGGCGTGAGCCCGGCTCCTGACGGTGAGCGGCAGACATTGCCCGTGGGCCAGGGCTCCCCTCTGCCTTCTGCAAGGGGCTGGAGGTCCATCCTCCACTGCTGCCCCGGGTGCTGTTGGAGGCAGGACCTTCAGCCACCAGAGCTCACAGGCCATGAAGGCGTTTGCTGGTCTTCAAGGTGGCTGGGTCCCATCAGCAGCGCCCATGCCAAGTGGTCATCTGAGTGCAGACATGAGTTCTGCTCATTTTTTGCCTTGCTGGCAGGAAAAGTGGCTGCTCCACAGCTTGGCGGCTACTGCTGGTGGTTTCTGCCCTTCTGAGGAGACTAATTAATGCAGGGGTTTTAATTGTGAACTGAGTCCTGTTTCGGTGACCCGTTTCCCAGCTGGAGCAGTTGCGGGGCTGCCCTGTGCTCTCCTGGTGGGTCTGGCTGGGGGTGTCCATCGACGGAGCCGCTGTGTGCTCACATCATACACACCAGCGTCAGCTCCTTTGAAACGCAGGCATTTAAGAGGGATTAAAGGTGTGGCTTTATCTTACATTATTTAGAAGGCTAAAATACAATCAGAGAAACATGGAAATAAAATGGATTATGCAAAAGCACATTAGAATTGAGCCACTGGCCTTTTAAAGCTAGCAGAGACTTTACCGACTAAAGGAAACATGAAGATGCGTATTATAAAAGTGACTGCTGCTTTTATGGGAGGTTTGGTTTGGGAGGTTTGCTTTGGCTGTGCGTAATAGATTTCCTTACTGATAGCCCCACGTGCCCTCGCTGTGCTCCAGCTCAGTCGGGGCACCTGTGGCTATAGGAAAATCATCTCAACTGGGCATCCATCCATGCATGGTAAAGAAGAAATGACGTCTCTGATTCAGGACTTTCCGTCCCTGCTGGGGTAAAGTGATCCTCCGTATACAAGGGCAGCACATTTAATTGCTCTTCACTGCTGTCATCCTTTGAAACGTGGAGAGAGAGGTTTGCTTCTCTCCCACGCCTTTCCATGGAGGTGCGAGGACTTGTGCCCTCTTGCCGTGCAGAAGAAACTTATCCCAGTCCTTTACTCGGCTGAGCAGCTCAAGCCGGGAAAACTTTCACGTCAGCTGCCCTGAAATACAGACATCACAGTGACAGCGCAGTGCTCGTTTCCCACCCTCATTAGCTTAGCAGAAAAGGAAGACTAATTAGCCCGTGCTGTGCTCAGTGTGGGTCTGCTGTGCGCTGTTCCTAGGAGCGGAGCCAGCCTCCCTCCTCGGCGCTGCCCTGCGCTGCGTGCCTGTCTGGGGGTATGCAGGGCTGCCCTCCCGTCCAGTGTGCTCCCTCGGGATTGTGGGGGTCCCACATGTTCCCCACCCCCCCCCACATTTCACCCTGCAGGCAGCCCCCCTTTACGGGGGCTGGTGTAGGTGCTTCCCTGAGCCGTGAACCATCAGCCCAGCGCGGTGCAGCGGCTGCGGGGCTGCAGGCACCCGGAGGCTCTCTCTGCACTTCCAGATTTCAAGCAGTACCTGTCGGGCACGTCGCAAGGGCTGCACTGGGGGTTAAGAAAGGGTTTTCCTTTACGTTTGCCATGCCTCCGTACCCTCCTTGCAATGGTAATGAAAATAGTCAAAAACAGTGAACCGGTAGGTTCTGCTGCTCCTCATGAGGACCAGCAGTTTTTATCTTTTATAAAAATACACAGTTACTACTTGAAGCATCCTCTGTGAAGCTTGCTTGAGTTTCCAGTGCCACGCAGAATGTGGAAAGTAACCTGACCACAGGAAGGCTGCAATTCACGTTAGCAATATACAGCCCAAAGTCACTCCTGTAACGCAGGGATTTCAACTGATGCATAACTGGATGTACCCCGTGGGTGGGCAGGAGGCCGCTCCATCAGAAAAGCTGCGGTTCCTCTTGGAGTCATTTCCCCCAGTGTGACGACCTCAGCTTCATTCTCCGCTGACGTTATTTTTGAATACTTGGTCGATTAAACCTGCCAGTTTGAAAGTCAGGCATTTGGTCTCAGCTCTCCGTACCTCTGTCTGCAGTCAGTGTAGCAGGACAGTCATGAATTCCCCATCCTCTCGTGCCTAGAATTCTTTAGGCCACTAAAACCTGAATTTAGGTACTTAAAATCAAGTAGGTAAGTTTTTGAAAACTTTGACCCAGTGCCTGTTCTGTATGTTGTGTGGCAGAGGTGTGAGGATGCGGATGTCCCGAGGATGCCGTGGCGTCCTGCCGTGCAGCACCCCCAGCGCCTCTCATCAAATGCCGTGTTTCCCACTGGGAGTGTGAAATCCTGTTTGCGGGATTGCTGCCGGTGCTGTTCTGCTTCGTCTGCTGTCAAAGCCTACTTTGTGTTTAATGACAGAAGGCTGAACATATGTTCCGAAGGGGCGTTATTAGGAGCAATTGGTTGCAACCATGGTAATACTGGGATTTACAGTCTTCCAGTAATCTCTGGTGCCCATCAGGGTTGAGAAGATGCTCCTGAAGGCGGCTGAGGAGTTGCAGCTTTCTGAAAAGGTGTGTGTGGCTGATGCCTGACTGTCTCCGATAGGGGATGGGGCTGCTGGTAGCACCCCACGGGCTACAGGTCTGGCAGGGGGCTGGTGGTGTATCCTGCCACCCTGCTGAAACGTTATCCAAGACAGCCATCGCTGTCCGGGATTGTATCTGCATTTATTATGAAGGCCGCTGCCGTGCTGTCGCTCCCCCGGCCCTGCGGGATGTCACTGTCACTGCCCCGAAGCCTTGGCCGTGTGCCGGCCAGACCCACAGCTCCGTGTCTGTTTCTGGTGCTCACTTCTTTCCTGGGACTTTGTGCTGCAAAAATTAATCCTCAAGTCTTGCTGGCCATCCCTTAGAGGTCCCCAAAGAGCATGGGGGAGGCTGGCGAGGAGGGAAGCACAGGGATGAGATTTCCCAAAGCTCTCCGGTATGTGCCACGCTGTGTTGCATGGGGCCCAAAATTCAGGTCCCATAGGAATACTTCAGACAAGGTCTCCAGACGCCGTCACTTGGTTTTAGAAGGTGCAGGAGTTACGGACTGATGTTCTGTTCAGGCACTGGAGCTGAGACACCACCCTGATGGAAGCACAGCAGCTCCGGGAGGAACCATCTCTGTCGCAGGCTGGGAGCTTTTGTTGGAGCAGGACCTGTGCCGAGGCTTGGAAAGAGAGCAGAGCTGACCCGGCTTTCAAATAGGCCGTATAAAGCAAATATATCTGAAATCATACATGGGAATTTGCCTTTTTTTTTGACATTTCTTCCTTGGGGCATCGTCAGCCACGGAAGTGCGTAGCAGGGACCTGGCCGATAGCATCTTTGAGTTTTTGCAGATAATGATAATGAAGTGTGAGTACGATAAGGACGTACGATTGCCGGGAAGAATATATTTTTCCTTGCCAAGTCCAACTAAGGGTAAAGGCTGATTGTGATCTGGAGCACAAAACTTCCTCTGGGTCTGTCTGTCAGGGAAAACGTGCTTTGCTGTGGGGCCGGTGCTGCGTCTCCCATCACCGACAGATCCTGGTGCTTCATTCCAGGCGATGAAAGCAGGTTGCTCGGGGCTGGGTCCGGTTTCGACTCCGAGAATGGGGGCTGCACAGCCTCCCTGGGCAGCCTGTGCTGGTGTTGGATCATCCTTACTGTATAAAAGGGTTTGGTTAGTTGGGTTTTTTTAAAGATTTAAGTGGAATTTGATGCGTTTCAGCCTGTGCCCATTGCTTCTTGTCCTGACGGCAGGTTGGGGGCAGGTTACTGGTGATGGCGGTGCCAGTGTGGGATTAATTCTGTGGGTCATCTCTGTCTTATGCCGGCCGAGAGCTCTTGCTCACACGCAGGCTCGTTTTCATTCAGTGCCATGCTCCGCTTCGGCGGGAGCCCATGAGCTGTTTAACCTAATTACCATCCCAGAGACGGCGTGGAGTCCCGGCGTGGGAAGGCGAGGAAAGCCGGAGCTTGATTTAACAAAGATATCTTCATTTCAGCGCTTGTGAAGAGCTCTGAGCGTGGTGCATGCCCGAGTGACATTAAAACACCAGACTTTGGCTTGTGCTGATGATGCCCTTGCGCGTAGGTGCTACTTGGGGTGCGTAGCAGGCTGGTCGGGTAATGAATAAACATGCCTCCAGGTGAAGGAATTAGCGGCGTGCAACAGGGGCTAAAATATACTTGTTACCAGAAAAGAGTCTCGTTATAAATAGCTCTTTTCAGCTGTTTCTCTCTTTCGGTATTTTTAAGCTCAAATCCACTCAGTTTGCTGATTTTGCTGACAGCCAGCCCAGCTGCTTCTGCCCGGGATCTGCAGGTCGAGGCCCTCGGTTCTTTAGTCAAAGGCTGTGAAGCATAATCGAATCCAGCTTCCTCTTCCATAACCGCCCTGGCTCTCTAAGAAATTAAGAGGCAGTTCATAGCTGGCAATTAAGACAGCAGCTCTGGCTTAACGAAGCCAAGGAACAGCAGGTATGTGGAGCAAGTTTCCATTTCTATGCTGTGGGCTGTGGTGAAGCACGGGGTGCCACCGAGCCATCCTGCTCAGGTCTTCCAGGTGACAATACCATCCCTGCTCCCTGCCGGTATTTCAGTGTTGGAAACTTGCTCAAGCTGTTATCAAAATTGGGGTTTCTCCATTCAGTAGCCGGATTCACAGGCCGATAGACACAAACCCATGCAACCTCCTCATGCGGAGCGCAGCTTTTTCCTCGCTTGTGGAGCGCCTGGAGGCTGCTCCGTAAGAACTGGGCTGTTAAATGGTGACAGCTAGGTTGGCTTGAGGTCTCTGCTGGTAAACCTCATCCTGGCAGTGCTGTTCTGGGTAACTGATTTCAGGGATGATTTAGGGAGGAAATGCTGGTTGGGTGTTGGAGATAAAGACAGGAGAGGCATTAGCCTGGGTTTGCCCGACTTGTTTGAAGTGTGCTAGCGCTGCGTGACGGTCGCAGCCGTGGGCCTGCTGCGCAGAAGCAGCAGGCAAGGAATTCTGCTGGAAAGACGGGAGGTTGTTTTTCTAGGAGGAATGATTTTGTTGTTTCTGTGCGCTTCGCTGTGAGTTCCATGGGCAGTGTGGGGAGAACCCGCAGACCCCCCCAAGCCCTTTTGTGAAAAGCGGTAATGCAGGTACCTTGGCAGTAAAATCGAAGCCCGTTTGCACAGCATGTGGGTCTGTGACCCCTCTGCCGAATTAAGGCCCTGTGCTAAATAGGAGGTCCCATCCAGGCAAGTGATACCTGCCGAGCGGCCGCTGAAGGTGCTGTGCCCCGTGCATCAGCAACACCAGGCAGGGATGCTGCTTCGTGCTGCCCCGCAGCTCCTTCCGTGCCCCGCTGAAGCTGTGAGGGTTCACGTATTGGTGTGGTCGCTGCTTAACTAACTCCAAGCCCTTGTATAAAGGAAACAGGCAGTGTTTTTGCTTTCCAGCAATTTCCAGCGCCAGCCTGGCCGGGTGGCACATCGGGGAGAGGGCAGGTGGTCGGGAAGCGGCTGCCCTTGCCCCGGGCCAGCGCAGAGAGGATGGGCACGCACCGATCAGCCCCTCGCCCTCCTCCTTCCTCGGCTGTCCTCGGGGTTGGAGACACTGAGAAACCTCTGCAAGCGGCCTTCTCTTGTTAATGGGGGTTAATCAGAAGAGCATTACTGCTTAATTTGGGGCTCTTAAAGAGCAGCAGAGACTTCTGGAAAGGCATTGGATAGCTCAGCCTCCTGTTCTCCCCTCCCACTCTTCTGTTGATATTTACAGTGTCAAGGTCATAAAAAGAGAATTAGAGGAGGGCACGGGAGGGCTGCGTGCTCTGAGCTTTCTTGCATAGGGGTGAGGTATTTCCCGTTCACCGGAGAGCATTTCCTGGGAAACCCAGTTTGGTTCTCCCGGGATACCCTGTCTGGATGGCTGTGCAGCAGCCTCCTGCTCGCTGTTACCTGGTTTAGTTTTTCACCACAGTGACAAAGCAGTCCCTGGCAGACATCGCCAAAGGGACCCCGATATTGAGGCCGTTGAATGGTGCCCGTGACAGCCAGCACCCTTGGTGTGCTGCGGGTGCCAGTGTGCGGCGTTGCAGTGTAATGCTCTGTCACGGTTCCGGTTCCTCTGTAGTTTGTAAACATTCATCAAAGGGATTTTTGCTGAAATACAAGTTTATTCTGTTTACGGTCTTCATGTGCCACACGGGGAAAATCAGGAGGTGGATGTCTCAGAGGGTGAGCAGGTGAAATCCCTCGAAGATGAAAAGATTAAATTAGAAACATATTTGTGGATAAACAGAGGCCATGGCAGTACGTGTGTTACCATCAGGTGAGGAATCCTGCAGGAAGCAGGAGTAAAGATGACCTTGGGAGCGGGACTGGAGCTAGAGAGAATTCCACCAGCTGGTGCGTTGGAGCAAGCTCTTTGGGCCATGGCTTTTCTCCCTGTGTCCTGGCATATCCTGTCGATGAGGAACCAGACGATAACTTGTGTCCTGCAGTAAGGAGTGAAGGTAAAAACAGGAGGGGAAAAAAAAAGAAATCTATCCATTGCAGTGGGTGTGCCATGGATTTCATTTGTGCGCGGCACCTGCACAGAGTTAAGCCCTGATCGAATACACAAAGCAGTTTTAGCTGTTTGTACATAGCATGTATAAAGAATTAAGCCCGTATTTCTGGTTATAGTTATCCATCGATGTGTGGTTCCGACGGGAAGTTTCCAGAAATTTGGTATTCATCTTCTTACAGAGATTAAAAATAGCATCCAGAATTGCCTCATCATTTTCCAACACACGCATTTTAAGCGAGTTAACCTTAGCATGCAAGTCTCTGCGTTACCAGCACTTTATTTGGTTCACGTCTGAGCGTGGCGTTGGGTAACGTGTATCGTAGACGACTCGCTGACTTTCTGTGAGGGTTTATTAGAAGCAAATTAGAAACCCTGCAAGGAAGGCTGAGGTCTATGAAGTGTCAGTGACTCCAGCGCACTGGAAACTTCAGCCTGCTGATCAGAAGCAGGAGCCCAGAAAATGCGGTTAGGGCTTTATTTGGAAAAACTAACCTAGTAGAAACTTTTATGGGAGAGTTCAAACGTTTATTGGTCTAGCGTCTACCTTTAGCACGGGTGTTTGGATGGCTGCAGTAAAAGAGCTTAAAGAATAACCAGAGCGTGTTTCTTGAGGTGGAGCTTTTCCGAGGAGGGTTTTGCCCCACGTGTGGGAGCTCAGCAGCGTTTCCGGATGGCTGCGACCCTCTGGGTACCCCATGACCCGCTCAGCGTGCCAGACCGCGGGTCTTTGGACCCAGATTTCGGGGAGGAGAACAAACGAAGCACCGCTGGGATGAGGGGGTTGGCTGTGTCCACACCGGGCCTTGGTGCTGCTGATACTGGGGAAGAGCATCCTGAGGCTTTGGGGGTAAAACCCACGCGGGATGCACGAGGGAAGTTTACACTCGTAAGAATTGATTTACCTAACCAAAGAGCTGGTGGCTTTGTAGCATCTTGGGTCACTATGTGAACTCCGCTTGGCTTGCCTGCTGCGGGAGCTATTAGTGCGGCAATAAAAACGTGTAGAAAAAATGTTGGAGAGTGATGTAATGCAGGTGTCCGAATTCCCAGTACCCCTTGGGTTGGTTTGGGGCAAAAGAGCGTGTGCTGTGGCCGGGCGGCAATAGTGAATTCTGGTTCTGCCAGAGGCAGGGGCACATTTTTGCAGCAGAGGAGCACGTCTGCGGCTGCATGTTGGCGAGGGCTGTGCGTGCCCCGGCTGCCCGGAGCCGTGCGCAGCAGGTCGGCGTTTCTCAAACCTGTGCGCAGCTCGGGGCCGTTTCCCCGCTTGCAGCAACTCTTCATTTATATTTCACGCCAAGTTGCCTGGCAGGGCACGTGCGCGCCGCACAAACGCTGATGTATTGCTGAGTTTGACATCTGTGGTGCTGTAAAATGTCCGTCTGGAGCAGGGAGGAGGAGGAAGAGGAGAAGGAGGAGGCGGCAGCCGGAGCTTGCTGGCGAAGGCTACCCAGGCGAGACACAGGGATGCATTCGGGCTTCAGGTGGAGCAAGGGCAGGCGGTGCCCGTCAAGGACGGGGTTTCTAGGAAGGGAACAAAGGGAGCAGAGACAGAGGTGTTTGCTCAGCCGCCACGTGCCGTTGTTCGGTCAAATCCCCGTGCCTCGTACTTGGCAAATACTTGGAGCCCAACACTTGAACACTGAACGGCGATGAAAAAAAAAATACTTCAAGAAGGTTACATGAAAACGTGACTAGTGAAACAGCAAATATCAGGGCTGGTAGTCTGAAGATGGATAATTTTTAGGCACTTAAAATTATTCATCTGATGTGCCTGCATCTCTGCGCGTGCCCGTGTGTCATACGGTTTTACTGACTCTTTTATTGCCAGCCCAGGCAGACATAATGTAAGGGCGCCTTGGGGGTCAGTTACGACGGAGTGAAAGACGCAGCAGTCTTGCTGTATGAAGTATTTCTCATTATGGCTAGAAAGTCACACGTTTGTGGTTTACTTTGGCTCCCCGTACACCCCTTCTGTTGGGTTGCGGTGGGGCCTGCAGTAGTTAGACCTGTAAATATTTCCAGTATAAACCAAAGTTTATAGCTCGCCTTTAGAAATTCACTGGGGATTGATGCTTGGCATAGGAGAGCTTTTTCTTGTGTTTACATTTTTACGTGTAGCAAACTTTCAGATAAATTCCTTTTGCTATTCATCAGGTACTTGAGCGTGGAAAAGAGGGATGTAAATAATTTGTATTTTTTAAAAAAGTGCTTATCCTGTCTCTCCGCCCTCCTGGGCAGCGTGGAGGGAGCCGCAGGGACCTGCGCTTGCTGGGAATCCAGGAGGACTGTGTCGGGCAGAGGGGAGAGCTCAGCTGTGTACAGGGAAGACTGAAACTCGGCACGACGGGCTACTTCAGCTTTCCTGAACTCTGAGCATCCGAGCAGTGAGTTCACGTCTGCTTCAGAAGCAGAGGAGTTTTGTCTGAGCTGCGGTTTTGCAAGGAGGGCTCGTGCTGACATCCGTCGGAGACAAAAAACCTGGGACCGGGCCGGGGGCCAGGCTTTTTATCCCTGAGTTCATTTATTTTTCTTGGTTTATTCAGGCCCTTAATATTATTCAAATGAAGATTTTGTTTCTAGACCAACATCAGTCAGGGGAAACTGCCAACTGACAGTGTTTCCTCTGCGTCCTAGGACTAAAACGTGGTGGCCCTGTGGGTTTTATTTGCTTTTAGTTTTTATTCTGTATCTGTTTTAAGTGTGTATCAACAAGCAGGGGCAGAAGGGTGGGCTGGGGCAGGCAAGCAGCACGTATTGCCCTCGGGGCTCCCTGGGGGCTCGGCTGTGCCAGGGGTCCCCGGCCCAGCTGTGGGTGACCGTGGAGCGGAGGAGATGGAGTTCAGGTATCGTCAGGCATTGGCGTAAGAAACTCGCTCTGAATAAATTCCATGTATTTATGCGCGTGTGCGTATGTATACAAGGGAAAAGCATTCATATGTATGAAACTGTTCAAGCTTTCGTTGAATTCAGGCTTTTTAGTTGTGATACCGTACAAATCTAGCTGTGCAATTACAGTCTTCAATGTGAGATCTGTTCTTCAAACGGTAGGTTGAGAAAGGGAGTGCTTTCTTTTTTTGCTTAATGTATGCTAAAGTGAAAAATAAAAGCTCTTCTGTGTTTTAGAAACAGTCTTACGGATTCCTGAAATATCTTTGTTTTTCCTTCCTGTATAGACATTCGGTAGAGCGATAATACAAGGGCATGAGAGGAAAAGAAAGTGCATTGATAACACAAACCCCACTTTTTTCTTATTTTTGTCACCTAGTTCCAAAGCGCTTATTCCACCATATTCCTGCAGGGAAGAAGCTTCAGTGGTGTTGGGGTATATTTTAGCCCGATGTCTTTAGCGCATGCCCAGTGCTGGATTGAAGAGTTTCTGGGCAGCAGCTTGTTTTTTTCTATCAAAGAAGTGCATTTGGATAATTTGCGATCGTCAGCTGCTTTTTAAATTAAAAATAATGAAGTTTAACTGCTTTTTAATCATTTCATTGAAAGCTTGCAGCTTGTCTCCAGTGAGGTCGACTTTGCAGAGTGTCTGTGAACAGGTCACCGCTTTGGGTGGTGGTGAAGTCAGGAGCCCTCCGTGCGGGAGGGAAGGTCGGAAGTACTGCCTTGCACCCACCCTCTGCAGATCACTTCTCTCGTCCTCAGCACAGGAGAGACATGGAGCTGTTGGAGCGGGGCCAGAGGAGGCCCCGGAGATGCTGGGAGGGCTGGAGCCCCTCTGCTGGGAGGACAGGCTGAGAGAGCTGGGGGGGTTCAGCCTGGAGAAGAGGAGGCTCCGGGGAGACCTTCCAGCCCCTTCCAGGCCCTCAAGGGGCTCCAGGAAAGCTGGGGAGGGACTCTGGAGCAGGGAGGGGAGCCATGGGACGAGGGGGAAGGGTTTTACCCTGAAAGAGGGGAGATTTAGATGAGATATTTGGAAGAAATTCCTTGCTGTGAGGGCGGTGAGCCCCTGGCCCAGGTTGCCCAGAGAAGCTGTGGCTGCCCCATCCCTGGAGGGGTTCAAGGCCAGGTTGGACGGGGCTTGGAGCAACCTGGGCTGGTGGGAGGTGTCCCTGCCCAGGGCAGGGGGTGGCCCTGGGTGGGCTTTAAGGTCTGTTCCAACTCAAACCATTCCATGATTCTGTGATTTTATATAAAATAGTGCTCCAAAACATTCAGCCTGTGTACAGCATCTCTCTCACCTCCTGACCCTCCTGGCTGGGTCGTCGCTGTTGATTCCTGCCCAAGGCCTCCCCTCACCGCCCCGCTTTGCCCGCAGGCTGCCCAGGGCTGACTCTCCTCCTCTTCACATCAAGGGCCCCTAATGCAGCACCGCTTAATTTCACAGATGAGATTTACACCTTTGTAAAGAACGTGGCCTTTGAACCGACTGTTCTTTGCAGCTGCTCTTATGCTGCTGAGATTCTGCAGTCGTCTTGCCTGCACAGATGGCAGATGGTTTTTGGCAGCCGCTGATGGGTGCCGCTGCCCTTAATTTTAATTTTTCTTTTCAACAGTGATTGATGAACAGCAGTTTGGTTACACAGGTAGCTCTGCAACATTTGCTCTTATTTCCATAGGGTTTGTAGTGAACAGCGTCACAAGGGGATGGGATCCTCTGCTTTATAGTAAAGCTTTTTTTTTCAATGAGATCTGGATAAAAGTTTAAGAGAACAACCGGGATAATTCTTGGGATGCTCAGACTTTGCTCCTCTGTCTGTACTGTTGTGTGCCAGCACGGGATTGGAAAAGATGTAAAAATCACTGAAAACCCTTGTCTTTATGTCTTCTGCTGGTTCCCTGTCCTGCAGCGCCCGGCAGCTGGGGTGAGCGCCTGGTGCCGTGATCGGCTGCCCCGCGGCAAGGACACCTCTCTCCTCGACTGACCACAAGCTGTTCAAGTCCAAGCCACCCTTTAGCGTATATATTTTGGTTCTTTGGAAGATACTTTCTCAGACATTTCACTAAAGCGGCTTTCAGTTTGGATTTTGTGGTTTGCCTTATCAGTAGCGAGTGCCTTTGAATGATTTAATAAAGCCGCGGGGCTTGCTCGGAGCAATCTTCCAGGCCGGGTGAGTGAGCCGTGAGTTGGACTTTGAACCTTTTGTAGCGTGAAACTATTTTTCAGTGGTGAATTAATGAGGTTTCAGCTTTTCCAGAATGTGAAATGCATTAGGGCAGGGGTGTATTTTTGAAAGGACCAAACAGCTCTGTGGTAGCACCAGTTGTCCTTGGCCACCAAACACCCGTGAGAGGTTTCCCAGGTGAAGTTTCAGCAGCAGCATCATGGATATGGTTGACAGCCCAGCGAGACTCGCCGCGTGCTCCCAGGCGGAGGCGAAGGGGTTGTGACATCCAGGGCACGAGCTGTGGCTGCATCTGCACTGGGTCGAGCCCGCAGCAGCAGGGGGAGATGCCGGGATTTCCTCTCGCACCTGCAGCTTCGTTAAGCCTCTCCGTGTCGGTCCTGTCGTCTGTACGACGCCCGCGCGAGTATTTGTAGGGTGGGGGTTGACCGCTGTGAAGAGATTTGAAGTCAAATGCTAATTTATGATAAATATGCAGACGTTAATGGTGGTAAAGCAGAGAAGCAAAGTGAAGAGCAGCACCTGGAAGCTCAGAGGAGGGGTGATGAGAGCGGCCCGCCATGGAGGGGCTTGGGGAAGTCATGGGGAACCACAAGGGTGGTAAAACACAGGCATCAAAACAAGTCTTTTGGCATCTGAGTGTCAACCTTCATAGAATCACAGAATGGTTTGGGTTGGAAGGGACCTTCAAAGCTCATCTACTCCACCCCCCTGCCCTGGGCAGGGACACCTCCCACCAGCCCAGGTTGCTCCAAGCCCCGTCCAACCTGGCCTTGAACCCCTCCAGGGATGGGGCAGCCACAGCTTCTCTGGGCAACCTGGGCCAGGGGCTCACCCCCCTCACAGCAAGGAATTTCTTCCTCACATCTCATCTCAATCTCCCCTCTTGCAGTGTAAAACCCTTCCCCCTCGTCCCATGACTCCCCTCCCTGCTCCAGAGTCCCTCCCCAGCTTTCCTGGAGCCCCTTTAGGGACTGGAAGGGGCAATAATAACAATAATGATAATAATAATTGCACGTGGATGTCATCCAGTGCTGCTGTGCAGGGCAGGAACCCCTTGTCTCTCTCTCTGGGATCATCTCCGGGCCATGCTCCGTCAGGATTCAGGGCTGATGTGCTGCCAGCAGAACTGCTGCTAGCGGGGCCGTTTGTCTGTAAACAGCCGGGAGGTGACTGACCTCCCAAGAAGTATTTACCCTTCCCTGCCGCCGGATTTCTGGGTGGTTTAAGTCTTTCCTTGTCTGCTGGGGAATTGCAGGTCCTCTGGATCCCAGCTTTCCCCTTCGATGCGTCAAGTAGATGTTGCTGGATGACCTTGTCAGGCCCACTGAGATGTCCGTGGGGAATCATGGATCTAGAGTTAAAGAATTTTCCTTATTTTTTTTCCAATGTTGTTTCTGAGAATGAGCTCCATGTGAGCATCCCCACCGCAGCCCTGGGCTGTGATGACCCCCCGTGGGCCGTGTCCTCTGAGTGGGGACACCACTGTCACCCCATGCTGGTCTGATCCTGCTCATCCCAGGGCTCTCCCTGCAGAGCCAGGGTGTGTTTAGGAGCAGAGTGGACTTGTGGGGTTGAGAGCATTGGTATTTTTAGATCAAAGACCAGTTTAATAAAAAAAAAAAACCAAAAAACCAAAAAAAGAAGGAGGAGGATTAGAACAATAAGAACATTTAATTTTAGCCTAACTTGGATACCACATAAAGTCAACGAACTTTGAGATTGCTTGACTTGCCTCTAGCTTTCCTAAATAAACACACCGTAGCAGGATTGAGAAGTTAAGTAGCACAGAAAATTGCAAAAAGTTAAATTTTAATATTGTAGAAGAATATTAAGGGCTGTTTTACGGGCCAGGTCCTAGAATTAAATTTTAATACTGTACAAAAATATCGAGGGTTGTTTTAGTAGGCAGCTACTGAAGTTAGCAACAGACTTTTTTCTTTCTTTCTTTGCCTTGCAGAAAGGGTCAGAGTTAGGGGCCGGGTGAGGGATGGGATGAGGGTCTCCTCTGGGCCGTGTGGTGTGGCAGAGCTGCGAGCTAACCTTCTCCAGCGCTGGCAAGAGAGGCGAGTTTGGGGCCAGAGTCTAGTTCTTACGGAGTTTTACCCCAGGCTAAAGAGACCCGATTGCCACCAGCCTTCTGCGTTGCGGCGTTGGGTGATCTGGTCGATGTGTGTTCACCTGGGAAGGGTTTTGAGATGAAGATTGCTGTTCCAAGGCTTTACATGTTATAGATCTTTGGTAGACATCAGGTTGGAAGTAACTTAAGTGAGTGGGATGAGTAAGGAGGTCTCACTTGTGACGGCTTCTGGCCCCAAGTCACCATCAAACGGCCAGTGTCTCCTCTGGAGCTGGTTGTCCCAGGAGAGGACAAGAGCTGGGTAGGTGGAAGCCATCCTTCATCACTCAAGGAGGAGCACAAAACCCTGGCTTCCCGCTGCTGCCTGTGCATCCTCTGCTCAGTCATGGTGTCTTTTTGTAATGTTATAAACTGGTTTCTTTTCACACCCACTAAATTTAGAAAATGTGAAGGCACATTTACAAACTCAGAGATCCTACGTATCTGCCAACGAAGGGTGACAATGTCAGTGTCTTCATGAATTTACATGAACAGATCCAAACTGCAAGTTATGTTGCTTTCCATTCTCTTTTTATTATTTTTGGAATTTGGTTACTTTTGGATCCTGGTTTCTGGGAAGACGTAGGCACCTCGCAGTGCCAAGAAGTAAACCTGGATCCACTCAGGAGCCGGCGTTCCGTTCTCAGGCTCACTCCAGCCAGGGAAGGGGGCTGCTCTGTCTCAGTTTTACGAAGGTGGGAGGTATGGGTTTGACTTATGAACCAATTTTGGATCTACTTTGTCAGAACTCACTAGATATTAATAAAAGTTTAAAATAGTTCAGGCTGTGCTTTAAGACAACCCTGACTGTAATGCAGAAAAAATTAAGATTGCAGCTCATCATGGTGGAGATGGTAGGGATAAAACCAGGAGAGCTGGAGGCAAAATGCAATAGCCGTGGCTGTTATGAAACACTGCGAGGAATTGAGAAGTTGAACTGATGAGCTGGAGAATAAGCTCCGATTAGGAAATTCCAGGTGAGGACAGGGGGTCCTTGAAGTCTGCGATTGCTGGAACAATGAGCAGAGCTTTGATGTCGGTATGTAAATCTGAATCTAATTTACAAGGGCCAAGAATATTGTTTTTAATGTATTAAAGCCCTGATCTTTTTCATCAATGCTGTTGTGCAGCCAAAAACTACCCAGGCTTGTTTTTCTGTCTCTGGTAGTAGTGCAAGTTGGGAATAATCCCAATCAGAGGAAGGGCGGGAGGGGAAAGGGAGCTGGGAATTAGGTCTCAGGAATACGAGCTACTCTGCCGTGTCCCACGGAGGAGTGGATATTCACCTGCAGCCTTCCTGCCACGCTGGAGATGCCGTCGTTTTCGTGGGATACCTTTATTTCATTTAAAGTTAGCAGTGGCGTTATGGCAGTAGGAAGTTTAACTCTTTGCTGAAATGGCTTTTAAATTTTGCCTTCCTCCGGCTCTGAAGTTCGCAGCGTTGGCTGACTCGCCTTGCCAGGCTGAGCTTTGCTGCCGTACCAGTACCTGGACTGGTGCGGGGCTGGCTTCTCCCGTGGTCACGTTGTCCCCATCTGGTGGATGGGAGGAGGCTGGTGGAAACATGTCGTATTTTCAGGGTACACGTGCTCCTAACGCATGCAGGGCCGTTCATGGGAACAAATGGATCAGGAGGCCTCTGTCGTGTTTGCTGCTAGCACATTAATGTCATGATTCATAAATAAAAGGGATTTGGACTGAAAGATGATAAGATTAATAAGAAGGAGCAAGAGCCTAATGCTATTAATTAGCAATGTGTATGCTTTTGAGTCAGTCAAGTTGCTGCCACACATGTCATTCATCTCAGTGGCCAGTCCGGCCCAAAGCACGACATCTTCCAAAACACTGAGCCTTTTAATTCTCATTAAAACGAGGAACAAGTTAGAAAAAATACAGCTCAGTCATCCCATCACCAGCATCTCGTGTGCAGCGCTGATGCCGATGTGACCTGGTCTGCAGTTCAAACCTGTAGTGACGCGCTGGTCCTTTCCTTAGCGGAATCACAAACGCTGCTGAATGGTTTTGATATTTCTGTAACGTGAATAAACTCAGCCAGTTGAGCTTTATCCCTCGGCAGTGCCTGGGCTGCCCTTTTAGCTTTTTCTCTGGATAATGCTGATAATATGTGGTGCTGCAGCAGCGCTTTGCTCCCAAGGCCAGGGCCACCACGTGTGGCCACCAGTGGCACCATGGGCCAAGCCGGTGCCCTCCTTTTCCATAGACGGGGCCACTGTGCTGTCGTGATTTGGGCTGGGCTGACCACTAAAATGAACGACAGATGCTCACGAACTTCCCTCCCAAGGGCCAGGTTCAAGGCCAAGCGCCATGGCAGTGGTACCCAACTCTTGCAAATGGGTCAACAAAAATAGATTGTAGTGCCAAAAAATTGGAAGCGCAGTTTTCATAGTAAATTTAGATGCTCTGTGGGCTCAAAACCTAGTTTGAAACTGCTTTTCTGTGGAGACTTCTGGAGGACAGAGGTAAGAAGGTTACAACCAGCAAGCCAGACGGATATAGTATATGGCACAACTTTGGTCCGTTTTGAAGAGGGCAAGGAAGTGCCACCCACAGCTTTTACCTTGAGTTATGGAATAGTTCAGCTCTTGGTGACGAGGCTGTACTTACCGTCGCTCTTCTCCGCCGGGGATGGCATGCAAAGTGCGAAGCGGAGGTACCTGCACTACTGTCCTGCTTTCCTCCGGCTGCTCGCGGCCAGAAGATAACGCTGCTGCGTGGGAAACAGGCTTTTCCTGCCCTGTGCTGGACCACTGCTCTCGCTCTCATAGCGAGGCGGCTGAAATCATCCCTTTGGGATGAGGCTAAATCCCGACGCATCCTGGGATGCAGCGCTGTTACCGAGTCATCTGGCCCCGTGCTTCGGAGACACTGTCGAGGCTGCCAGTTTGGACAGGGCTGGGCTTTGTTTTGTAGGTTAAAAATACATATATTTCCTTGATGCGCTGTTGGTTTTATTTTTAACTCTTAAGCAATTTAATATTTTGTAGGTCTGCTAGTATTTCCCCCAGTTTTCCATCTGCTAATGTGATTAATTTAAGTTCTAGCTGTATAATGCCAACACGGAGCAAACGGAATGGAAACCTTACCTATATTATTTGGCATGTAGCAGTAGACATGAATAACTTTGGAATTTGTGGGGAAAAAGAGAAGTTATGTGTTTTTGGAGCCAAAATACGATTGGAAACCAGCCCTCGCAGACAGCATGATGCCGTGTCGGATCTAGCTGCAGTTACTTTTGAGTGCCGTGCTCCAGATTTGTGTTTGTAGGTGTTTCTGAGGAGTCGGAAACCTCACTCGGAGGCTGTAAAGCAGCGGTGTGCACCCATTTCCTATTACCTCGCAGACATCGAGGCAAAATGACGTGCCAGAGGTTTGTTTCCCCCCCCGACCCCCCCCTTCAGTCCTAGCAGCGGTGTGACGTAGTGGAAATGTGCGGCATGGTGAGGAAGGTGGGACTCCTTCCCTGAGGCTGTGGCTCTGTGGGAGGAGGGAGTGGAGCAGAGCTCACCTGGGCCCAGCGCCTGGCCTGGGCTGTTGAGCATCCGTATTTTACGCAGGGCTGCGTGACCCGGGGTGACCACAGGGTGCAAAGAGGCGAAAACCCCAAACACAGGGAGGTTGTGTCACGGCTACTGTGTGGTCCAGCACGGGAGCTGCGGCAGGGCCCCGGCAGCCTCTCACTTGGTGCCACCATGCAGCTTCTCGGACTCATGGCACCGACTTGAATTAAAAATAGCTTGACAAGAAGCAGTTATTTTTAATGCAGATCATATTCAGTATGAGCCATGCAGGCGTGTGTGCGGGGCCAGCCCAGGATGGGGATGGGGATGGGGATGGGGATGGGGATGGGGATGGGGATGCAGAGCAGTGGCGTACAAGACAGTGGGGCTGCTTCGACTGCCGTTGCCACTAGAAGAAATGGTCTTTTATGGCCCAAGGTGGGATCCTAACGGAAGGTGGGTGCCCAGTGTAAAGGTGCAGTTCTTCTTCCTGAGCTGATCGAAGGCTGTGCTGCTGGCAAAGGGCCTCCAGCTGCGTAAGTGCTGGTGGTGACACCAGGGATGGTGAGGGACGACCTGGCTGGGGGCACAGGCAGGAGAGGAGAGAGTGGGGCCATCCCTTCTGGCAACGGCAGGGATTTAGATTGTATCAGGAATGGAATAGCTATGCTATCAAAAGCCTTCAAAGCATGAACTCTCATTAGGATAAAGATGGAAAGAGAAATCACGGGTCATAGACCTGTAGTTAACTAAAAAATGCTGGTATGTGTGAAGCCTGTAGTCATAAGGGCTGGAAGTGGCCAGGAGACATTTGTGAGTCATTTCACGGATCCACAGAGAATGAGAAACCCAGACGACTAATGCATCTGGTTAGTTATGACTGGAGTCAAAACTATTGCAACCGGTAAGATCAAGCCAAGCCAATTCAGTAGCCGTCTTTGCCATAGTTACTGATGCAACAGCGGAAGGTTATGCAATTAGATATAGTGCACTTGGATTTCAGAACGCCAATTGGTGCAGTGCCAGGCATCAACATAAAGAGAATATATTGCTTCCCATTTAAATAAAAATATCACCATTTAGAAACTAGTTTTCCAGCAGGGAACGTTTGTTAACAGTAAGACCAGCGGAAGACCAGCATCAGTCCATAGAGAAGCTATGTTCTACACCTGCGTTATTTTGTACAACGGTAGAAGGGTTATTTGGTACAGCCTCAACGAAGGTGTGCTGGGGACCGGCCTGGGGGCTGCAGGAGAGCAGAGCCGAAGGACAGGGAGCCCTGGGGATCAGGAGATCCGATTCAGCAGGTGCATCATAGACGGGGAGAAGGGAATAAACCCGCACGACAAGCGGAGAGCCTCAGGTCGTGAGTGAGAACATCTTGTGATAGTTTCCAGTAAATGGATCCAATTTGATCCAGTTGCTAAGAAAGCCATTCAAACTGATTTATGTATAAAACATAAAAATTAATGTCAAACTGACACTGCCAGCGTGAAAAGCCCTAGTCCAAGTGCATTCCCTCCTTAGCACGGCAGGGATGAGGCCAGAGGGGCGGCAGACAACAGAAGCGGCAGTTTCCTTCCCAGTTCCCTCCAGTAGAGGTGATGGATGGGGCTAGAGGGGCTGCTGGGGTGACCCGCCGTGGTTTGCCTCAGCAGAGGTCCTGTCCGCGGCACGGTAATGGACTCGCACACAAGCAGGGTTCAAAACTGCTTGAAATCTCTTCCTGAGCAGGGAGTAGGTGCAAATCACCCACCGGTTCCGCACAGGGATTCGAGCTTGGTTGCACGCAGTGCGTTCGTGAACAGTTTCACCTGTCGGACCAGGGCAGGGGGTATCTGAAGAGAGTTACAGTAATTGTTGAAATGCATGAAATGGTTGTGTACAGCGAAACGACGCGGAGCGAAGGAGTTCACATTTCAGAATGAGATCAGATTTAATTCATTTTGAAATGAGATCACTGGAACCTGCTGCCTGGGTCTTGTTTTCCCTGTTGCAGGCTTTCATCTGTGCTGAACTCTTGCCATGACTGAATTCTGCAAAGGTTTCCAGGCAGGTTTCTTGTCTGAGCGCCAGCCTGGTTGGCTAAGCTGATTAGCTATAAGAAGATCAGAGTTGGACAAGGGGTGTATTGCAGGTAAACAGTGAAGCTTTTCCTACAGCTGACAGTTAGTGTAGCTCTGAAGTATGTTTGCACCCTCAGAGGTAAGGAATGGTGCTTGAAAAGCCCCGGGAAAAATACCAAGAAGTGCATTAAAATGATAAGTAGAGCTGATAAGCTACGTGGTGAGAGACTGAGAGGAGAATCAAGCGCAGATACGATCACTGTCTATAAATACTGTCAACATGACAGCAGAGATGAGCAAAAGGAAGAGTATTTGTTATCTGATGGAAAACAAGCTTCAGGAAGAGCAGTCATCCCAGCCGCAGAGCGGTGGAGGGGATCCCCAGGAGTGGGAGCTCGTCAGCCGGGATGGAGGGAGATAAAGGTCTTGCGGGACAATAGCGGGGACATCTGCAACGTGCAGGTGGTGAGGTCGGCTGGAGACCCACGCTGTCCTCGCCTCCCTTGGAGGTCCTGCGTGGACCAGGAGGTGCAGGTGCTCCGAAGGGGTCTCTCGGGGGTCCGCAGCATTCCCGGTGAGGAGAGACATTTGCTGTCACACCGAAGATGTGGAAGGGCAGCGTTTGGTGCATGAGCCGCTGTTCCTGCCCGTGCTGCCGTGCTTTGAGGGCGCTGGGGGAGCGTGGTGGTGGGAGGGCAGGTGGTGGCTGCATCTCGCCAGCCCGCCCGGGGATGCCCTTGGGTGTGGGGGACGAGCATCACACGAGCATCACATGGGGCTGCTCCCCCCGGGCGGAAAGGCAGATGGCTGCAGCAGCTCCTCCGCCCTGCCTCCTCACAGCTATCGCTGCCGGCAGGCAGGAATGCCGCATCTGCTCCTGGATCACGCCCGAGCCCTCCTGGTTTCCAGCCCGGGCTGCGGGAGTAGAGCTGGGGAGAGGGAAATCTGGAACTGCAGCTGCGAGGGAGCCCGGGTCAGGATCAGCCCCGGCCCTGCGGCTGCGTCCCCCCGGGGCTGGGAGCAGGCTGACAGGCGGCCTGGCTGCCAGTTAGCAAGGCCACCAAGGCTGGAAGCCCTGGGGAGGCGTAGGGGAAGGCAGTCCTACCTCGTGCCCAAGCGCTGGAATATGAGCAGGGAAAGCCTTGTCTTTGCAACAGGGTCGTAGCACTCAGCCACCTAGAAACGGTGCTGGAAAGCTTTGCCACGGATGCCCAGCCGCTTCCAGTTAACCTCTTGGTTCTCCTTCACAGCCCTTCGTCCCCCAAAGCTCGCCTGGGTGCCATCAGCGCTATACTGACTGTCCCAGTGGCACGGGGATTGCCCTCGGCACCCACGGTCCCCATGCCATTTTGGGGTGAGCAGACTGGGGTGCCAGCAGGCTGGGCTGGTGGTAACGGATGCTCTCGTGGGTGTTTGTGGCAGCTCAAGCTGTCCGCGTCCCTCCTCTTCCATCACCTGGGGCAGGCTTTGTGCGAGGGAATGGAGGTCTGGGTCCCAGGCTGGGCAGAGTCCGGCCCCGGGAGTGTTTCTGAGGATCCCCAGGACAGCCTGCTCTTCATAAATCTGTAAAACTGCCTGTCGCACGGGTTGTGAAGATGGGCGCTCCTGGAGCGGAGTGTTTCAGTGACTTAACACCAGTTCATTGATGACTGTTTTGCTGCGGGATTGTTTAATGGCCGCTGGTTCATTGATGACGCTTTTGCTGTGGGGTTATTTAACAGCCTTTGGTTCTGGCCTCTTTTCGTGCCTCCCTCAGCCTTTCTGAAATTAAATGCAGAGAGGTAGTGCCTGCCGGCGCTGGAGCTGTGCGCAGCTTCGCATCCCGTTCCGGGCTGGACCAGAGGCTTGTGATCCCAAAGGGTTAACTGGGGATAACTGGGGCTGGTCTGGGGATTTGAACGGGAGAGCAAGAGGTGCTCAGCGGGATTACGTTCTGCCACTTCACCTCGCTGCATGCCGCTGGGCTGACGGGGAGGCTCTCCAGGCTTGGTGTTTGGGAAGCTCTTGAGGCGTTCCTGGGCTCTCCAGCAGCGTAAGCACGACAGTTATGCTGCGCGTTCCGAGACACAGCTCTTAGGAGAACTGCCTTGGGAGCGCGTAGCCGGCCTTTACCACCCTACCCCCGACAGCTGCCCCTGGAAAGGTACCTCACCTGACAGCAAAGGAGCCAGAGCTCCACAGGCATCATCTAATTGCTGCCTCTCCCCTGCCCTCCCACCCCGCACTGCGGGTTGTCGGTCACAGTCTCGGGATCGTTATCTTTGTGTGCGCGAGGAGCACAACGTCACGACGGGCAGCGGCAATCCCACCTCTGGCATCTGTATTATCCAGATACGGTTGCATGCGGTGACATTTAAAAACCTGAATAGTGTCCCGCTGCCGAAATAAAATGAAATGGCATTTCAGGATCTTGTTTGGAGGGAACGGGCCTTCTGCGGTCCGTGTGTTTCCCATATGAGTGTGCGGGGCAGGGGCAGGCGCAGGGAAGAGGGGGTGTGGGAGGGGATGTGGTGGACCACGGGGACCCGTCTGGGCTGGAAGGTGGCTGCCATGGCCGGGGAGCCCCGTCCTCTCCTCCGGATGGAGGTGGTTTGTCCTGAGCTCCCGTCACTCACCTTCTCCTGCGTCCCAGCGTGACCCGACACTGATCCCAGCCCTTCGGTGCTTTGTGGTTCACTGGCGCTTTTGGGGCCAAAGAGGACATTTAGAGGGAATGTTTCTGAATAACCCTGTCAACAGGAATTCACATAAAACAATTAAAGCAACCGCAGCCACGTTGCCTTGGTTTGCTCATGTCTGACTCTGCCAGAGCCTGAGCCCTCTGTGGTCCCTCACGTTTGCTCTCTCTTTCTCCGCAGAATGCGATGAACTTGCCGCCAGACAAAGCCCGGCTCCTGCGGCAGTATGACAACGAGAAGAAGTGGGAGCTCATCTGTGACCAGGTAAGGGCGGCGGGGGGGGCTTTTGGCAGACACCTCATCGAGAGCACCACCTGGGTTTCATCAGCAGTGTCCCCACGCACCTTGCAGAGGACACATACTTGAACGGATTCGAACACTCCTTTTTCTTTGGCCTTACGCTCCATTATTGCTAGGGGCTCATAGAAGCTTTGTAACAATAATTCCCTTTTTTGCCACAGAGCGATTTTTCTTTCCCTTCTGATGTTACCATCACCCCTGTGCCTGCTTCTGCTGGGTGGTGAATGCTGCTTATTTTGTGTGCCACAGACTCGAGGACACGGATGTTCAGTCACCTCTCGGCGAGTGCTTTGGGTTTGGTCTTGACCTGTGTGATAGGAACGAATGCTCTCGATCCAGGGAGTATTTGGCTTTACACGTTCTGAGCCGTTGTTGCAGCTGGGGGTAGCTGTCGCTTTCAGAGAAAGGCAAATGGTGATGGAGCCTGAACTCCTCTTCGCCTCCAGAGGCTGAGCAACAACCTCGGATTAAGCAGCACCATATGCTGAGGCATCTTTGTGTGTGAGCGCTGCTCTGGCGTGCGGGCTTGGCAGCAACACGCAACAATTAACAGGTTGTCTCTGCCGTGACAAATGAACAGAAACTGCAGTATTTAGAGAAAGGGAAGCGTGCAAGAGCTGGGATGTGCATTTGTGAGCCGACAGCAAAATCAGGTTCTGCCATAGACTTCAAAAGTAATCGCTAATGAAAATAATTGATCCAGGACTGAGAAGGTAGGATGTTTCTTTGAAATGTAAACACGGCAGTACCAGGATGGGAGTTTGGCAGAAGGTTCGGTCATGCTGTGTGGTCAGGAAGATTTTAATGAATAGATTTGTGAGACATTTCCTATTTAGCTGTGACAGTGGCGGAGCCTCTGATAAAATCCAACTACCTTACAGTGAAACTGAATAAAGGATTAATTGCTTTTTTCCAGGAGTTTTCTGCACGGAAAACCTAAAGTGCTGAGCTATTTAAAGTTTCAGTTTAGTGAGACACTGAACAAATTGCTTAATCTAGTGTAAGTGATTTGTTTCATGGGTGTTTGCTTAGAGCGTGCCCACTCGGAGCATTTACATGGGAGGGTGTCTGTGCCGGAGTCCGTGGGCTCTGTTTGCACAGCAAATCAGAGCCTCGGCGTCTGAACTCCCACCTCGGAGCGGATCCACCCTGGGCGACGCGCAGCTGCTGCTGATTCACTCCTGAACTCCGCGGCCAGATAGGAGGGATGAGCAGATGGAAACGCAGCGAAGGAAATTTGCAATCTGCAGCAATCGCGTATCTTAATAGCTCCTTGCACAATGCCGAATCCACCCCCGAGTTGGGATGAGTCTGCTTCCCATCGCTGGGAGAGAAGCAGCGCAGGACTGTTGGAACCAGCGCTGCGGAGCCCAGGATCCCCAGGGACGGGAGGTGATGATGTGCCACCCTGCCGGGGTCCAGCCACCCGAGGGGACCTGTTTGGGCAGGAGGGGGCTGCGTGTCTGGGATGTGCTGCAGCTCCCCGGCTGCCCCGGCGGGTGCTTGCCAGCCGCTGTAAATCAGAGCAGCGTGAAGCAGGTGTCTGTAGAAGCACTGTAATACAGCATATGGGGTGTGAAATATTTATATCCGTCCACATAATTATGGTGAGTGACTGAAAGTACTTCCAGGAATAGATTTTGTACAGAATCCATATTTTTAGCGTGGATGCAAATTTTGATTGATACTTCTATTGGTGTCACTCATTACACCATTTTCTACCGTTTCTGCTTAGTGAGGGACTGAGGATGTAAATTAATGTAACAGCTTGAGGAAATTAACACTCACCCTCCTGCCCTGGTTCTCAGCTTTTGTCTGAAAGTAAAATGGATCCAGAGGTTGCTCTTAAATGATACTTACTGAATAGTCTGTAAAGCTGACCCTGGCCGTTTGTCTGTGAAATATTTTGCGAAAGTTAGAGGGAGAGAGTTTGGCTCCCAGAAGGGAACTCTCGCTTCTGTACAAGTGAGATTAACAAAAGTGGGCAGCTGCCAGTCTCACGATGATGATGATAATAACAATAATAATAACAACAATAATTATTATTATTGTAATGATGTAGTGAATCATTGTAAGGGTTGCTGGGCTGGTTGTGGGGGACTCATCCTGGGTGGTCTTTTCTGTTCCTTTGTCTATAAACCTTCCAAGTCACCTAAGCGCTGCTGCTGGTGTCCTGAAAGCTCGCTCCCTGCCTCTCTGCCTTAGCGTACAAGGAGAAGAGCAGCGAAGCCAGTGCACCTGTTGCCCGTCCTGGAGAGGGCCGAGCGGTGGTCATCCGGGGGTGAGCGTTGGGAAGGATCCGGGCAGGGAAGAGGGTACCGTTCCCAGGCATGGCGAGCCCCACACTGTGGGTGTACTCAAGGCGTCCTGCCTGAGGTGTTGCAGAGGGGGCACGGGCGTTGAGGGAAGAGGGTGGGGACATCTTACAAAGTTCTTCGTTGCCCTCTAATGGCAAATTGTGGCAGGGGCATCACCGTGTCCTCACCTTTGGAGATGGTGGAAGTGTGTGTGTGGAATAACAAATAAAGAGACCTAAAATGGAAGTAATGCAGTTTACATCCAAAATATCCTCACTGAGGTGTTTGTAGAACTCTCTCCCTTTCCTAATGAAACTCCAAATGAAGGCAGGTACCGGCTGTTTCGGAGGCTGGTGGCCAGCGTGCAGCTCACTGGGATGGCGGTGGGTTTCTCCAGCAGCCTCCTGGCTGGGGGTCCTGTCCCACCCCTCAGCTTTGCTTCCAGGAGGCTCGGACCCCTCTGTGCCTGTCGGGGGTGATTGAGCCGAAAACAAGGCCACGTGTGCTGCGTTGATGGGGTGCCATGTTCTGCTTTGGGGTTTATTTGTGACTGAGAAGTGCGCAGGTACGGGCCCTGTTGGAAGCATGGCCCCAGGTGAGAAGGTTGTGCCGCGCCAGTCCCCGAGTCCTCCAGCTCTCTGGGTGAAACCCCGGTTCTGCCGAGACCAGGGTGGCCTTCTCCTGGGACGGGAGGGGACCTGGGCTTGCTGCCTGGCGGAACATCGTGGTGGAGGGAGAGCTGAGCACAGAAATGAGGGGTCGTGAGATCGGGCTGCTAAAACCAGACAGCTTTCAGCTTAGCCCGGAGAAGGACAACGTCTGAAACCACAGAGGGACCCTCGGACTTGTGTTCATTTACGCTTAGGTTCAACAGGCGTTGGCTGTAGTGGTTAGATCCTTCTCTAAATCAGCAAAAAGCTAATCACTTTGGCCCTCTTGACATCGATCCTCTTGCAGCAGACATCTGGATTTTTTTGCCAACATACAACCAATGTCTTTGCACGTGCTGCCGTAGCTGTTGACAACTCTCTTTACAGCCTGTGCATAAAAAAAATGTTTTGTCGATCTCCCCATTTGGGGGTAGAATGCAGGCTAGAAGATCCAATGTTTTATTGAACTCAGGAGCATTTGGACAGCAGGGATGCTCACGGCTTCATTTATCAAAGCCAGGGGCTTGGAGCAACCTGGGCTGGTGGGAGGTGTCCCTGCCCAGGGCAGGGGGTGGCACTGGGTGATCTTTAAGGGCCCTTCCAACCCGAACCATTCTGTGACTCCCTGGTAAGACATACAAAGTGACATACAGTCCTGCTGGCGGGCGGCTGGATTGCGGGGGTGAGGACTGAGCCACCCTCCAGGTCTGTGTGGGATGGGGGATGGGTGGTGGAAACGCACCACATTTATGACCTGTTTGTGGCCTGGGATTGAGAAGACCCTGGTTTCCAGCCCTGCTCGTCCACCTCCTTTCACCAGCGCTCACCGTCCGCGTGCTGCCTGCCTTCCTGGCAGTTAGGGGCTGCCTCCCGGCGCTTCTGGTGCCGCGTCGGATGCACTGCGTGAATCCTGGGGATGCAACGAGTTTAGCGAGGGTAATAATAATAATAATAATAACATATGTCACCAATGCAGAAAATGTCCTGAATGTTTTTGGAAGCAAAAGATCTCTGGAAAAGCCACAATTTCCTGGTTACGGCATAAATACGTTTTCCAGATTTGGGTGGACAAGAGATGTGTCAAGTTCTTTGTAGGATCACACGGAAGAGGAAATGCAGAAATCGGGCAGTTCCTCTTTGCTGCTGAAGTAAAGCCTCCCCCCTGCCCCCTTTTTTTGGTATCCATCAGGAAAATAAAGTGCTAATTCTGGAGACTGCAGGTCACAGAAGCAGAGGAGTGGTGGTGTGCTCCTCAGCAATTCTTCACCTAAGAAAGGGCCTTTTACCCTTGGGAAATGAGGTTAGTTTGCTTTCGAGGTGGTGACAAAGGCAGGGTCGAGCTATTGCTGGCCTGTGCCTTTCTCCTTTCGGGGCTGGAGATCGTGTTGGTGCTTGTGTGAGTCACCTAGTGGAGATAAAATAGGTTTCTTCGGGATTTATTAACTTTGTTGTGTCTGAAGGGCCCGGTCCTGGGGCGACCAGGAGGGGAAGCCACCCTGTCCCAGTCGTGATGTCACCCACTGGCTGATGCTTTTTGCTCAGCGAAGTTTGGAGACTCAAAACCAGATTTGAAACTTTATATGTGTGTGGTAAAAATCCCCGACCTCCTCGTTCAAATAGCGTTAAACCCCTTGCCTTATAAATTCTTATTTTGAAAGCAGATTTGGCCAGTGAGTGATTGGGAATTGCCAGAAGCGGAGAGGAGGAGCAGACAGGAAAAAGCAAGGATTTTTAACTCATTATTACGGTATCTAGGGCAAGTGGATTACGTGTGAACAGCAGTGCCTCGGTGTTAGCCGGGAGGCGCGTTTGTCTCTACAGGGAAGTGATGCTCAAGAAGGACCGGAGGACCTTGAGAGGACCCTGGGCTGGCCAACTTGCAAGTCACGGCAAGCGAGATACCAGACTGGAATCCCGCTGGTCCGAGGAGCACCGTGCCTTCCCACCCCCTGTGAGCTCTGGCAGAGCATCTGTTTTTTGGGAGGATGACGCCTGCGAGCAGACGTTGCGGGTGTCCCGGAGGCATCGGGGAGCCTCAGGTTGCCGTCGCTGCCTATCACTGAGCCCCGGTTCTTGCAGCTTGCGACGTATCGGCCTCTAATGTAAAACAGTCAAAGCTGGGTAAAGCCAGACAGCAATCATAGCCAGGAAAGGGCATTGTAAAAGCTAATCCCTCATGGCTTTCCAAAGCAAAAATAAGCACTTTAAGGGGCTATAAAAATGTTTCCAGGACTAGTAGATGTTTACCACAAGCGGTTCTTGGTCACTAGTTAGAGAAGAGCAATGCTGGTGTCTGCTGCTCATGGATAATGTCTTCAAAATCCTTCAACCCAAATAATTCCGTTATACAGTAACGAGCAATGTCTTTTTCAATGAAGTCACTGCAGAGATTATTACATAAATACATAATTACAGCTAGGTTTTAAGAAAACAAACAAAAACATACAGTATCTGCCTCACAGACTACTAAATGTGCTTGTTGAGTCTCTTGAAGCATTTCATTTTGAAGACTCCAGATATTAAAACTGGCAGTTAGGAAATGCTCCTGTCGCTTTGGCAGATGATGGCTGATTAGTTAATGAGAGAAATAAATCCATAAGAGTAAAATAGCTTCTCTGGCGGGTTACGCTAAATGCAGCAGAGCTGCATCGGCATAAGAGAACCCCCAAAAAGGGGAGGACGAAGTCCAAGAGCTGACGTGGAGCCTCGGTAGCCTGGGACTCCGCTGCTCCTGCTGCTGGTGGCTGCTCTCACCTCGCCCACCGCCCCCCAAGAGCGGACCTTCGCCTTGGCGCTCCACCGCTGCCCGCCGTCACTCGCAGACGCAAAGAACGACATTTGGACGCAGTTACCAAGTGGCACAGTGAGAACACTTCCACCTTTGTGGCTTTGTGTAGAGGAGGACGTGATCATTCAAATGCTCTAATGTCTCTGAGCTACTACAAAGCTGTTGAGGGGGAAAATGAGAAGCGGTGGCGGTCTCCGAGGTCCGGATACCTCTGTAACTCTCTACTAGTCTGCAATGGGCCAGATTCTCATTTACAGCAAAGTGCTTTTTTTTGTCTGTCTGCCAGTGTGAAGAAGTTTTAAAATGGGCTAATGGATGGAACTTGCTTCTAACTAACTTATATTTATGCCCACTGTAAAGCCACAGTCCACAGTGTCCTGAGGGGGCTGTAAGTCTGGCCGAGAAACTGGCCCAACAGTGGGCTATAAAAAGGGCAGAAATGAAGCTAGCGGTTACGATGCTTTGGATATTGACATCTTATTCTTTTAACTGATATATTTTATGGGCTTTTATTGGTTTTTATATTTTATTTCCTTTAAAGTCCCTGTCAGCATCCATGGGTGTTCCTCCTCCTGTTTTCCGGAGAGCTGGATGCTAGGGCTGACCATCGCGCACCTCTCGGGATGTGGTGGCTGATTGCTGCTTGTGCCGGTGGAGCTGAGCGATGGAGCCTTGGCACACCGCTTCCAGGCCTGTCTGTAGCTCCATCCATCCGTCTCGGGCACCTGTCTTTCCCGACACAGCGGTGGCAGTTCCACTTAGCAGCAAATTTAACTACAAGGGTGTGAAAGGGACTGTCGGACCCATGGGGGCCAGCTGAGAGGGGACTGGCTCCAAGCGGCCGTGCCCACAGAGCCGAGAGGAGGCTGTGATGGTGGCCACGGTGCTGGGTGGGATGGAGCCGGACAGACACCCTTGGCGTCACGTTGGCCAGAGAGGAGCTGGCAAGGAAGAACTTTGTATTTCCTGAACTGGTTTTTAGATAAAGAGGAAATGGCAAATTCCAGGACCGTGTTTGGCCCGTACATGTGAGGGTGCATGGAAAAAAAATCCAGTTGTAAAAAGAGGAAAGAAATGTCTGCTGTGTGCCTTAGCGAGCTCTCGCCTGGGGCTGCCGCACCACAGGGCAGACTTTTTGGTTCATTTTTTCCTTCTGACCATGATGGATTACTTTTTTTAAAGCAAGCAGCAAGATAATAACAGGAACAACTTTTGGTGTTCAGACAGTACGTTCTGGTAACTGGGCAGCAGTGTCCTCCTATTCATTATGAAATAACTTTCAGATAATGTAGTCAAAATTGCATCCTGACCTAATAAGGGGAGGTTTCAAATATCCGTTATAAAATGCGAAATTTCAGGAGGAAATTGTTATGAGATCTTTCCTCAAGGGAAGGGGCAGAATAGTTTAAAATTCTTCCAAGATACAAATAGTATCAGAACTTTTGGTAATGCTCTTAACAGGTTTGGACGTAGCACACTCCTCGCAGAACAACTCGTGTTTCACAGCAGCTTTGCAGGAGAAATTTCAAGCTGGCCGTGCAACTGGTAAAAAAGCAAGCAAAAAATCAGGCAGCTCTCAGAATACAAACCGTACAGACCTTATATTTGTTGTTAAAATCTTCAATTCAGTTCTGAACGTGGCTGGTGCTGGATTGCAGGTCGAGTGGCCCCCTGTAAGTCTGGGCGTTGGGAAACGGGTGGGAATTTCTTGGCATTGGAGAAGCAGCGGGTGAGATGGGGAAGGGAAATTGGGCAGAGTGCTGGTGTTGGACAGAAAGCAGGAAAGCAGGAGAGCAGGCGTGGGGAGTGAGATGTTTTACATGGGTAAAGCCCATGGTTGCGGGCACCTGCCTTCCTCCGTCCTAAGTTCCCTGGTAAGTGGAACAGTGGCCTTGGTAGTGTTTGCCAGCTGACTTCCCACCATGCTGGAGATCCCTCAGCTCTGCTGGCCCTGGTGTGATACTGGTGCTGAAGGAAACCCTCTGAATCGTGGGGAGACAGGGGTGGCTGGGACAAGCTCAACCACCACTCATAGACTCATAGAATGGTTTGGGTGGGAAGGGACCTTAAAGACCTAGTGCCACCCCCCTGCCCTGGGCAGGGACACCTCCCACCAGCCCAGGTTGCTCCAAGCCCCGTCCAACCTGGCCTTGAACCCCTCCAGGGATGGGGCAGCCACAGCTTCTCTGGGCAACCTGGGCCAGGGGCTCACCCCCCTCACAGCAAACAATTTCTTCCCAATATCTAATCTAAATCTCCCCTCTTGCAGTGTAAAACCCTTCCCCCTCGTCCCATGGCTCCCCTCCCTGCTCCAGAGTCCCTCCCCAGCTTTCCTGGAGCCCCTTTAGGGCCTGGCAGGGGCTGGAAGGTCTCCCCAGAGCCTTCTCTTCTCCAGGCTGACCCCCCCCAGCTCTCTCAGCCTGTCCTCCCAGCAGAGGGGCTCCAGCCCTCCCAGCATCTCCGGGGCCTCCTCTGGCCCCGCTCCAACAGCTCCGTGTCCTCCTGCTGTTGGTGCCCCAGCGCTGGAGGCAGCACTGCAGGGGGGTCTCACAGAGCGGAGCAGAGGGGCAGAATCCCCCCCTCGCCCTGCTGCCCGGGACGCAGCCCAGGCTGCGGGGGGGTTCTGGGCTGCCAACGCGCGGTGCTGGTGAACGTTGAGCTTCTCCCCATGCAAGCGGTGCTGGCAGAAATGGTGTGGGGAGCCAACCCCAAGGCACGATGAACACGTTGGTGCTCAAGCATTGTGTTGATGTAGGAAGTGGGATGCTGCTGTGATTGGGCATATCTATGGAGAATAAAGAAGCCCTCCTGTGTGGTGGCTGGGCAGGGCTGGTAACGAAGTCTGCATCGTTACTGCTGGAGAGCTGGCCAGCCTCGCGCGTGCTTTGTAACGGCAATAAAGCCTGAGCGCTGGTCATCGTCGCCTGTGGAGGTCCGCCAGGACCAGCTGAACTCACCGTGGCCCGAATACTGTGTGACCACTTTGTGCCCATGGCAGGGGGGCTTTGCCAGTGCCCTTGTGGCACTCCTCCCTCGCCAGTTGGTGCCCCCACGTCAATGGGAATCTGCAGAAAAGGGTGGCTGGGAGCTGCTGGGCCACCCATGGAGACAATCCAGTTTAATATCATGAAGTAAAAATACTACTTGTTTATTGCTAACATACGGCTCTTGCACTGATTTTTCTGGAGTCTGAACGATGAAATTATGACACTTCTCCCATGAATAGACTGTGCAGCGTGTTTTTAGGCTTCTTCCAAACGATAAAAAGGGTGTCTCAACTCTTGCAGTGATGGCTTTCAGTCAAACAGGGACACGCGTCCGCTCTTCCAACGCTTCTCTTTCCTCTCAGCGCTCCTGGCTAGCAGAAACGCCGTTATTTCAGATGTGCGTGTTGGTATGAGTAACTAAAATTCAAAATGGTCATTGAATGTGTAAGGTAAATTTTTGTGCATCCCATATAAATACCAAATTTCAGGAAATAAAGTTACATGTAAATATGTTTTATTTGCATGCATATTGTAGATGCATAGATTATATATTTATGAATATAAGGTATGTATATATAAAACTATATTATGGATACGTACTGTTTAAATATATACGTGTACACATGCGTTTTATATATATAGGAAGTAAATATAGAGGATGTTATAAAATGGCTGATGTTTATTCTTGTATCCTTTGCAGGAAAGATTTCAAGTGAAGAATCCTCCGCACACATACATCCAGAAGTTGAAGGGCTATCTGGACCCGGCTGTAACCAGGAAGGTGAGGAGCGTCCTGTTTCCTCTGGCCTGTCCCTCGTTCCTCCGTGAGGATGGTCCCGGGTCCGGGTTCCTTCCTGCCTTTGTGTAAAACGCCCCGTAAAAGTCTCTGGGAAGAGTCTCGGAGATGGAACAAACTGCAGAGAGAAGCAAAGAGAAATTGGAAAGACGCTGCGGTTTTCGCAGCTCGGAAAGGAGAACAGATGTTGCAAAGAAAAGGACCATCTGACACATGAAACAAATTGTTTTAATAACTTTAGCTTCAATAAGTAGTCTGACACATTATCACTGGGCCGTACTCTAGGTCTGACTTGCCATGTGGTGCATGAAGCCTCTGTTGGCTGGTGCTTTTCTCGCCCGTGTGAAGGGGATGTGGAAGTTTTGAGTCCTTTTCTCTGGGCATTGGGGTGACACAGGTTCGGCCCGGCTGGCACAGTCCGCCGCTCGCTTGTCATCTCATCCGAGGCTTCAGGGCTGGGAGGTAAAGAGATAAGCTGGGGTGTATTTACATGGCAGAGCCTCGTCCATCCTTCTGCGTATCATTTTGTCCAAAATAGTTTGTTAATCACTCACGAAAGAGTCAGGAACTTCACTTGGCCTTTCATGTGAATGTCGTGCATCCCTGAATGTGGCTTTTGTACCGGGATGCGTTTGTGGCTGGTTCTGATATCTCTGAACTGTTTTCACGGGCTTAGTAATAGCCTCCGGGATTTTAGAATAACAGTGAACCTCCATCCCGTTTGGAGGGCCATCGCCAAACCTTTGGTATTTAACCACTTTGGGTATCAGCTCATATCCTGTGCTGATAGTTATAATAGCCTTTAAAAAAAAAAAAGCAAACAAGAAGAGGCGCATTGCCGGTCCTGCCATTGACGGGCTCTGCCTTGTCCTCAACAATCGCGCTTTTGTGTTGCCGTACAATGAGCCGAGGTTGGTGCCCTGCGGTAAAATCCGTGTCCTGACACAGGGTCGCAGGCTGGGGTGGGCTCCGGCCGAGGTGCAGCCCCAATGCTGCGAGGGACGAGCACTGGGTGCCCTCTGCCTCCAGCGCCCACCCCAGCGCCGGGCTGCCGTGATGCCTTCTGACAGCGCCGCGCTTGTTGGAGGCTCTGACAAGGAGTAGGAAACCTTTAACTTTGCCTGTAGCTGATTATAGCGTTTTTTTTTTAAAATGAACAGGGGTCTTTGTGTTTTTCTCCTGCAGGGTTTTTCAAATTCATTTAGCGTTTGGCTTTGCTCCGCGGTTACTCCGTGGGCACACATTGAAGCCTTTCTTATCCTAATACCACTATAAGAGTCCCATGACAAATGACAAAACCGAAGGAGCCTAAAAATAACTCTATTGAGTTCCTCTCTTTTGTTGCGTTATTCTGCATCACCGGCAGCCTTTCCTCAGCCTGGGCTGCGGGGCGGAAAGATTTACAAATGGGCTTGGGGACGGACGCGGGCGATTGTGGGGAGAGCTCGTTTTACTGGGATTATTGCTGTGATTTGAGGTGGTGTCGGAGCTTCTGCTGACGATCCCCAGTGTGGCCAAGAGAAGGTGACTCCAAACGCTGCTGCACAAAACGTGCGTTTCGGCTTGTCATTGGGGTCGTAATGGCTCTTCCCAGGAAAACAGCTGGTTTTTCGTCTGAGATGAATTTTGAAAGACGAAAATGAGAGTGTTGAAATTACACATTTTTGTAAAGAAATTGCAGCTTGGTGGTTCTGGGAGCCCAGTAAAGCCCAGAGCTGGTTCCTGCTGGGGTTGCAGAGGGCAGCCTGGCCTCGCTGGGGATGATGGGCCCGCCCGGGAACGGGCTGCCTGCTTCTGCCATGCCCTCCCAGCCCTCTCTGCCTCTTCCTACATCAGCGTTTTACCTTTGTTTCTAGAGAGGTAAGGTCTTTATCTTGCTCGCAGTTATATTGTGTGAACTCTCTAGGGAGAGAAGGCACTGTGTTTTTGTACTCTGAGCTAATTAACTGAGGTCCAGAATAACTACATGTCTGACCTCAACTAGCTATTTCAAAGTAAAAATTAATAGTGCCTTGCGTCTACTAGGACTTTCCAGGGAGACATCTATTTCTGTCTTTCTGAGCTGGGGTTTCGCCTTACCTCAAGTCAGGCGGTGGTGCTAATCAACGTGAGATGAAACCCCGGTGAAAAAGGCAGCTGATGGTTTTCACATAGGTCAGCAAGGCAAGGCAAATCCCAGCCTCTCGTCACCTTCGCCTCAATAAATGAACCCCTGAGAATTATTAACTGCCAAGTTAGTCCCCTTGATTTTATTGTGGGTTTATTGTGTTGCACCGAGAACAAACCTTTTTTCCCCTCGTATTCATAGCTTAGCCCTACTTTGCAGCAGCATCGCTTGCGTCCTAAACATGTATAAGCCCTTTTCAAACACCTCGAGTCTGTGTGTGTGATAACTGCTGACCGAGCTGGTTGTTAAGTACCGCAATTCCAAGATGATTATCATCGTCCATCCGCTTCTGCTCTCATTTACCTTGTTCACGAATGAGAATTCAGCAAAACCAGGGCTCTAGAATAATTTATCCAGCTGGTTTCGTGCATTTCCATGGGCAGGGAGCCCCAGGCAGGAGAGAAGAGAGTCTTTCTCCAGCTGGGAGCGTTGGAGGCATCGCTGTCTGCCCACCGAAGGGAGTCCTGCTGCAGGCTGGTTGTGCAGAGGATGGAGAGGAGCAGCTTGACTCAACTCAAGACGAGTTGGTTTGCATTTAGAGGTCTTCTGCCGTGACCGATGCCTGCTTGAGCTGTGGAGTGAAGCGGGGCTGCTGGGGAGGTTTTGCCAGGTCGCCCCTTCTCCTCCCGCAGGGAGATGACCCGAAACCTCATCCCCTTTCTGCTGCGTTGACGTTTTATGGCCTTTTCCCAGCATCTAATTTTGCAGATACAATTTAGCGTGCGCAAATTGTTAAAGCGTGCAGATGGCAGCACACGTGTATTTCATTATTGGCACACACACGCACAGATTTGGTAATTATATAGAAATCACGGCAGGTTTTTCGGTGTGGGTGTAAAGTCGCGACAGCGAGATTGAAGCACCAGCCTGAGAGTGAAGCCCAGACGCTGTAGTTCTCAATAGAGAGTTGATACTAAAAGAAGGCTTGTATTGTAAAGAAATGCTTATTTATCTACAGGCGTTTAATTTTCCTAATCCTGGAAACGCAAAAAATGTGCATGGGAACAGAAGTTATTTGTCTGAGTTTGTTTTTGTTGACTGCTGAACTATTGTTACTGCATTCCTCAGGATTTAGAAGGGTTCTCAGTTTACCTTAGCGTTTTATTTATTCATTCTGCACTGTGTGAGATGTTTATATTTTTAATAGCATCACACGAGTCTAACTGTTATTTTTGCCTGCTCACTCAATTACAGAAATTCAGAAGACGAGTCCAAGAGTCTACTCAAGTGCTCCGAGAACTGGAAATTTCTTTAAGAACAAATCACATCGGGTAAGAATTTTTGATGACTTCTGGTCTAAGACTTTTTTTTTTTTCCTTACATCTACTGATGGATGCCTTTGAGAAAATATCTCTTTGTGTGTCAAGCAGTGATACCACTTGATTGATCGTTAAAGCCTGAAGGGCTCAGTTGAGCCATAGCTGGGCATCTCAGGAGAATAATTCAGCTTTAATCCTTTCATGATAGGGTTCATCCACATCTCTGTGAAGGCTGCGAAAAGATTGCAGTCAAATTCTGCTCACCCGAAGTCAGTCAGAGCAGGAGTGAGCATGGTTGTGTCTAGAGTAGTAATAGTATTGCAGCTATAAATATATATATAAAAAAAACCCATGCTGTTTTATAGCTTTAACATGATGCAGTTCATGAAGCCTGGCTGTGAGTAATATTCCCAGTATTTTACTTCTACAAAACACAAAATTCCTCTCAAATAACAAAATTAAAACATGGAACATGCTGTTCCCGTCCGCCTTTCCACCGGTCTCACCTCTCTGCTTCGGGTCTCGGCACCAGAACCCGGTTCAGCGCTGGTCCGTTAGCCAGGAAGGTCTCTTCAGTGTTTTATTTCATGACCACACTGCGTGGCCACCTCAATTACATCAATTTTCTCGGGTGCTGCTCTTATTTTGAGGAAACCAGGGCTGTGCTGGGAAAGGCACTTAGCAGCACCAGAGCTTCGTACTTAGAAGAACAAACGTCTAGTTTCGGAGCAATGCAGAGTGTGCTTAGGGGTTTTTATGCTTTTTTTTTTTTTTTAAATAATATTTTTCCTATCGTAGTGCTGCAAAAAGGCTTGTTTCAGTCCATTTGTGAAGTCCTCTGAAGGACTCTATTTTGAAGTCCTCTAAATAATAAATGGCATTGTTTAAAGGTCCTCTGTTCCTGCGTGAGAAAGCAAAGTTAGCTCAGCAGTCCTGCCTTTCCTGGAACGGCTTAGGCTCTACTTTATCTGACCAGGATTCCAGTAACTGCCCAAAGCCTGTGAAACGCTCTGATGTCTAATGATTTTTCTAACAGATGGGTGCGGGAGTTCCTGAACGAGGAAAACAAAGGCCTGGATGTTCTGGTGGAGTACTTGTCCTTCGCGCAGTATGCCGTCACGTAAGTGAGACCTGTCTGGTGCTCTCCGGGCTTGCAGGGCAAAGCGGAATCCTGCATCGCTGCCGAGCAGGAGGGAAGTGCCGCGTCGGATGATCAGCGTTCCCCGTAGCAGAGCTTTCCTGCTGGGTACAACACCCTACCCACTTAGAGCAGAGAGAATGGTAATGTTAGTCCAAAACTATTGGATCATAACATGTTGCGGAGAAAAAAAAAAAGCCAGAGTTTAAGGCCTTGAGAGGAAACGGCCTCAAGTTGCGCCAGGGGAGGTTTAGGATGGATATTAGGAAAAATTTTTACACTGAAAGGGCGATCAAACACTGGAACAGGGTGCCCAGGGAAGTGGTTGGGGCACCATCCCTGGAGGGATTTAAAAGACGGGCAGAGGTGGTGCTTAGCGATACGGTTTAGTGATGGGTTTTGTCAGAGTTAGGTCGATGGTTGGACTCGATGATCTGAAAGGTCCCTTCCAACCCAGGCGATTCTGTGATTCTACGTCTAATTTTTTAGCTTTGGCCTCTGACCGTCCTAGAGGTACGGGGCAAAAACATGCGCCAAATGTGTGGAAGCGTGCAGGCATCCTTACAAAGCGTTTTGCAACGAGTACCCGACCCCAAAGGATTACAATAGTGTCCACCGTGCTCAAAGCAGCATCCCCACGCGAACCGCTTCTCACGAGGCTCCCGGCGAGCAAAGCCGTCGGCATCCTGCGCAGTAGATGCGCTGCGGGACAGGGAATTTCAAGGTGATTTTGCAAGTCGGGAAGCCTGTGGAACAAGCTCTTGCAGTTCCGACAGCTGGTTATCTGGGAGTCAGACGCAGTCATTTAGGTAGTAAATCATTAAATTATTAATGATTATTAAGTCTGATGAAATTAATGACTGTTAAAACAGATTGGGAAACAAATACGCTTTCATTAGTCATTACATCACACGATTTGAAATAGTTCTTCAGCGGAGGATCTGTTTTTGTATATCCACAGGCTTTCACTTCAGGATACTGTAGCAGTAGATTTTTGTATAAAATTGTAGGTTAAAGATCCTGTTGTAGTTAGGAACTCGAGCTGAGGAGAGTTGGTACTTCAGTTTTAGAAAAGATGCCATCAGATGTATATATATCATTGCACAGAAAAGAGCTTTTTGGTGGGGTTGCAATAAAATTAATGAAGGAAAATTATATGTTTTAGAATGTTCCTAACACTGGAAAAAACTGTGCATAGCGAAAAGAAGTGTTTGTATAAAGACTTTCTTCCTAAAATTATACAAATGTACGCAAGTGAGCGTGCTGGGTTTTTCCCCTCTCTAACGTGGTAAGCATGAGTAATAACCTCAAAAGCTGCAAGGGGAACAGGCAATTTTTGCTTGAAATAGCAGTACAATGGGCAACGAGTCAGAAATCAAAGAAAATGTGTAATGATTATGGTAATATAGGACCTATGCTGGGAGATGCGTGAGGGCCAGCAAGGCAGCGTACATGCTCGCTCACATATCGATGGAGGAAACTGCGCTAGTACTTGCACACAGGATTGATTTATTGAACTCAAATGGAGACGGCTTTAAGCGTTCCTCCCCTTTCCTTCAAGGCAGGGTTATTCCTCAGCAAAGCAGCCAGAGTTGTGTTTGGTTTCCGTTGAAGCAGAAGGATACGTAGCTGTTCGATCCTTCTGGAAGGCTCTGCCTGTGTGGTTAGCTGCTCCCTTTGTCAAGCTCCAAATTTGCCGCACTGTGCGTTTGGAGCTGGCACTGAATTGCAGCCGAGGGGAGGTGAGCCCACGTCGTTCCCTTCCTTTTCTTTTTGTAAGCTTTGGGGACCCACTCAAATCTGCAGAAGTCAAACAGAAAGGAGAACGCTGTGTGCATCTCTTCCGCCTGACCCGGCGCTGGAATTTCTGTTTCCTTTCAGGTTTGACTTTGAAAGTTTGGAGAACAATGTGGAAAACTCGATGGACAAGTCCAAACCTTGGAGCCGATCTATTGAGGACCTGCACAGGGGCAGTAATTTGCCCTCCCCAGTTGGCAACAGCATTTCCCGCTCGGGCAGACACTCCACTTTACGGTAAGGCGTTGAATCGGGCCGGGGGTGACCTACAAACAGCGAGTGCCCGGGTGAGAAGAGTCGGTATGGTTTTTCCGATTAGAATATTTTTCATCTTTCCTCTTTCCACAGTATAGGCTTGACATATATAGGAAACGCGTCATTGTAGTGACGGTTTTGGGGTGGAAAGAAGTGCTAAGCTAGTGACACGGGGCAGCGTTACAGCAAGGGAGGAAGAGGCAAGAATAACTCTGCCTCCGTTTCCAGCGGCAGAATGATCTAAGGATGCACAACACGTTTCCAGCAGGTACAATGTGGCTTGCACAGAGGAAGCAATTCCTCTTCTCCAAAGAGTATCTCAAGATTTCCACGGACCCAGCCAGCCTGGAGCTCCGATTTGGTGTCTCGTCCAAAAAGGGCTCTTCTAGCAGCACATTCCTTCCATGCTGCTATGAACAAGACTTTTTTTTTTTTCTTTAAAGGCCACTTCCATCCTTCAAACTTGCTGTTAAGTCCAGCGTAACCCCGGGCTTTACTATGGAGTCTCTCTTTCCAAATCCTGGGGTTTTTTTGAGTTTGTGGAAAAGGCAGGATTGCTTCCCAAGACTGAATGGCAGTCGACTCTGTTACATTCCTTCAATGCTTCACTATTATAAAACATACTAAACTAAAGCTAAACTAAACTTTAACCTCGCAGTGCTGTTTCCTAGGGCTGCAGCTCAGAGTGCCGAATAGCATTTACTCATGCGCTTTTTGACCTTTTTTTTTGGCTTTTCTGGCGTTTTGTCACATAGTACTGTGAGCATAAAGGAGTCCAAAATAGATGGAGCCAGTGAGGACTTGCAGCTTTTTCCTCCATCTTCCAGTTGAGGTTCAGTTCTGGTTCGTCAGTGGATGGTAATGTCGGCTCTTTAGTTCCTGTGAAGTGAGTGCCTGCCGCCTCCAGCCCGAGCTGCGGCGGGTGGGACGCCCGCAGGATGGAGTTCACAGACGTCAGGAGTGGAGAGGAGACAGACACACGCTTCTGGTAAAGAGATTCAGGCTGTAGAGTCCAGCAAAATCACTTGACCAGTTGATTTATTCTTTTTTTTTAGTGTTGCAAAGGTGGTCTTAGTGGTTTTGGTTTTCTTTGATCTTTAATTCCTGTGACAGAGAGGTGGCAGAGCCTGGTGGCTGCCGGAGGAGGTCCGATTCTGCTCTCTGTCTTCGGGAGGCATGTTTGTGATTAGTTACACTAGAAATGCATAACTCAGGTATACATTACATGTCTCTTACATTTTTTCTCTTCGTTTCCTTCCATCCTTTTTTCTTTCTCACATTGCCCTTTATTCCCTTCCCTTTCACATTTGAATGTCTCCTTCCTTGCACCCTTCATTCCCCTCCCTGTTCCAAACGCTCTCCTCCAATTCCCTCTCTCGCATCCTTCCCTCCTCTGCTCTCACCTGCCTTTCACGTACCATCAGATTGGTTTCTCTGCCTGAGCAACTTCAGTTCAAACGCTGCCAGAGCTGCTTTTCAGCCAACTGCCTCTGGAGCGGCTTCACTTTGCGCTCTGCTGATGAGGCTTCGAGCCGGAAAACCTCGTAAGTGCCAGGAGGGAGGAAGGTCGGGCGCAGCGCGGGCTGCGCAGGGCATGGGAGCGCCCGCCCGGTGCTGCTCCCCATGCCTTATAATCTGGTAATCGTACGTCTTGGGAAAGCCACCGCCTGAGCATCAGGGGGAGTTTTCAGCCTCCGAAACGTGTGGTTATCACATTATAACTTCAAAGCATAGTTTGCTTCCGTAGAGTGGGGTTTTCTTAAAAAAAAAATAAAATGTGGTTTACTTTGAAACAAGATACCAGTTTTCTTTATCATATTGCAAGTGGTATTATTAGATTCGTACCTAAAACCTAGAGCCCTTAGCCATTGCCCATGTTATTTCATCTTTTTTACAAATAGAGACTCCACTCAGATCCCAGACGGGCACAGAAATGTAACCTCATGCAGTGTTTTTCAGCCCAGTGCCCCCTCCTGCCTGCAGAGCCATCTGCGCACCGGGGCAGCTTGGGCACGGGCTGTCCAACATTTACACGGAATTAGCGTCTTTGGTTTGTGTTTCATTTAAAAAAAAAAAAAATCTGCGTTTTAAAATGTGTACTTTTTCAATACCAGTAAAAGCAAAAAGTAGGTGGGAAGTTTTTAAGAAGGGCTTTTTTTGTATAATTAGTAAATATTGATTAACCGCAACAGAATCTTTTCCTGAGAACGAGCTGGGTGCTCATTGAATGAGGAGGGCGTGCGGGATGGTGTTTCTGGTCAAAACCAGGAGGTTCCTGCCCCATCACCGGGTAGACGATGTGTCTGGGACCTGCAGAGTCCGGGCCGTAACTTCTGTGTGCAAGCTCCTCTTCTGTCTTTGTTATAAAAGCCATTAAAATGGAGAGAGAGGAAGAAGTGGTCCTCCCTCGTTGGATGAAAAAGGAGAAGGCTGACAATCTTAACAGGGTAATTTAAAATTCAGGAGCTGGGCTCATCCCTGCTATGCCATAGCAGTCTGAAAAATGAGAACGGATTTGGCCCGGATTCCTCTTTATTAAAACAGCAAGAAGATTTGGGGAGACAATGTTCCCTGCCAGCTTTACCACCTTTTTTTTCCCTCATTTTTGGTGCCTGTTTGGCAGCGTCGTGGCACCACCTCTCCCGCTTGTCCTCAACAGGGTTCAACAGCTGTAAACCTGCTGTAGCCCTGGGGACCCTGCTCGGTCCCAGCTGATGTGGGCTCTACACATGTAATTGATTCCAGGAAAAGGAAGAGGAGCTAAGGAAAAGCAACACTAGGAGGTAGTTAGACCCTTCAAACGGTGCGGCTCCATCGCGGTGAGCGGTCCCTTGCAGCCACCAGCGGTGAGAAGTCACCCGGCGGTGCCGGTGACGTGGGCACGGAGGCTCTCTCTGTTCGTTTGCGTGGCTGAGGCTATCCGTTGCTAATTGTGACTTCAACCGGCTTCCCAGGGCTCTTTTTAGTAGTGCTGAACCCTGCCAATTCCCTGCTCGCTGGGTTTCCTTGGCAACTGTGAGGTGTTTTTTTTTTTTTCAACAGGAGACACAGGGATTTGGGAAGCAAACACCAAAATGAGGGCAGGAGGATAAAAACGGGGATGAACCTTTTGGGGATTTTATTGCCGCTTTTTTGGGGGGGAAAGAGCATTACTTTCACATGAGAGTCATGCTCTCCTGTCAGATAAATATTAATGCAGACTTTGTAATGTTGCAGCCCATTAGAAATTCCCTTTCTTCCGAGTCAAATACTTCAATTTTCATGTGGCTTGAACTGAGAAACTTCATTTCTTTCTTCAAAATCTGTGGAGCCCGGAGTGAGTGAGTGATCCGGGCAAACGTATCCTAAATCCATAAATGGGCTTTGAATGCCTGCAGTAATTGGACTCAAATTTGGCACCGCCGCTTGGGCTGCAGTGAATTGGGCTTCACCATTAACACTGCCACTGCTCGGGGACCTGCTGACTTTGTCGTCACAATGTGTGTCAGGTCCCTGCCAATTTAACAGGGCGTATTTTTGAGCAGTCAGTTGTCGGTCTTGTGATTCTTGCGGTTTCTCTGCTTTGAAGACCACGATTTTTACAGGGCTGGGAGGTGTTGGTCAGGCAGTGGTGTCTCTGGCAGCTGAGGGTACATCCGAGGCAGCGTGCCCCCCCTTTTTGTGTCGCATGCTTGGTGGTGGTGTGGGGTGTCTGTCGGTAACTGTCCTGGTCAAGCCGGAGGAGAATCCCCTACAGCACCCATCTGTGCCTGCAGAGGTGAAGAAACACGCTCCTTCCCTTGCTGGAAGTTAGGTGGGATGTGCAAACCAGACTGTTTACATTTCTTTTTTTCACCTTCTTTAAGCATCGAAGATCTCCTCAGCTTTCTGGATTAATAATTTTCCCAGATTCTTTTAGATGAAGACAAACCCAGCAGGCTCAGAGTCATTTGCCCAGAGAAGCTGTGGCTGCCCCATCCCTGGAGGGGTTCAAGGCCAGGTTGGACGGGGCTTGGAGCAACCTGGGCTGGTGGGAGGTGTCCCTGCCCAGGGCAGGGGGTGGCACTGGGTGGACTTCAAGGTCCCTTCCAACTTTAACCATTTGAGGATTCTATGATTTATTTTCTTTACATTCGTGGCAGAAACCAGCTTTGTCATCCCTGTTTGAAGTGGCAGAGAGGAGACGTTTTTAGGCAGCACGGCTGGCTTGCCCAGGGCAGATATTTTTGCCCTTCCAGGAGCAGAGGAGCTGATTGCATCTCACTGGTTTTAGTGCTTGTGAGGGCCACCACTGAGCACAGGCTCATGGTCTTTCCCTCTCTGGGTCTCATCCTCTGCAACAGGGTGCAAGTTCAGGGTCCCCACGCCCAGCAGACCCGGCTTGTACCTTGCTCTAAGAGAAGATCAGAGAAATCCAAAGTTTGTAGGAGGTGCCAAGACCTTCCTCTTCCAAAGTCCCTTTCTGTTTTCAGAAGGACACTCGTAATACAAACACCACCACCTCCAAACCAAGAAAAACAAAATCGCAGAAATGCAATCCAAAAACCACCAAACCCCAATGAAAACCAGGAGTCCCAGCCCACGCAGAGCTGGGCGAGCAGCCAGGGGGGCGGTGAGGTCCACCCTGGGCTGTCCTCTGCTCGCATGGCTCCTGCTCTGAGGGAGCCAGCCTAGGCACATGAGGGCATGATATTCTTTAGCAGAGAATAAGATAAAAATGATAGGAGAAACTGGCTATAACTTGTATTCGTTATTAAGCCGGTGCATTAGAAGCCTACACCACTGGGCACGTGTCCGCCTTTTCAGCATGAAAGTCCTTCCATTGAAGTTGGTGGAGATGGCAGGAATTTGTATTGAGATTTGTGCTCACTTACCATGATGGAAAGGGCTTTTATTTACTTTGAGTATCTCAGTTTGTTGCGTAGGTGTTTTGATTACCCATCTGTGGGTCTTCAGTGTGAGTGTGAGCCGTTTTGCACCAGAAGACGCCCTTGCGTGTTGCGTTCTCTCCCTCTCCGTCGTACAAAGTGCTGGGTGAGTCCAGGACACGCTGGACATCTTCAGCAGTTCTGGCTGGTCACCTTAACAAAGTAACGTGGACACAGAGGCAGGAGGAGTTTAGAAATTAACAGAAAATCACTTTCTTCAGGCTGGCTGGGCTGGACGGTCCTTCTCACCTTTCTGTAGGAGGCTGGCGGGTAAAAGCACAACCTGCTCTCCAGAGACGTCATGGCAGCAACTTTACAAGCACTAAATGAAGAAAATTGTTAACGAACTGAGTAAAAATGATGAATGAGTTCTTCTGAACAGAAGCGTACTTCTGCTAGATCTGGGCGAGGAAAAGAACCTTAAGCCGTGCTGTGCGTTTCAGCACAGATTTAGGCTCTCTCTCAACGGTGGCCTCCAGCAGCAAAGGCGCGCAGCTGTGGAGCGGCTCCCTCCCAGGTGTGACGTCCCGCACCCACCGCCGGTGGCTGGCAGGAGGACAGCGTTACACGCTGCAGGGGCTTGCACGCCGTCAGGTTTGCCGTTTCTGCTTTTTTTTCAGAAGTAAGGTTTTATAGTTCTTTAAAGGCGGGGCAGAGGAAATAAAAAAGGAACCATCTGAATTTAATTACCAGGATAAATATACTCGTGGTGACATAATCTTTGACCTGCAGCAGACAGGAAATCAAACCCAACAATTCATCCAGATGCTCGGATCAGCCTAATGTTTAGTAACAAGAAATGAAATAAAAGCAAAAGAAGATCATCCACCCTGGCTTGGCTCATGTCATGTAAAGGGAGGTGTTGGAGATACCGCCAGGCTGCCCTGCCTTTAGGAAGGAAACAAATAACATCAGGGGTCGTTGCCGTTGCCACTAACGCAGAGAAAGCTTCACGAGCCTTAGTTCCAGTGTGCAGAGTCGTCGTAAAACAGTTTCTGTACAAAAAATCCTCATTAATTCTTGGCATTCATGTCTGTGTGAAGAAATTTGCATCTGTTGAAGGGAAGCGATCTAAATCTAGGGCAGAATCCCATCTGCGCTAGAGATATTTTCTCTGCACTGCAGCTCTCGATTGCATATTCCGTACCCGTTCCTCAGCCTCATGCTAAACTAACACTTGTGGAAGCTCTGCGAGCCGGAGGGTGCGGGCTCTGCGTATCGCTGATGGTATCACTGATTAACAATTAACGATGTGCAGGATGGCGGGGAGGGCAGGAGGGCTGCCGCAGAGAGCGCAGCCCGGGGCTGGGGCTGTGTGCCTGCCCTGGGGCAGCGTCCCCACGGGTGAGGGTCATCTTGGCTTTTGGGGAGAGAACAGAGCAGGTCCCTCTTCCTTTGCCTACTTGGCTGGACATTGGTATGAGAATCCTCCAAGCGAGCATCTCCAGGCTTCAAACCTGCACTTTTCCTGGCTGCGGGCAGGCAGTGCCGTACGGGATGTCTGCAGCCCTGGTTGGGTTTCTGTGGGTCTTCTCCATCTCTGCAGAAGAGGTGAGTGTGGTTCTCACCTCTGGCCTTCCCTTAGGTGGCTGCGTTGCTCTGCAGAGCAGGGTTTAGTTGGGTGTGGGTAGTGGCAGGTGTAGAGGAGACCATCCCTCAGGCCGGGGAGGCTCCGTCCAGGTGGTGGATCCGAGGGAGATGGACCCGACGTGCTCCAGGGTCCTGTGGCATTGCAGGGTGTCCTTGCTCCCCGATTCTGTTTCTCCTCACTGCCCAAGGGGCTGGAAATGACAAATTCTGCCTTTATGTTCATCTTTTATTAGTTTAAGGAGACTTGCTCCCATTTGTTACAGCTGATAAAGCTCTGTCAGATGTTTAAAGGCATTCGGAAATGTAAGGAGGTGACGCACCATGCACTGAGGAAGATTTCTTTTCTTCTATCAGTGGCATGGTAAATATCTAATTACTTATTTAAAATTTAAAGGAAAATAATGTATGCAGCCTTTAATAGTTTAAAACTGAGATAAGTCATTGTAGGAAAGATCTTTGGATGACTACAAATGACTTTTAAATCTTTTTATTGCGGTGTTTTTCATATTTAGTGAAATGTATGTATGGAAACACGCTAGTGCGGTGTGGTGGCACGTTCTCCAGCCAACGCTGGCAGGGCTTCCACACTTCCCAGTTCAGATTCAAAGTAGGGCTCCCAGTTAAAGGTTGAACTGCTCTTTCTTTGTCTCGGGAAGGGAGATTTGGAAGACAGACGAGTCCCCGAGCGTGGGCTCTGTGTGTGGGCAGTCAGCCCATCCGTGGGGACATGTGGCTGGCTCCCTGGCTGTCCCCAGTCCCCCCAGGAGCAGCCGGACAGTGTCCCGGATCCCAGGTGCGTGTGGTGCGGTGCAGCATCCCATCCAAAGGGCTGGTGGGGCCTTAGGGTCAGCCCCGCAGCACAGGGAGCAGCCTGATCCTGTCCCAGTCCCGCATCCCTCCTCGGGGTCTGCTCCCTGAAACCCAGCTCCCGGGCTCCCACCGGTCGCTGGTCTCTGGCAAAACTAGGTCATGTTTCCCGCAAACCTGAAATCCGTCTGGAGTGCCCTGAGCTGATTTATGCATTCATATATATGGCAGAAAAAAAAAAAAAAAGAAAATGCAGTTTGACTGAATTCTGCTTTGAATTTTGGGGTTTCTTTCATCTCGGCGCTCCTGGAAAATGAAAGCCAAGGGAAGTAATTGCCGAAGCCTGAGAGTCGCCGACTCTCCGTGGGCAGGGAGCTTTGGCATCACGCTCCAGAGATCGCCGCCTGTTCCACTCTCAGCCTGCGCCGGAGGGGTCCCGCAGGCGGACATGGCGAGGGCGACGCTGAGCTGGGATCCCTGGGATCCCTGCCCGGCGCTCGGTACGTCCCCATTCCATTTGTACATCTAAAGTGAGAAAATCTGCAAGTATGTCCTTTGTGCCAGAGTGAGCTAGTGAGTCAGAACACAGCCAGTCTGTTATTACTTGTTCATGTATTTATTATTACTTTTTACTGCTATTATTATTACTAATAGTAATAATAATAATAATAATGATGCTAATGACTGATTTTAAAAGCTACTCCTCTTCTTTAAACAAAATGAGTAGCATGGATTAGACAAGTAACTGCACAATAGCATCAGCAATAAATAGGGCAACCCCCCAAATGTACTCTAAATTTGCAGAGGAGAGGAGGAGGAAACGGTGCAGTGTGAGACCACCAAAGCCACATCCAGAGCCCTCTCTGGCGCTGCCCAGGAGCAGCCGCTTGGAGCAGGAGACGCTTAGAGCACTTGCTTAGTACGAGCAAGGCAGATACCCGGTGATGTTTCTCCTGGTGCGTGCTCCTGCTTCCCGCACTCTGTAGATTTAAGCATCCTGACCTGAGGACCGCATCTTGCATTTAACAGTTCTTGATGGATTTTTTCCTCTGTAAGTGCTTTTGGAGCCCATGCCGGGCTCTGGGCTCTGCAGCAGTCCCGCTCCCCGGATCACCGCGTGGAGGAGTGCCTCAAAAATTACCGGCTTTGCTTTGATACCTGATAATTATACGTGACGCCACATAGTTCCCGGGTTATGAGAAATAATGACAGATCGTTCCCCGTTGACTCCCTCCATGCCACTCATACTTTCTTGGAGTGTTGGGATAGTTCTCGGATGGAAACACCTGGGTCTGCCTGTTCCCTGGAAGCTCTCACCTTCTCCCCAGCCTCAGCGTGTGCTTTGAGTCATCTCTGGGTACCAGTACGGATTCGTTTGACTCCTGGTTAGGGACTGGAGCGAGAGCTAAGGATGCTGTAATCCAGAAGCTTTCCCCGCTGCAGTTGGTTTCCCGAATCAAAGAGAAGAAAAGCCTTCCCGTGTGGGTTCTCCAGGCTGCAAAGCTGGCAGTGGCAAGCGTGAGCCAGCTGCAGTTGCCTGAATCAGCTGCCTTTTTCCTGGAGGTTGTATTTACTCCAGCAGTCAAGCTTCATCTGTGAATTTCTCTTTCCTCCCCCAGAGGAGTTGCTCTTTGCATAGGAAATGTCAGAATTTGCACATCACTGCACGTGCATCATGTTATTTTTCTCTCTGTCTTCCTGTCTGCCGATTTTTATACTTTCTGCCTCCATTTTCAGGCCCGAGTGTGATAGTTGGAAACACAAAAGCATTACTGTGCCTGCCCGGAGGTTTCGTTAGCCAGCGAGCCCGTGCCCTCTGGTCTCTGCTCTCACCTGCAGAGTGGAAATCAGCAGCAAATCCCTGGATGCTGCAGCCTGGACCTTCTCTCCCAGTGGTTTTTACTCTGTGAATTGGGGGAGCGGAATAAATAATGTGTTTTTCCAACCCCAAATACCACCCTTCGCCATCCCTGTCGGCATTGCCGGCGGTGCAGCCGGCTGGGGCTGCTGGGGGCAGCCTGCACAGCTTTGCGGAGCCCCCCGCTGTCCCTGGCACAGCCGGGGAACCCCGCAGCCCCCCCCAGTTTGGATGGGGCTTGGTCCTGCTGGTCCCGGGGCAGCGCCCCATTGCAGCAGTTGGCGCCTCACTGTCAAAGGAGTTTCTTGACCACAATGGTAGTCCTCGCGTTGCTCACTCGGCTTCGCACACGTGAGCACACACGTGTATTTCACACGGCAGCCCGTCTCCTTGGCTCCGGTTTCCTGTGCTCGGCTCCCGAAGCCTGTTTGTTCTTAAAGAAAACAAGCAGTATCTCAGGAAGAGCTGAAATGTGGTTTTCATTTACTGTGCCGTAGAAGTGACAGATTTAAAGATTTCCCTTTGTGTTTATTCTGTGTACTGACTTAATTGAATTCAAGGTTGATTTACCAGTTAGGGGTTACAATTAAAATAATTAATGCCTCTGTTCTGAGGAAAGTTCCTAAGGGCTGTATTTTCCTCAAATAGTTTGGAGGGCTTTCAGAAAGCTCAGCTGCGGAGTAGAAGAGAGGCACCATTCTTAAACGAAATGCAGCGGGGATTAATACATTTGCTGATGCCTACGAATGTTCAGATCCATTAGAAGTCCGTGCCGTTGCTCGTGCAGAGTAAAGTGCATGGAAAAAAATCCGGAATGCCTCTGGTTTGTGGGCGGATCGTTCTCTCCCCGTTGCGTGCCACGAGAGATGGAGGTGCCTGGCTTTGGATGGGTCCCGCCGTGGCTGGTGGCATCGGCTGTGCCGGGTGGCAGGGCTGTGACCAGCACGCGTGGTCTGAGCTGGCCCTGGCTGGGCAGTGGTGGCCACCAGGCGGCCGTGGACCGTGCGTCTGCGGCTTCCTATGCCGCCAGTGTCACAGCCCGTCACCTTCTCTCCGCCTCACTCCCACGTGTGTTCTCGGATGGGCACCTGCTCTGCCGAACTGAAAGATTCTCACCCAGAGGAGGGATATTTCCATCCCTTTTTTCTTACCCCCTAAAAGTAGTCTGGTGATTGATGAGCGCTGTTTTTCTTTGCAGGTATAACACCTTGCCAAGCCGAAGAACGCTAAAAAATTCCAGATTAGTGAGTAAAAAAGATGACGTTCATGTCTGCATCATGTGTTTACGGGCCATAATGAATTACCAGGTATTTCCCTTTTTGCTCTTTCGGACCACGCAGCTATTTTGTTGTTGGATTTTAAAAATAATCGTTTCAGTCTCAAAACTGAAACAGTATTTTCCCCTTCTCTTTTCAGTACGGATTCAATATGGTCATGTCGCATCCACATGCCGTTAACGAAATTGCACTAAGTTTGAACAACAAGAACCCCAGGTAGGCCGCACTTGCTTTTAGAGACTTTAAGAAGTAGGTAAGTAAAGAGTACGTGGAAAGGCATTTTCAGGGGTATGTTCATGCACAAACCTGTAGCAAAATTCAAACTTCATTCTGAATCAGATTAAATCTGTATTATGCTGCAAACTGATGAGCCATTGCCGTCTCGTTCTGACTCTACTGACTTCAGCTGAAAGTTCTCTGCGTGAGCACAGCGGCTCGATTGCGGCGCGCAGAAGACCTTGCTGATAACGAGCAGCTTAGCGCGGGATTTTCCTCAAGGGTGGGAAAATCTTCTTAACTAGATGTCTTCTGAGGAGTCCTTAGGTTTGCATTTCTTTGAGAGGGGATGTCGTTCTCGCGCTGTGTCGGGTTGCTGGTCAGCCCCAGCAATAACGTCGGAGTCGCGCGGGGAGCTGCTGGCTGCCAGGCTGTGTCCCCTCCTCTCCCCGCACACGCTCCTCGCCCTGGCAGCCACGTCCAGCGAAGCCTGGAGCTGCAGAGCTCTTACACGTCTAAGGAAACCAAATCTGACATAGCGAGGTTTGCAGGGAAAGGTAAAACTAGGGGATGAGACAAAACTGAACAGCACTATGTGTGTATGTATAGATACATACGTATAGCCTTTGCTTAGGCTGTCCGCTTGCCTTCCAGTGCACTGCTTGAACCCTTGTCCTGATGGCACTCGGTACTTCATTCCTTTCTTTTGGTTAGCCCTTAGTCAGCAAACCTGGGCACAGCATACATGGGAAGTTTATTTTTTTTTTGGTGTCCCGTGCCTGAAAATCCGGTGATCAATGTGAAAGAAGTGGGTTATTTAGATTTCTGTTCATTAAAAAGAAAAAGCTTTCAGGTGTGGCTAAAATAACCTGAAGACAAAACTTAATGTTAGTGCTGTTCAAAACCTAATTGTTTTTTTCTTTAGCCCCGTCGTGATCGTGGAAGAAGCCAGAGGCTGGGGTGCTTAGGGTTGTCCGAGACGTGCAGAAAGGGAAGCAGCGGCTCTGACCGATGCCGCGGCGCTGGTCCCGTCCCCAGAGCACCACACTGCCGAGCTAAGGGCTGCAGGAGCGGGTGGAGGATGGATGTAGGGACTCGGTCTCCTCTGGTTGTCCGCAGACGGATGCCACCGACCCAGCCGTAGCTGTCCTCTCCCCGTCCCCACCCCAGGCGTGTTGGCAGCTCCGGCCAGCACTGGGGACCTGGGCACCCCCCTGGGCTCTGTGCGCAGAGACGCCCTCCCCTCTCCCGCAGTCACGGGTCTCCGCCCGCCCTCGGAGCGCGTGTTGCTGAAGATCTGTAGCAAGAACCCCTTGATGCTGTCCGAAGGAGCTTGGATTTTATTCTTGGGGCAGGAAAAATAAATTGATGAGTAAGGATTGAAAATGATACATTTAAAATTTCCTAGGAAAGTGAACATTTTATCTGGTTTCCAAAGATAACCTTGACACTTTGAAAGCCAAAAGGTATTTCTTTTTCTGTAACATCTGGTTTGAGTTGATGCTTTAGCATGGGACTAATTTCATATGTGTCTGCATGATTTTAATACCTGCTCAGAGCCCATCTGGCCGTAGAGTCTGGTTGTTGCTTTTGCCTTATGTGAACCCAGTACGAAAGTGCTGGGAATTATTTATCGTAGAGTTACACTGGCTCTGTTGCATGCTTTTCTTTCAGTAATCTGTTATCTTCTCTCGTTAATGTGCCTGTGTTAGCGCTGCTGTCAATCACTTGCCCGTATTTCTGATTCAAGAGGAAAAAGACGTGCTGAAGCATCCTGTATTTGCTTGACCAAACCACGTCTTTTTTTTTTTTTTTTTTTTTTTAATGGCGATGAATAATACAAATTATCATAGAGAATAATTCAGATTTGTATCAGGAAAAAATACAGATTTGAATTATGAGCACACTGGTTAAAGGCTGGGCTGAGCGGCCCGGGGCTGCGTTGCGGTGCAGCCGGGGAGCGCTGGCTGGTGTGCGGCGACCCGGGCTCGTGTGAGGTTTGCGCGGGGGGACGCTGCGGCAGGGCAAGCTGGCAGGGCAAGCTGGCGAGGGCTGGCGAGGTCGGCCTTTGCTGCAGCTGTGCGACTGCCATCGGCTTGCTTCAGTTTCCCCGAGTATAATTTGCGATTTCGATTTTTGCATGTTTTGAGAAGTTGTTAAAGCGGGGGAAAACTGCGCGATCCTGGGAGAGTCACAGTTCCCTGGATCAGATGATGCTCAGCATTACATGTCATGCAGGCTTACTAGTTTTAAGAGATTAAAAATACATGGGATGCAAACTACGTCTCCCAGTGTCTCCACGTCCGTTTTGCAGACAGGTAGAAAGAAGGCGGTTCAGCACGGGGTGGTCATTGACTGACGCCGGTTCTTTTCTTCGCAGGACAAAGGCCCTCGTCTTAGAACTTTTAGCAGCTGTTTGTCTCGTCAGAGGAGGGCATGAAATCATCTTATCTGCATTTGATAACTTTAAAGAGGTATGTTATTCTGCTTTATTAGAATGTGGTGTGCGTGTCGATAGTTCTCTTACTGTTGGCTAGAGCTTCCTCATTCAGCTAAATTTGCTACAGTAAGGATTTTCCACAAACTGCAGGTTTTCCGTAAGTCTCTTTGAGCTGCAAAGGAGACTGTTGATGTCATCATTTTCTTCGTGTTTGTGTAAAAGAGCCGTAATCCCAGCAAGGTGAATCCAGACTGTAAATTACTCCCTTTATGTTTTGGTCAGTCAAGATCTGTCCCTGAATTGGAAAACTAATGGAGATCTCGAGAGTTTTACTCCAGTTCTGTCTCTGAAACAGCCAGGAATGCAGTATTAGATCTCCCGTTTTCAGAGCCATTTACACAAGCCCTCGAGACGCAAAGCTCCTGGCTTTACTGTCAGTAGGGGTTTTGTTTGTGAAGAAATTACAAAATCAAGTCTCTGTGGTGGAACACCGACTGCTGAAATTAATTCAGGTGTTCTGGTTGCCTCAAGTGGGGCAACCCAGTGTCCTTCAGAGGTGTGTAGGTTCAAGCGTATCACGTTTGCGTACGGTGGTTAATGGGGTCTGAGAACATCGTATGATGGTTCAGAAGCACCAGCAGGGGAATCAAGTCCTAGAAAGCTGCCGTTCTAGTTTGTTTTGAATATTGGATATATGTCTGGATTTATCATCAAAGAAAAAATGAATCTAGACTTTCCAGCTCAAAAATCGTTAGACTTGATGAGTCCCAACTGGACGATGTATAAACACGTAGTGTGTGTTTCCTTAATGCTGCTGTTGCTGTAAGTGGGTTAATGGAGATGATCAACAAACCAAGTTGTTACTTTTTTTTTTTAGGTTTTATGTTTTGGGAATTATTTCTGGTGGAGAGATAGCAATCTCTGATTTACATCCCCTGTAAATATTTGCATGTTGTGGACAAATAACTGTATTTCTGAGGTGCTCGTCATTAGCCAGAGCAAAAGATTTGAAGCAATGGCCAGTGCGGGCCTGTTGTAGAAACCTCAGCCCTGCAAGAGCAGACGTGTCCGAGGTGTGAGCCGGGTTGTGCGTGTAGAGCTGCCAGAGGGAATGGGAATGGGACGGGAATGGCACGGCTGCTGGCGAGGCTTCTCCTCTGCCATGGGGAGGTCAAGCCGGAGGTACTGTGTGACTGTGGAGAAAGCCTGGCTTCTGGGTAACACCAGGAAGGGCTGGGCAGAATATGGAAATAAAAGATGACATTTCCAGCTGGGGAAAGGTCCGCAGTCCTGTAACGCAGGCACAGAACTGGAACTTGTAGTTTGGTTCTTTCGTATAGTTATCTGGAGCCTTGGGCAAGCTGCCGGTATCTTTGTCTTTCTTTGCACCTTTGTGAAATGAAGGAATCAGGGACGGAAATGCAGATGAGATTGTTACGAAGAACAATTGGGTAATATGAGAGAGGTGCTTTAAATAGGAAAAGCACTGTAAACATGCAAAGCACAGTGTTATTGTTCCAAGTTTAAATTCTTCTGCCTTATTACTACTGTATTATAGAAGAAATATGAGTCATTAGGGAGGACGGTGTGGGGGATTAGAGATATGTTGGGCAAATGACTACAGCCGAAATAGCACTGGTCAGGACAGTCATCGCACAGGGAGGGACGGGTAACGTCCCGTTTGCTTTCTTACCTTCCTGACAGCTTTAGTGGAGGTTTTGCTCCTTCATTGTCTTCCAGGTGCTCTATCATCTCTCTTTTCTCCTGCTGACACTCAGAAATCCCTATGGAACACGTTCAGTTTGTCTGCCGTTATTTATTTATTTATTCCGTTCCTGTTTGTGTTTGATCAAGTCGTTTGCTGTAGCGGAGCTGTGGGGTGTTGCGGGTGAAGGGGGTGTGCAAGGAGGGCACTTTACCTTTCCCGCTTCTGCATTCAGCTCTTCTTCTCTTTATCCAATTAAGCTGCTTGTTTTCTTGCTCTGTGCTGTTGTTTTCCAGTTTCCTCCTGGGCAAGTTTTCAGTAATGGTTTCCAGTTTTCATGTTTATAACTCATTCAGCTGGTATATTAAAAATCTCCGAGTTGCTGACATGTAAAGTACGCAGGGTTAGATTTCTAGCAGTATACTTCCAATTTAAATTGCTGTAAGCTCAATAATATTTGTGTGGCTTCTGTAACTATGCGTTGCAGGGTTGCCACAGCTTCCCTGTGGTTCTTTCATCAGACACTCTGTGCATATTTAGGACAGATTAGACTCGTCGAACTAGATCTCTGCCACTCTATCTCCTTGCCATAAAATAACTTCAAAAGAAACCTGAACTCCTGCCTAGCGCTCACCCTGTAATAAAGTCAGTAGGGAAAACAGGATATTTCGGACCAAATTCTGCTCTCATTTACATCAGGGCGAACATCAAATATTTCATTAGGCTTTGAGCTTTGCTGGGATGTAAATGAGAACGGAATTTGGTTCTCAGGGTCTGAGCTGGAAAACCGCAGTTGATCTGAATCTTGTCAAGGGTTCTTTTTGAAAATGACTTTTCATTTGAAAATGATTTTACAGGCCGGTCGTCTTCTGGCTGGGCTCAGGATGTTCAAATGGAGAGCGGTTTGTTCTGTTAAGCTGCCTCCTGAAACTTATTCTTGTCCCTTATTTCATCTGAAATCGCTGATTCTTGTGCGCAGGTGGTTTCTCTTCGCAGGGCGCTCGGCTGCGTGCATGGCAGACGTAGCCCCGTGCTCCCTGTTCGGTACTGGGCGAACGTCGTGTTGAAGGGCTCACGTCCAAACGCAGAAACACGGGGATGTTTCACAGCCACCGAGAAGGTACAGCAAACCAGGAGCTTGAGAGGGAGTTGAATACAGCAGGACTCAAGAGGAAAAGACAATCCAGAAGCGTTGTTACTGCTGGGGAAGGGAGACGCGGAGAGGGAAGGAGCAGGGTGGGAGGGGTGGGGGGAAGGCAGGGGGTCTGTGCGGGGTTCGTGAGAGCGGAGGAAACCAGGCTTCAGGCTGCCGCTCTGGGGGTGGGAAACGCGAGTCCCCCGTCTCAGGCCACTGAGCGGTAGAACTGTTGGGTAAGCTTTTTTATTAATTTTGCCAAAAGTTGGGAAGCGGATCCAGTGAAATCCTTGTCTGTATCGTACAGAACAAATCAGGAACTTCAAGGGAGACATCAATATTAGTTTCTCATCCGTCTTTGTGTTTCTCCTCTGTGTTCTCTGTGCTGTTGAAGGAGTTTGCGTGTTGAGTACAAGCAGGGGCTGGTTCAGGTCAGTCTCTCCTGGTGCACGTCTCTGCTTTCCGCAGCTGGCTCTGTGTTTTGGGAACTCTTCAGCATTGACAGAACAGCAACTTCCAGCTCTGTCAGAGAGAAACGCCCCAAATGTTCACACACCTTATGGGGCTGGTTGTTCCTTCCAGGCCGGTGCAGACGTTGGAGGGGAGCCATGGGACGAGGGGGAAGGGTTTTACACTGCAAGAGGGGAGATTGGGATGAGATGTGAGGCGGAAATTGTTTGCTGTGAGGGGGGTGAGCCCCTGGCCCAGGTTGCCCAGAGAAGCTGTGGCTGCCCCATCCCTGGAGGGGTTCAAGGCCAGGTTGGACGGGGCTTGGAGCAAGCTGGGCTGGTGGGGGGTGTCCCTGCCCAGGGCAGGGGGTTTGGACTAGATGGTCAACCTTCCAACCCAACCCATTCTGTGATTCTGTGAAGTCCAGGTGCTGCTTAGCCCCTATGTCATAGAATCGCAGAATGGTTCGGGTTGGAAGGGACCCTAAAGATCATCTAGTTCCAACCCCCCTTGCCGTGCCAAGATAAGCCTCAGCTGCTTGACTAAGTTTGTACTTGCAGGATGATCAGATGTTGGTTGTGAGGAGCTGCACTAGCCAGGAGGACCAGCAGATGCTTTGGTTTGGCTGCAGCTGCTCTTGGTGCCATCAGGCCTCAGACAGCTTCTGGAAGGTCCAGGCCAGGAGGAGCGGGAGCAGGTCGGGTGGTGCTGGAGGTGCTGCTCAGCCCCAGCGGTGGGAGCAGGGCTTTGCCCTCGCCAGCAGCTCCGGGTGTGCTTCGCCCAGCTGCGCTCTGCAGCTGGAAAACTTCCTTTTCTTGAGGGATTCTGCTGTATTTATGAGAAGTAGTTTGAAGTTACTGTGCCCCAGGTAATCCATGGGAATAGCTGGGGTGTTTGGCTATTCCTTTATCTTTTTGACACTTTCTGACCCATTGCCGGGTGTTTGCAGCCACCTTATTCCCAGCACCTCGCCCCAAAGGCAAACACTGTGTGATTGGGATATCGTAGCCTTGGCTTCGGCACGGCCGTGTCCCCTGCCTTTCCCCGCTCTCCACTGGGCTTCCTTAGCAGTGTTCCCGGCCCTTTGTGCTTGTTTCCATGGATTTGTGAGAACGGGCTACGCGGTTTTATCCGAGTTGCCTGGGATTTGTGTTGCAGGATGAGCAAATGCACTTCAGCAGAACGGCAGGGAAGGAAAGGAGAGCGGAGTTAGCCGTGAGACAGCTTTGGGGGAGCTCCGAGGGTCGCAGACCAGATGCCGAGAGCTTGTGCCCCATTTAAATTGAAGCAGGCTGAGCGCGCTGTTGGAAAACAAGATATATTTTCCTAATGCTTATTCAGAGTAGTTAGCTCATTTTAATAGCGTGATTGCATGTGTGAGTATACAGAGAAGTAAGCTGCTGTCTTTTACTGCCAATGGTAAAGCTTTGGTTTACTGTTATTTCATTGCTTACTCCCCTTACTGTTTCCTGGAAATGCTGTTTTGAATTTGCAAAGGCGCGTTGCACTGGAGCTTAGATGTGCCAGTGTCCTGGTGAGTCACTGTGGCCATCAGAAATGGTGCAAGTGTGTGGCTACTGGCACACTTCTGCTCTTCTGACACACGTCGGCTCCCTTGGCATAGACCTGGCGTGGAGCCGGTGATGCTTAAGCCACAGCATAGCCCATGCGGTGGTACCTCACCTGGGACCCAAAAGGAACATCGTTCCAGCGCTGCGATCGCTCTCTGTCATTTCTCTGACATCTTGCCGTAATCAAAATGCTTTCATTCAGTGCTGCCTTGTCAAGGAAGGACGTTTTCATCCTTGACGAGATTCTACAGATTGAGAAGATCTTTTAATCATAGAATCGTAGAATGGTTTGGGTTGGAAGGGACCCTGAAGCCCACCCAGTGGCACCCCCTGCCCTGGGCAGGGACACCCCCCACCAGCCCAGGTTGCTCCAAGCCCCGTCCAACCTGGCCTTGAACCCTCCAGGGATGGGGCAGCCACAGCTTCTCTGGGCAACCTGGGCCAGGGGCTCACCACCCATCATCAGTGCCGTAATGTACTTGGGTGCCGGGAGTGAATTCCGTAGGAAATGGTTTGCTGCAGTTGATGCTGGTTGGAACATGAAGAAGATCTTACAGAGCTGAGAAGAAGAACAATGGGATAACGAAGCCTGCTATTCCCATGTCAAGATTTCTATGGCGGGGTAAAGACGTCTTCAGCAGGTTGAAAACCAAGCGCTTTCCACCCTGAGGGCAGCTGTAGTTTGAGTCACCTGCACCCTGCCAGGTCTTCCTCCAGGAGGTGTGAAACAGCACGCGGGAAAATTCAGCTTTCTGCATGGCTGGCACTTTGACTTGGGAAATACATGTTAAACGTAGCAAAATATTCAACAGGGAGATTGCAAAGTGCTGAACTCCACTGCTGATGTGTGTGATGGGGTAAGGATCACGGGCTGTCCCTGTCTGCAGGCCTGGAGGGGACTCCCCGGAGGCTGGACCGCAGCGGCGTGGTGTCTGCCTGCGCAATCACAGCCCCTCGGGCTCCCGCTCCCACCTCGGCAAAGCCACCCCTTGGCTCAAGAGTAGGTTTTAAACTCAGGGTGCGCTTTTCTCTCTCTTTTCTCATCGGAGTGCCAAAACCGATGGGAACCTGCCCTGATGGAGGATGGGAACCCGATAACGATGTTATGAGGAGCTGCCCTGATGGAGACACGACTCAGACTCCTCGGGGACCAGCTGCGAGCTGTGCTATGGGTCAGGTTTGCTTCACGGTAAAGTTTCTTATGGTTGTGTGTTCCTAGCAAAAGTTACGTGATGCTTTTCACATTGTATATCCATATTTATGTACATACATATATGTATATATGTGTATATACATACACACATTTTTTTAAGTTTTAAGGGGCTTTTGCTTGCAGTCAGAGCCGTAGTCTCTCAGCCCATTTGTCTTTAGTTGTAGGAAACATCACTGAGAGAGCCTGGAGGCAAAGGTTTTAGTGCACCGGATATCCCCAGAAATACCTGAATTAGCCTAATTGCAGCCTGGGCTGGGGCAGCGTCACGGGGTGTCCCTGGGAGGGGGACAGCGAGACCTCCCGTGGTGCCACCACCCGCCAGAAACCCCTTGCCCAGCTCAGAGACCCCACGCTCGGTCGCAGGCTGTCACAGCGTTACCAAGCTAAACGAGGATTCCCCAGGCACAGAAATAATGTGGCCGGGCAAACTGTGAGTGAGGTCGGGAAATCTGGTGAGAACATCCAGAAATAGAAATAACACCAAAGTTCTTGTTCAACACAATTAAATCTTGCTGAGGCTCTGAGTGCAGAAAGCTCTTTTCCAACTCACTTATGGCCTCGCTTCAAAATTGAAAATTTTTGCGGCATTTCTAGTTAGCTGTTTTATTTACGTGGTTTACATGTTTTTCATTTACTGAAAGCGTAGCAGCCAGTAAAGGAATGGCTTCAGTAAGTTCACAGATAGGTTGAAAAAAAAATCGCAACCCGACAGCGCTAATGTGATTGCGTGATGAAAACAGTTACAAAGAAATTTGGGGTTTTTTTGCAAATATTAATTTCCTCCACTTTTGTGAAGATCTGAAAATGACAGTTTTTGAATACACTTCACAGCGCTCCGAATTAACATTTTAAGGAGCACAATCTTAGATCCTTATGCAGCTTTTCGTTAATCTCCATTTTAAACATAGGAGAAATTACTTTAATAACAACTAAACATTTCTGGGAAAAGACTGGAGGACTCTACCACACTTTTTTTTTCTTTCTTTTTTTAAATAAGCACAATGGTAGTTTTAAAACAGATCCAAACCGAGGAGGCAAAAGAATGGACTGGGATCTGCAGCGAGACAGAAAGCCAGCCAGGAATAATCCTGGCTCTCTGCAGGGAACACTTCCTGACTTTGGCGCTCATCCAGCAAAGCAGTTCAATTGCTTATTATACAAGCATATACCAGAATAATTGAATTCGGTGAGGTGAGCGTGTGCTTGTGTGCTTCGCTGTATGGGAAGTAATTATAGTATTTGAAAATAAAACCAGACTTGAGGTGTTTTTCCTAAGGTGAACTATACCTTTCAAGAAACCAGCTTGTTTTGCTCCAAGAAGAAATGCCAAAAAATGAATGGGAATTCAGATAATCCGGAAAACCTTGGGGAAGCTCATCGTCTGGTGGCGATTCCAGCGTCTGAACTTCCTCACGTGCTGGGAGAGAAGAGCTGGCCCAACTCGATGGAGACGAGGGGATGAGAAGAAGCAGGGTCCGGCACGCCGGCGCTCCCTCTTGTTTTAACATCAGTTGAGTTGACTTACGTGATGTTTAGTTGACTTAAGCGTTCGCTGCTCGGAAATACCTGACAGGTATTTCAAGTGCAGGGCAGCCAAGGGATGAGGGCCAGCCAGCCTGGGTTTAGGAAAGGGAGGTCCTGCTTAACCAACCTGATCTCTTTCTATGACCGTGTGACCCGCCTTCTGGATGCGGGGAAGGCTGTGGACGTTGTCTGTCTGGACTTTGGGAAGGCCTTTGACACCGTCCTCCATGGCATTCTCCTGGAGGAGCCGGCGAATCATGGCACGGACAAGTGTACTCTTCGCTGGGTTAAAAACTGGCTGGATGGCCGTGCCCAGAGAGTTGGGATTAATGGGGTGAAATCCTCTTGGCGGCCGGTCACCAGTGGTGTCCCTCAGGGCTCAGTTTTGGGGCCGGTTTTGTTTAATATCTTTATCGACGATCTGGATGAGGGGATTGAGTGCACCCTCAGTAAGTTTGCAGATGACACCAAACCAGGTGGGAGTGTTGATCTGCTGGAGGGTAGGAAGGCTCTACAGAGGGACCTGGACAGGCTGGATCCATGGGCCAAGGCCAACTGTATGAGGTTTAATAAGGCCAAGTGCCGGGTCCTGCATTTCGGTCACAACAACCCCAAGCAACGCTACAGGCTTGGGGCAGAGTGGCTGGAAAGCTGCCCGGCAGAAAAGGACCTGGGGGTGCTGGTGGAGCCAGCTTAACGTGAGCCAGCAGTGTGCCCAGGTGGCCAAGAAGGCCAACAGCATCCTGGCCTGTATCAGGAACAGCGTGGCCAGCAGGAGCAGGGAAGTGATGGTGCCTCTGTACTGGGCCCTGGTGAGGCCTCACCTCGAGTGCTGTGTTCAGTTCTGGGCCCCGCTGTCCAAGAGGGACATGGAGGTGCTGGAGCGTGTCCAGAGGAGAGCTACCAGGCTGGGGAGGGCTCTGGAGACCAGGGCGTATGAGGAGAGGCTGAGGGAGCTGGGCATGTTTAGCTTGGAGAAGAGGAGGCTGAGGGGAGACCTCATTGCCCTCCACAACTCCCTGAAAGGAGGGTGTAGAGAGGTGGGGGTTGGCCTCTTCTCCCAGGTGGATAATGACACGACCAGAGGAAATGGCCTGAAGCTGCGGCAGGGGAGGTTTGGATTGGATATTAGGAAGAATTACTTTACTGGTAGAGTGGTCAGGCACTGGAACAGCCTGCCCAGGGAGGGGGTTGAGTCACCATCCCTGGAGGTGTTTAAGAAACGTCTGGATGTGGCACTGCAGGGCATGCTCTAGTGGCAGAGATTGTAGGGGTTTTTGTTTGTGTGTATGGTTGGACTCGATGATCTCAAAGGTCCTTTCCAACCATGAAGATTCTATGATTTCTAGGTGAGAAGAATCGCAAACCCCTCACGTATCGCCCAGTGATTTTAACGCCGGATCCATCCGAACGGCCGGGCAGCGAGCTGAGAGGCGGGGGCATGGCCAACGGACCTCATTCTTCACCTCCAGCAGTTTTCACTCAGGCGAAGTGAGACAATATTGTTCAGCCCGCCCATTTTCACAAGGCTTAATTCAGAGTCAGATTTCTCTGTTTGAATAATGAACGGCGGCGCTGAAAAGAGCAGTGCTGGATTGTTCTTACGGGCCACTATAATAACCCTTTGCTAAGGAGAAACTGTTTGCAAGTGCTGGAAAATGTAAATCCATTTGTTGTCTTTTGCACTGCAGCAATATTTTGAGAGTGCCTTAACCCTGCTGGTAGAGAAGTAAAAGGTATTTTAACCTAGTAAGTATTAAATAACTGTTTACTTAACCGGTAACTTAGGGGAAAACTGATTTTTTTGTTCTGTAGCAAACTGCAAAAATGTCAGCGTGATCAGGCCAAACAAAGTGCTCCTGTGGAGCGCTGCTTGCCCGCGGTGGGATTTGCTGCTGACAGTGGGCTGTTGTGGGGGAGAGAAAGCCAGCATTGTGCCGCCGGACAAGGGAGCACAGACAGGAGAAATGGGTCACAAAGGGTCCCATGAATTTTTGGGTTGCATATCCATCAGGCTGTTTATAACACCACATCCAGCACGGGCTGCGTCCGTCCACACAGAGCGTGTTTGCTGTGAAATCGTGCTGCCGCTTCTCGCTCTCGCAGAACTCAAAAAGTTATTGAAGGAGGAGGGAGCGGCGTAAAACAACCTTTGGGCAACACATGGTTAGATGGTCATTTTAAGGTTTGCACTGGCAGAAAACCCACCTCTAGTGGGAGGTGTCCCTGCCCAGGGCAGGGGGGTTGGAACTAGATGATCTTCAAGGTCCCATCCAACCTGAACCATTCTGTGATTCTATGATCTATGAAAAAGTCCTGAATTGCAAAGCCTTTACAGAGGTTTAGGTGGTTTAGATTTGGTCCGTCAGAGAATTGTTTTCCCTGCCTTGAGGTCACCGTTAGCTGCCTTTGCCATGCCAGACCATACTCACCCCCAGTGCAATGAACCCCAAATGATTTCACTTTCTGTATGGAGTTGGGACCAGCAGGTGTTACCTGCTTCCTGGCACAGGGGCACTTTGGGAGTTGGTTAATGTCATCGTTACAAGCGGGTGTTGTTGGCTCAGAGCTGTCATTCCCTCTGTCCCCCTTTGCTGTCAGACCGGCACTGGCGTGGAGGCGGTCGCAGGAGGCAGTTGCTGTGTCTGGATGGGGCGCTGCGGAGCATCAGTCCTCCAGATGTGGAGGAGATCGCGGTCTGGCAGCTGTGTCTCGTAGTGTGCGTTCTGTACCGTTGGCCAACAAGCTGCAGTTCCAGCGCCTGAAATGCTGCCTGTGTTCACTGCCGTCTCCGTATGGAGCACGCTGTATTTGCTTGTGGGGAGGTTTAGTTACGAGCTCCATTCTCCAACAAAATGAGGTGGTGCATGTCGTTAGATAACTGTCTGAGGTAGGAGGACGACGGATGTGCTTCGATCAGCACCGATTTCCACTTTCTGCCTGACACTGCACATGAAAACATCTTCAGTTTTTCCAAAATACCCTTGTGGTGTCTGCCTGGGCTGCCTTTCTTGGAGCATCTTACAGAAATCCAGCCGCGTGAGCAGGAGCAACGTGAGGGTTGTCGTGGTTGAACTTTGCTCTTGGGTGGTCTGGATGGGAAGTGTGTGACCTGAGAGCATTGCCAGGTGGATATGGATATAATCGTCACTGAATTTTTCATAACGGATCCTTTTGCTTCCTTATAGGATTGTATGGTACCTTTGTGAGGAGTTCATACTTCGTTAGCACCAAAGCCTTCCCAAAGAAAGGACCCTTCGTGGGTGGTTCTCCATAAAGCCACATTGTTCTTCTAGAATGACGTGGGCTTAATGCAACCTAAAAAGTTTTTTTTCACAGCCTAAGTAGAGACAGAGTTTTTTTTTATAGCTGTGGTAACCCGTTTAATCTTGCTCCTTACACAGAATAATGCTAATAAAAGAAAGATCAGCCTTTCTTAGACCCAGCCATACTTTCAAATGACAGACCTCGGAAATTTATGCAAATATAAATGGCAACATATGGTTTTATGTGGTGGGATTTGATTTCAGCATTCGTCTTGGACTTGGGCCAATCTTCAGGCTGTAGGCTTCGTCTACAGTTTCACTCCCTTTAATCTTCCAGGGTAAATTATATCATTTCATGAAAGTCATCTCGCTGTCTCTCGGAGTGCGCGCGGTGCCGGCTCTGACTCATCTGATGATAGTGCGAAATATCCGCGAGCAGCCACCGAAAGCCGCGGGTTGTTGTTGCTTTTCCTCTTGCTATCAGCTGCCGTATCCCAGCCAGCCTGGGCTGCTCGTCCCGGCATCGGCAAGTCTCTGCCGGGGCTGTAGCACTTCGGGTTCTTTCTTAATTTAATTAGTCAGCCATAAATGGCTTGTAGTTGTTTATGTCAGCTTTTCTCATCCATGTGGAACGGTTTACATTAGATTTCCCAGAAATCAGTCCTTCTGGCTTTTATTGTTGAGTGATCGTATGCACCATTGTTACGTTGGTTTCCACAAGACATGTATTTTGTTTAAATCGGCTCCGTGTTTTCTGAAGTGGGTACCAGAGAGACGCAATTGTTCAGAGCTCAAAGCTGAGATGAACCTACTTTTTTTTCTTTTGTTATGTTGCCTCTTAACTGTTTTGTGGGGAGGGGAGAGGACGGAGAGCACTGGAAGGATTTGCAGTTGGTTGAACTGAAATACCATCCCGTTTACTATAGCTGGAAAAGAACGGCTTGGGATAATAATGTGGGGATGGGTGCATCTAAGCAGCCTGCGGTGCGAGTGAAGGAGAGGGTTCCTTGGGTTTCCTTTGAGCGGGAGTTGGATTGGGCCCAGCATACGCCTCCAAAATCAAATTACATCGGCGGGCAGCTGCTGCCTTTGATCCTTACAGTGCCAGTAGGTTCCTGAAACTCGGCCAGATTCTGGTTTTCTCTTTGGCTCTTCCTGACGGAGGCCGTCCTCTTCACAGTGTTTGTCTCTTTTCCTCCTGAAGAGCGTGTGGCTGCTGCATGGAAGCGTACGTGTCCCGGGAGGGACGTATGCCACAGCAGAGCCCTCGGTAAGGTGGTGCCCTTGGTAAGAGGGTGGCCAGTAACACGTTCACGGTAAGTGCCCCGAGTAGGTAGCATTGCTGCACGTTCAGTGAACTTCAGCTTCTGCAGGATGAAGCGATTCCTGGTCCAGCATGCGGAGAGCGAGGGAGCTGGATGGGATGCTGTCGTCTGGGGCGGAGATCATAGAATCATAGAATCATAGAATCGCTGAGGTTGGAAGGGACCTTTAAGATCATCAAGTCCAACCATTAACCTACCCGGACAAAAACCACTTCTAAACCACGTCCCTAAGTACCACGTCTACCCTTTTTTTAAACACCTCCAGGGATGGTGAATCCACCGCCTCCCTGGGCAGCCTATTCCAATGTTCAATAACCCTTTCAGTGAAAAAATGTTTCCTAATATCCAATCTAAACCTCCCCTGCCAGAGCATCTCCTCGTCCCACCTCCCGCTTTTACACGCACGCTTGGGAAACCAGGGTAGTCATGCCAAAGTGCTCACGGCAATCACCCTGTTTCCCCAAGGGTGCTCCTGGCCACTTTGGGTTTGAGTTTGGCCATTTGGTGGCTTTGCAGATCCTAAGGCTCTTCGCCGGTGACGCCAGCTCTTGAGCCACCCGCTGCAAAGCCAGTGTGCTGGGAGGCTGGGCAGGGGCTCACTCGCCCGCCCGCAGTTTTCCTTGGAGCTGCTCTAACCATCAGCGATGTGCGTGCGGTGTTTGGGCTTCGATCTCCCAGCAAGGCGATTCCCGACGCTGTAGGGAGGCTTTATGAGGATTACTCCTGAAGAAAAGCCTGAGATTAGACTGCAGATTTACAGCCTGAGGCTGGATGGCCGTGGCTCCCCAAACTCCCCCGTCCTTTCCGTGTCCCGGGGACTCCGTCTCTACTAAGCAGAGGGATAGATCGGGCATATTTCACCCCTCACACAACTGCAGGCCAGGCAATACCGGGGAGGAGACTTGCTCCATCCAAGAGCGGGTCTCTCTGGGCTCTGGTTTACTCCATCTTAGACCTTCGTGTGTGTTCCGTGGGCCTGGTGGAGCAGCCCATGTGAAGGCATTCAGTGCTTCAACACCACTTGCGTGGCACAGGCTGTAGAGAGAGGCGAGTCCTTTGGCTTTAAGATCATGATAATTTGCTTGACCAACAAGTGTAATCTGGTTTTCGTGAGGGTGCGTGCTTTGGTGTTTTAAGTGTGTTTATTCTACCTTCTGAGTCTTGAAGCTTCAGCTGGAAACTTTTAAATACAACTTCAGGAAGTGTTTGCGTGGACTTCAGCGCCCTGCCTACCAGAGCTTGTGCCGGCAGGGCATCCCGAGCCTGCACAGAGCCCAGTAGTTGCAACCTGTGGCCATGAATATTGATGGTAACGTTACCAAATTATTCATCCCAACCAGTGTCCTCGTCCTCTCACAGAGATCCAGTGCCGGCGTTCCTATTGACGTCAGGTACTGACCACTAATAACCTGAATAATAACCCAGTGGTGGCAATTTCGCTTGGGAATGACAAAAGATGTATCACATACACCACAAGTATTTTTATTCAGGCATAACAGACAGCAGAAAGCATGGCCAGAAGTCGCCCAGCAGTTGCTGGTCAGTGCTCACCGTGCTTTGCAGATCTCCTCATCTGCTGGGTTTAGGTCCCACTCAACTCTGTGTGAATTCAGCGAGGTCTGCGCGGTGCCGTAAAAAAAATACCCCGGCGGATGCACGGCGGAGGGAGGAGCTGCAGTGGCTGGGCAGGGAGGAGGGGGAAATGGGTCCGTCTCCTGGGGCTCACCCCTGCTCCCTTTCGCTGCCCGACTTATTTAATATTTTGTGATTTTGGTGTGGATTACTCTAGATCGTTCGTGTGCTGAGGAAAGTAGGACCGAGCCAGAGAAGCTACTGGGAAGTAATCAGATTTAAACGATATCCTGAGACCTGCTTTATCTTAGATCTTATTTCTCCCTCAGGTTGCGTGTGTTTCCTGCCAACACCCCTGTATTACGGCTCTGTGATTCTGACCAGCTGATAGTTACGCTGGTGTAGTTCACTCCTCATTTAGCCGGTGATGATTTTCTTTTTTACCTCCCTGTAATTTGTTCTCCTTCCTAATTACATTATATTACAGTGGAAATCCAGTTCTGCACTGTGAGAGAGGACGAGCCTTCCTCTAGCGTAGCCTGGTGCAACTCTCTTGCTTGTGGTCGTACCATCAGTGGGTATGATTAGATTTTTTGGAGAAAAGGAGATACAAAGATTTTTGTCATAATTGTACCTGCAGCACGGGTGTTCACCTGCGATTCCTCCGCTAGATATGTCATGAAGAAGAATATTTGTAACAGGAGAGGAAGCCTGGATGGAGAGGCTTTGAACAAGCAGATAAGCTGCTTTTTAAGTGGTTTTAATACTCTCTTGCAAGCTGTACTTTAACAAATATGTGGTGGTTCTTTTGCAGGTGTGTGGGGAGAAACAGCGCTTTGAGAAGCTGATGGAGCACTTCCGAAATGAAGACAACAATATAGACTTCATGGTGAGTGCCGTTTATCGTCATCAGGCTTTGCTTTCAGCGTTTGCTGTGGCTGGTCCTGCTGTCGTAGGCAGAGATGGATCTGCCTTCTGATCCTTGGCCTAGAATTACCACAATACAATTAATTTTACATCCCAAACTACATAACGTGCGTTTCGTTTTTAGCTTCAGTTCAATTCAGCTATCTGCAAGAAATGCCTTGTACCGTAGTGAAGGTAAGAGGAAAGTCACCTTTTGGCTGGGTGCGCTCGTTCGCTGCGGCAAAGCAGCAGCTTCTGCAATATCGAGATGCGTGTCCTGTCCGTGTGCCAACATCCCCGGAGTCACAGACAGGGAAGTGTGGGAGAGACTCGCTGCAGCTGCCGTCTGGCCTTATCTGCTGATAAATATAGCAGTAGTTTGCACCACTTTTGGTTCCTCAATGCGCATATGCATGATTATTCACCCCATCCACTTCCCCTGGAGCACAAGGGAGAGCGGCGAGGGAGGCGGCTCAGGCTGGCCCCCCCCCACACCAGCGCCAGCTTGCACGTGGCAGCACGGGAAAGGCAGAGGTCGCGGCAGTAAGGATGAGCCAGCTGGTTACGTGTCTGATATCAAAAATAATTCTGCGTCCATTTCTTTAAAGTGAGTGCTGTGCCAAGTCAGTTACTCGTGTCAGAAGTGTGAGAAATTTAAGTCCTATTTTTGAGTAGAACACAAACGCTGGCATGGTCAGTGCTGCTCGCGCCGGGTGCCTCAGATCTGACCCGATCCCGTTTTGAGGTGAGAGCAGAGCAGAAGGGCTTTCCTGGCCGGTCTGCCAAGCCCTCTGGTAAGCATCTGTGACACTTTAGACTGTTTTAGTGCTGAGCTTTGTGTTAAAGACCTCTTTCTGCCAGGAACTGGGTGTTGAAGCGCCCAGTGCGGCGTTGCGATGTTTCCAACGCTCCGGTGTCCGTGGCTTGCAGCCCCGATGGCCAGGGCAGGCTCGCATCCTTGAGGGGACAGCAGAATAAAAAGGAGGTGGTGTGAGTGAGACAAGGATGGCCTCTTTCTTGTATTTAAAAAGAAAAAAAAATAATTTGCAGTGATCTTCAATTCTACTGAAGTTCGCAAGCTGCTCTCAGTAACTCTGACGTGTTACAGGTGGTTTCGTTCCTTATTACTGCAGTCCCAGAAGGGACACGTTGGTCGTCACATTAAGTCTTCTCAGACGTACATACAGTTTAGTCTGGAATTTAACAGAAAGGTTTGTCAGACCTCAACACCCGACTCAGGTGTTTTTCCCGTGCTCGCAGGGAGGGATGATCGTTTTTGGGGAGCGGGAGAGTCGCACAGCTCAGCGCAGCCTGGAAGCAAGACGGTGGCAGCAGCCTTGCCGTGAGCTACGGAATTCGTCCACTTTTTTTAAAAAAATCATCCCTCATCTTTATTTAAGCTATGATGTAGGGGTGTAGTAGGGAATATGCATCTGAGTGTGTGTCTGTACAAGCTCGATGAGTTGTGAATATTTAGATGACCTCTTAGAAAATTCCCTGGTCCTCTCAGGGTTGAAGGTAGTGGTGAAATTTGCTTGAAAAAGGTTAAATTGTTTTTTTCAGGACTTGCCCAAATACTAATAAAATCTGCATCTTTGGGCCGCTTCCACCGACTGGGGGCTTGACTATACAACAAGCCTAAAGCTAGGAGACAGAGCTCATGACAAATGGTTTGGCAGATCTGCTCGTTTGTCGCCGTCTGTCCCTAACGAGCTCCACGGGGCCCTGCCTGCCGGCTAGCTCCGTCCTGGCGCTGCAGGAGCCCGGGGAAGGCATCCCTCCGTTCCACAGGACGGGATAAAATGGGTGCTGGAGCCCAGGCTCCAGGACTTAACGTTAAAGCTCAAGTAATTCCAGGAGTTGCAAGGACTGAAGATAAACAAAGAGCTGTTCCTGCAGGACCGGGCTTTCCCGTTGCCCTAAATGGGGAAGGCGAGATGTCTGGGAAGCTGAAAATGGAAGGGTCTGCGGTTAATTGCACAGATCGACAGGGAGGAAAGAGCACCAAAAAGGCAGAAGTATTTTAGAGAAGGTTCCTGTTGTTGACATTGACTGACTTCATTTTAAAAGCAACTCTCTCAGATTAGTTTTCTTTGACTTGAAAAATTCCTTAGTTGTGTATGTAAGGATCTGAGAAAGGAAATGAGAATTTGGCCCTAACGTGGCAAGAGCCAAAACAAGTACAACAAAAGCGCTTTTGAAATAGGGGGATTTGGCTGCGGGTGGTAGGACAGGAGAGCAGGGCTCAGCTGGCGAAGGCCGGTACCAGCACTAGGAGGGACCAGCGTTCGCCACAGGAACTGGAAAGAGTCCTGGAAAGAGTCCTGCAAAGACTCGAAACCTGAAGTTCAGTTTTCAGCTGCCTAGGTCAGGGTGTTTGTGTCCGATATGGGTACACAGCAAGAGGTGGGGATGAGGCATTGCAGGAGCTACTGGGTGAGTCTTTAGACCATCTTCCTTCCTCTCTTCCTTAGAGTTAGCTCTGCTTTCAGTCTCACAACTTTGCGTTATCTAGGGTTAAAGTCACTTTGGAAACAGCCGGTCAAGGTCTGCTTGGGAAGATGTAGCTGACAGGTTTTGACTGACCTTTGTTGTGTCCCTCTGGTTCCTGTTTCTCCAAAGCCAGGCAGTACCAGGCAGTTAAGCCGGGAAAGGTTTTATGGCAGCTCAGCGGCTGCTGGGACCTCCAGCTGGAAGGAGCAGCCTGGGACAACCCGGCCAGACGTGTAGCCAGAGGCCACCATGCAGCAGGTGCCTGCCCCCAGCTTCATCCTCTGGGCCCTGTAGCAGATCACAGAGAATTGGCCAATTTCCTGTAGCAAACGGGGGATCCAGAGAGCGGCCTTCAGCGCTCTCTGCCCACAGAATGACCCAGAGATGTGGGGTCTCCTGGAGGCTGGTCCTATGGGTAAAATATAGTTGCTTCAATTTTATCTTCTCAGGTTTGCTCTAAAAATCTGGGAAATATCTCAGTAGATGCTGAGAAGCTCGTATTAGCCCTGTGGCAGTGTTGCTAGCAGGATAGGGTTTTGTCATTGAGAAACCCAGCAAGAACTAGGCAAACCCTTTCTTAAAGCAGCTCAGAAGGTGACAGACGTGGTCATCTGTGAACTCAAAGAGGGTTGGGGTACTTCTGCAGAGCAGAATTTGGCCGTGCCTTACGTTCAAGTAAAGGGCAAACAAACCTTTTGGGTTTTGTAGCCCAATTCCTGCCGCTCTGCAGGAGGTTTCCCCACCACTCCTTCCGCTCGCCACCCGCTTCGCTCGAGAGACTTTTCCTTTTCTTTGCTGTGTTGGGACATGTTTGGATGCCAACTCCTATGATCTGGTCCCTTGTTCAGTTACCAAACCACAGCTTTGGAAATATGCTTTCTCCAAACAACAGAGCGCCTTTTGTGAAAGTCCCGTTTCCTAAGCTAGGGGTTCCAGTTGCAAAATCAATCTCGCTTTTACAGGCCATTTCAGAAACAGCATTGTTTTCTTAAGAGCTTGTGTGCTTGTACAACGTCTGGCCGTGTGAGCTGGCATGGAAAGCCTTTACCGGCACGCAGTAAAGGTAGACTCTGCAGACATGACTTAATTTCTGGAACCCGTGTTTGCCTTTATCACAGCAGACAAATGCCCTGTTAAGCCCGAATCCAGCACCGCCTTGGAAAAAAGCTGCAGAATAGCGGATCGTGGTTTCCCCTCGTAGTAACCGCAAGGAAATGCGGTCGTTCGCTGTGCCTGGCCCATGGGGTCCCGGGACAGCCCGCTCCGACCCTGCGCCGGGGCTTTCGGGGGGCAGCCGGGGCCGCACCGTCGCCTCCTCTCACGTGCAGCGCTTCTCCTTGCAGGTGGCCTGCATGCAGTTCATCAACATCGTTGTCCACTCGGTGGAGGACATGAACTTCAGAGTCCACCTGCAGTACGAATTTACGAAGCTGGGCCTGGACGAGTACTTGGATGTGAGTAGCACCCGTGTCCCCCCCTGCCTCGCAGCGTGGGGCTGCTCGCCCGGCTGGGCCGGTCTCTGCCTGGGGCTGCAGGATGGCTCTGGGGGGTCCTGCAGCCATGGAGGCTCCATGCCACGTGCCCTAGGGCTGCTCAGCCTTACATATCCTCAAACCCCCTCACCCGAGAGCTTTTGGGAGGGCAGAGCAGGGTTGTCCATGGGGCTTTGAGCAACCAGGTCTCTAGTGGGAGGTGTCCCAGCCCCTGGCAGGGGGTTGGAACGAGAAGATCTTTAAGGTCCCTTCCAACCCAAACCATTCTGTGATTCTATAGTCTGCTAAAAATGCAGTGCCTTGGCCGCTGACTGGGGGCTGTGGCCTGGAGCCACCCCTGCAGAAGAAAAATCAGCTGCAGCTAACTGCAATTACACACTGGGAGCTAAATTCGTAGCTTCGCCGTATAACAAAGGGAGGATGAACCGCAGTCGTCCTCGCCCGCGCCACGTCCCCGGCCTCCAGCCACAGGCCTCGTGTTGGCCCTGGCGCAGGTGCTGCCAGGGACCCCTCTGTCTCCACAGGGAAAAATCCTCCTTTGAGTTTTCTCCTGACAGCCAGGCATTTTCTGGCGTCCTGTGGGAAACGCTCTCTTTGAGAAGAAAGCTGCTTTTATATTTCCCCTTCTCTATTTTTCAGTCTCTCCCTGTGCTCCCTTGGGAGCGCACACATGAAAACGGGGCTCGTGTGGACGCGGGGTTGATTTGTCCCTGCTGGTTTCTGTATCCGGGAGAGGGGTTTTTGCTGTCTGCAAGAAGTATTTGTACATGGCGATACTGAGCATGGGGCTGTTTGGGGTCCCAGGGGGGGCACAGACCCTGCAGCCCATTGGGAACAGGCAGAGCAGTTCAAAGCCTGCTCTGATGTTAGCTTCGGAGATAAAACCCCCTCATTTTGAAATGAGCAAACCCAGCGCGAGGCCAGCCAGAGCAATGGGAGCATCTGCTGCGGGCCACGCCGGCTGCTTCCAACCCAGACACAAGTGATGGCCTCACCTCTGCCTACCGGCCGCTGAGCTGGTGGCCACCACAGGCAGCAGCTGGCTTGTCCCCACCAGCCTCGCACCGTCCCAGTGCCGGGTGGTGGATTCAGAGCTTGCCACGGTCCAGCAGCAAGCACAGAGGAAAGCACTAGTATCCTCTGTAGTCACAAAAGATAAGATGCTGCTTAGCTTTATTTGGAACCTCTGGATGTTTGGTCTTAAAAAATGACTATTTCTCACTTCAGACCCCAGCTAATGTTAAAATGGGAAGTGTTTTGCTGGGTGATGGAAGCGGCCTGAGCTCCCCCTGCTCTGCCACCCCGTTTGCTGCCTGTGGCCCTCCTGCTGGGACGGGCAGGCCGTGCCGAGTGTCACCCTCGTCTTCTTGGATTTGCAGAAACTCAAGCACACGGAGAGCGACAAACTGCAGGTGCAAATTCAAGCTTACCTGGATAACGTTTTTGATGTGGGAGCTCTACTGGAAGATGCCGAAACCAAGAATGCAGCCCTGGAAAGAGTGGAAGAACTGGAAGAAAACATTTCCCATGTTAGTACCAGGCTTTGTCACCTTTGTCTCTGAGGCAGTGGAGAGCCTGCTCTGCCCCTGGGCTTTGCCACTGCCCCTTTCGGGAGGTGGAAGCACAGGGGTGAGGTTTGCTTAGAAAAAAGCGTTAGGACTACTGTGTTTTGGGGGAATAATTGGCAAATGAAGGAATTTGGGAGATCTCTGGCAGGTAAACTTCCTGGGTGCTTTCAGGCTGTATTTTGAACCTCATATTCTGCATGTTTTAGTTAATGGGTGTTCCAGGTGGAGTCACTTGGTGCCTGGAGCCTCTGCACAGAGTTACCTTATGAGCTGGGAAAACCGATTTACATCAAAATTGCAAATTGCTCAGCAGTGCAGTGCTGGTAAATAGAGCTGATAACCATCCTGTCCCTGTCTGAAAACACATTACTGGGCTCAAGAGGGAAGGGACTGAAAAATATTGCTGTGCGGATACTCATTGTTTGCTCAATTCAGTGTTTGCTTATGGCTTTTCTGTCCCGTACCTTCTTGGCGTCGATTACTTCAGTCCAGAAAACGTGGCTTGGCTGTTTCAAAATCAAAGTGTTCTTCCACACTTAAAAAAAATCATAAAAGCATCGTTATTCTCTTACCCTTCCTATACCATCACTTAGAATAAATATGTTCTTAAAAACACTTGCTATGCAGTATTCGCCCCTCTGAGGTGCCCTTCAGCTGGAGACAGGTGACTCAGTAGAAGTGGCACTGTTCGTGTCCCAAATCGACTCCTTTTAGCTGTTCAGAAACTTCATGGCTTAACTCTGGTGGCAAATTTTGAAGGGCTCGCTTCTGATCTCTTGTTACACAAACTAGATTCGTCCCAGGAGTATGGACGTAATTTTCTGTCATGTGTTGACAGAAATACTAATAATAGAATTGCAGAAGTTTCATCTCAAAACCAGCAAGTAGTGCCACCTCACCACCTCTGCAGCCTCGCCTGGGTCGGCGTGGTTGGTGGTGATGGAAAAAGCCAACAAGAACTGCAGGGCTTTCAGATCTCAGGTTTGTGGGGCTGGCAAAAAATAAATCAAAAGACCATGGGGGAAAAAAAAAATAAACCGTTTTGTTCATTCCTGATCAAATTAGCCTCTTTGTGAGAGGTGATAGTTATAGGTTCCGCCATTTCGGCGTCGGTTGGTTTTGCAGCAGTGCCACTGTTACGTTCTGTGGGCTTTCAGATCAGACTGCGTGTGTATGAAAATAATAGCATTTGAAGTGCTTTATTGTAGAGTAGGCTCTTCACCTGGACAGGTTCATAGCTACGCTCCGGCCGGGTTACTGCTGGCGATAGCTGAAGGGTGACATGCATCATCAGCGAAACCTTCATCGGCGCACGTAGTGCCCCCTGACCGCATGCAGGAACCCTCTTTCTTTCCAAAGAAAGACTTAGGGTTTGGTGGAATATCAATAATTTGCTACGTACCACCGCTCCAACTAGCCTTCCTGACATTTTAGTTGAGAAAGCTGCTGTTTTCCACTTATGTCATCTGTTTCTTTTTTGAATGATAGTTATCTGAAAAACTCCAAGATACGGAGAATGAAGCCATGGCGAAGATTGTGGAACTGGAAAAACAACTTATGCAAAGAAACAAAGAACTGGATGTGATTCGGGTGAGTGCGATGGGAAAGCCCTGGCTGGGTGCCACGCTGCAGGGGAGCGATCTCCTGTGCGCTTGGTGTATGGGAGGTAATGACTCAACGGGCAAGTGACTTCTGTTAGCTTCCTAATTTTGAACCCGGGACAGATTTCAAGTAGAATCACTAGTGCGTGCACTCAAAGATGGACATAAAACTCTTTGAACATGTCAGCAAATCAGTGAATGGGACAGGTACGTCTTATCGCTCAGGTCTGTAGCATCTCTGCTTGGACCTTTTCATGTGTGGTTGGCTGGGGAGCGGCGTTGGAGGTGGACGTGGAGTCCTTCAGGTTGGGGCCGCACAGCAGCAGGGTGGGAGCCAGTGCCCTGTCTCCGTGCTGTCAAGCGCAGATGGCTTTCTCTGCACAGTCCAGCCTCGTTACTTCTTGGTGTACAAACTTAGTAACAAAAATTATTAGTATAATATTAACTTCAGCCTAAACGTTGTCCCAGCGTGGGGCGCTTCTCCCCTCTCTATCAGGAGCTCTGTTCCTGCTTGCCTTCACAGGCCAACATCTACTCATAGGTAAAGCACCCATCAGATACTCTCTGTTAAAGTCAAAATCGAGGTGGCATACCTCTGCTGTACAGACTAGCGTAAGAAATGGGAGACATCATGGAAAAGTGCTGGTAGGAAATTGTGCTCCCCCAGGCGTTGGTGCCCACAGGTGAGATTTCTCAGTACTAGCTTGGGAAAAACACCAAATTAATTCTTCCTCGCCAACACAGACACGTGGTTTGCATCAAAGCTCATTGTAAGATAGTGCCTGGTGCAGTGACCGTCCCGTGTCAGGCTGTTCCATTTCTGGTATTGCTGTTCTGGTTTGTGAGTACAAGTGCAAACTCCTTGTTTCTGCGGCGCTCTCAGGAAATCTACAAAGATGCAAATACCCAGGTTCACACCTTGAGAAAAATGGTGAAAGAAAAAGAAGAAGCCATCCAGCGACAATCAACGCTGGAGAAAAAGATCCATGAACTGGAGAAGCAGGGAACCATTAAGATCCAGAAGAAAGGTGATGGTGACATCTCTATCCTCCCTGTTGCTCTGGCCTCTGGGATGGTGCCGGCAGGGTCAGAGGCTGTGGCTGGCACGTGTGTTGCACCGGTCGCTGGAGCTGCATCTTCAGTACCTTTGCCACCACCTCCGCCACCACTACCCGCCTTAGCAGCGGCATCTGAGGCAGGTAAGAAGCGTTTTGTCCCCGAGACATGGGCTGGCCGGGAGCTGGAGGTGGAGTTTGTTGTGCCGGGGACAGTCCCAGCAGCCTGACACTGACAAAACCACCTTCAGCTGTAATGAGCCTGCAGGTCGCGGCCCCTTGGAGCAGCCAAGGATGCTGAGGTCCCCAGCACTCTCACTCGTGGGTGGCTCCCGTGTTTGTCTGATCCATTTCTGAGCCCTTCAGTTGACAGGAAAAAAAAAAAGCTTCTTTCATTAGGGTGGTTTCCTCCGGTGGTAACGCACTGCAGTACTTTGGTGAAGGGTCCAGCAAATGCTAGGGCCAGTACAGCGGTGGCGAGGAGGTGTGTAGTGGGGGACAAGGTGGATGCTGTGACTTCTTCTGCACGTGCTTCTGGTATTTTGGTCAGTGTTTCACGGTAATACCTCGTCTTTCCTTCATTTCATAGTGCAAAACGGTCCTGTGTCGGTGCCGATGCCACCTCCACCGCCGCCTCCACCGCCGCCTCCACCACCACCGCCGCCACCTCCTCTCCCAGGTCCATCTTTGGAGACGGCTCCTGCGGCTCCACTGCCCCCACCGCCCCCGCCCTCGGCACCCCCCCTGCCCGGGACAGCCTCTCCCACCGTGGTCTTCAACTCAGGGCTTGCAGGTAAAACACCCGCGCGTCTCCTCGGCACATCGGCTAGAGCAGGCAGGCTTCGGAGGTGGGACTTCATTACTTAATCGCCTAAATAACACCCGTTACCTCTTAGCGATATTATACTTAGAGGGCTTTATAAAAGGAAAGAGCATTTATCAACCAAACGCTTTTGGTTTGGTCTGGAAGAGATGGTTTCTTCAGTGAAACTAAAGCCATTGCCAAGAATATTTTTCAAACATGATCATTTTTGGCTTTAAGCAAACAAAATATGGTTTTGAAAGAAACGCAAAGCTTCATGGTTTTGATTTCTTCTGAGAACTTGATGAAGAAATATCTGCGCAAAAAAATGGCAAACTTTTTGTCGTTTTTTGGGAGGAAGAAAAATTTACTGACTGTCTTTAATCATGTTTTTATGCACTCTCTGACATATGCCAAGCAAGTAAATGCTAATTGGTATCATGCCGCTCTCCCCAGGAAATCTCAAGAGCATGATATGAGTCCAGAAAGAGAGACAGAGGAGCTCTGATTAATAGCTTTTTTTTTTTTTTTTTGAAAACTGATTAAGTATTCCAGCCTTTAAAGTTTCTTCTGAAAGTGAAAAGCATCATGGAACTGGGGGGTCCCAGAGTGTATTACAAAAAAAAAGAGAAAGTAGAAAAGGCGCGACCCAGCTGAGGTTCTGGGCTTATCCCTCCCGGGGGGTTTGGCTGTGCAAAACCTGGTCCTGCGGCGTGCGGAGCAGAGTGGCAGCGGTGCAGGATGTGGCCGTGGTGGTCTCGTCCTTAGCCCGATGTCCTGGAGGTATTAATTGGGGATGGGAGGAGCGGAGCAAGCCCTGCTTCCGCGCGTGACTCCTCGGAGCTGCACCGACGGCAGGCGCAGGCCCCCGCGGCCGAGCTCCTCGCTGAGTTCTTGGGGGAGATGCCCACGGGCGGGTGGGATGGATGTGTTGTTCTGCCCTGGGTTAGGAGAGGGAAGGAGAGTGCAAGCACCTTTTCTTGATAAAATAGCTGCGCAGAAAGGAGCCTTTCTAGGGCAGGAACCTTCTGGATCAGAGGGGAGTCGATGAAATAACAAATATTGCTTTTCTGACTATTACTAACATTTTCTTCTCTATTCTTTCTGCTTCCTGGTAAGACGGGCCAATCAAGCTCTTCTGTAGGTTGCTGTCTGCTAAGTATTTACCCCCCCCCCAACTCCCGCGTTTCCCTCTGTGCTGTGCCCCTCTGTGTGCTCGTGGGGTGAGGGGGGGGCGGTGGGGAGGGGGGAGGCCGCAGCACGCCGTCGCTGGGGGCTGCTGCCAGCCACCCGGGAGGCCCCGATTCGGCAAAGCACTTCAGCAAGGAATTAAGACGCGTGGTTTCTTTCGAGCCGTCCCCACTGCGGCACGGCTCCCGGGGACGTCACCTCGCCAGGGCTCTGTAACAGAGGAGGAAGGGAAATTTTAAGAGATTTTGATCAGGAACTGGCCAATGAAGCAGTCAGCTTCCTCTCCTGTCCTGAAATAACCCAGGAGCAGTTAATAATCTATTCTAATGTATGCGCAAGTGGAAAATGTTTTTTTTTTTTTTTAATGGGTATTTCAGATGGAAAAAGCTCTTTTTTTTTTTATTTTAGGAATTATTTGGAAGAAACCACATTAATTAAGCAGAGAGTAAAACTGTTTAGATGAGCAAAAGCTGGTCATGTGTGCTCATGTCTTTCAGTTGGATAAATATAATTCTCAAAATGCACAGCTGAATGTTGTGTATGTTCCCTGTTACCCACTTACGGTTCTTTGTTCCGAGCAAATACTCTGGCCAGTCATTTATTCTCTGTGATGTCCCTGCACAATGAGCACGAGCCCGAAAGGGACATGACACCCAACTCGATTCTTGTTGTAGAAGTGGAATGACAAAGCGACAGAAATGTTTTCAGCGTTCGCCCAACTCCGGTGCACAACAGGACCGTCCCCTGAAATAGGTCACCTCTTTCCTAGCAAAAACATACATACGGAATGGTTAGGGGAAATTAAAATAATTATTTGCTCAAGTGCTTTGCAACCTGGGAACCCAGCCATCTTCTGAAACCGAGGGGGGAGAATCGAGCATCTCTGCAGAGCATCGACTGTGGAGTGAGATGGCTCTTGCTTCGAGTGCAGGGTAGGCAGAGTCAGGAGCAAACACCGGGCTGAACCAAAGCGAAGGAGATCCCTTCTCGGCCGGGGGCAGCGGTGACCCTGTGTCCCGGGGCCGTCCCCTGCACCCCTCTGCCACTGACCCCATGCTCCTTCTTCCAGCACTGGAGGGGAAGGACCAGGGTTTCTGTTTCGTGTTGGCAGCTTGTAAAGAAACCATTTATTTTCTAAGCAATTTGGGAGCAAAACGTTGGTTGATCACTTCAATGAACGACCTGATTTTGTAGCAACTAACAACTTGGTGTTTACATCAAGATACAAAGAAATGAGAACTGAATTACAGAAATTATTCATGTACCTGTTAGGAATAGAAAGGTGTTGTTTTCCTTGCTCCAATATTCCTTTTTTGTACTCTGTTCAGACATCAATGAGAGCAGTCAGTCTTCATTTTCGTAGCTTCTCTGTGTAAGTTACTAAATCGTTCGCTGGTTCTGCACAGCGCAAGAAGATTAAACCTGTTATTTCAACCATGTCAAAGCTCACGTGCGCCGCAGCCCACCCCCTTCTGCTTAAAAAGACAAACCTGGGGAGAAGCAGCCCTGCCCCCTCGCAGCAGGCATTGGGAGGGCCCATTCCCTCTCCCAGAACCTTGGGAAAGGGGCTTTTTTCCTTCTTGTCACCTGTTGTGCATTGAGTGTTGTGACACAGGTGACAGACCAGCTGTGCGTGGCTCTGCACCAGCTCGCACGAGGGTGGGCTCTGCCGCCAGCAGGACAGGGTTAAATTCGACCACTTTCTCCGTTTTCTTTAGCATTTAAAAATAGCCTGGTCTTTTAAATCAATCCAGACACCATGCCGTAATAAAGTAATAACACATTTCCTTTAGTGAAGTTTTCACAGCCTCTGGCGTTGGGTGCCGTTCTGCAGAGGCTGGGGGTTGGATGGAAGCGTCTCGGTCCTCTTTGCCTGGCAGGGCAGCACGGTTTTTCCAGGCTTTCCAGTGTGACAGTTTAGCTCTGGCCAGTTCTTCCCCCAGTGCTGAAATGCCGACTCGAAAGCTGCAGTCTGGGCACGTGGGGTGTTTTTCAGCGGTTGGGGAATTTGTCATTTCCTCTCCTCTGCTGTCTTTAGCTGTGAAAATCAAGAAGCCGATCAAGACCAAGTTCCGCATGCCGGTGTTCAACTGGGTCGCCCTCAAACCCAACCAGATCAATGGGACAGTCTTCAACGAAATAGATGATGAAAGGATCCTAGAGGTATGAGTGCTGTTTGCTGCCTCCTGCCTCCCGCTTCTGTCCATAACACAAGTGAATGTCAGTCTTTGCAGGGATAACTTGCAGGAATTATTTTGGCAAACAGCTCATCCAGTGACCCCTGGTAGCCAGTAGGTTCAGCGTAAGCACCTTGGTTGAGAATTAGGGGTGGTAGCTGGTGGTATTGATTATAAAGGGTACATACCCGTTATGTGCATTTGTTTCACAGAATCATAGAATGGTTGGAGTTGGAAGAGACCTTAAGGATCATCCAATTCCAACCCTCATGCCCTGGGCAGGGACACCTCCTCCTAGACGAGGTTGCCCAAAGCCCCGTCCAACCTGGCCTTGAACACCTCCAGGGAAGGGGCATCTAATCTAAATCTCCCCTCTTTCAGTTTAAAACCCTTCTCCCTCGTCCTTTGGCTCCCCTCCCTGATCCAGAGTCCCTCCCCAGCTTTCCCGGAGCCCTTTTAGGGACTGGAAGGTCTCCCCGGAGCCTTCTCTTCTCCAGGCTGAACCCCCCCACCTCTCTCAGCCTGTCCTCCCAGCAGAGGGGCTCCAGCCCCCCCCAGCATCTCCGGGGCCTCCTCTGGCCCCGCTCCAACAGCTCCGTGTCCTTCTGCTGTTGGTGCCCCAGGGCTGGAGGCAGCGCTGCAGGGGGGTCTCACAGAGCGGAGCAGAGGGGCAGAATCCCCCCCTCGCCTTGCTGCCCACCCTGCTGGGGATGCAGCCCAGGCTGCGGGGGGTTTCTGGGCTGCCAGCGCACGGTGCCGGTGAATGTTGAGCTTCTCATCCACCAACACCCCCAAGTCCTTCTCCTCAGGGCTGCTCTCCATCCATTCTCCATCCAGCCTGGATTTGTGTTTGGGATTGCCCCAACCCACCTGCAGGACCTTGCACTTGGCCTTGTTGAACTTCATGAGGTTGGCATGGGCCCACCTCTCCAGCCTGTCCAGGTCCCTCTGGATGGCATCCCTTCCCTCCAGCATTTAAAACAGATCAGCCAAGATGAGGAAGATGCATTTTTCCCAGCCTAAAATTACTGGTCTGGTCTGGAGGAGTTGGGCTTGGGTGGGTGGCTGCGTGCCAGGCAAGGAAGCCTAAAGCAGCACCGAGCGGAGCCGAGCACGCAGGTCGTGCATGCTCCCCGTGCCCTGGAGAGGCGCGTGGCTGGATAAAGCCTGAGTGCTAATATTGGCATTTTCCTTCTGAACTTCTGAGCGTGTATGGGGCTGTTGGGGGTGGAGGCCAGATTTCCCAATCACTAACTCGGGGGCGCGTGTTCGTTAGATCCTGCAGGCCGTGATCCAAGTTCTCTGCTGTAGTCGCAGCGTCGCAGGGTTTGTACTGCAGTCCTGCCCGGGCAGCGCGGGTTTTAGTGTTTGCTGCAGGAGGGATAAACCATTTTCTTTCCTTTTTAGGATTTAAATGTGGATGAATTTGAAGAAATATTCAAAACAAAAGCCCAAGGTCCAGCCATTGATCTTACTTCAAGCAAGCAGAAGATAACTCAGAAAGGGTCAAACAAAGTCACGTTACTGGATGCCAACAGGGCCAAAAATCTTGCCATTACTTTAAGAAAAGCTGGAAAGACAGCAGATGAAATATGCAAAGCTATTCATGTGTAAGTAAAACACTTGTCAGCAAAGAAATCATGTTTAAGATTTACTGTGATTTTGGGAAGTGGAATGGTTTTGAATTGTCAGTTGATGTAAATGTTTTTGCATCTGGAAAAAATCCAGGAGTAAGGATGGAACCCTTCTGAATTCCCCGAAATCAGATTCCCTTGAACTCAAATAAAAAACTTGCAGTTTTATGTTGCTGTATTGCCATTTAGGCTTAACAAGTTAACACTTCTATATTAAAGAAGGTAATTCATGTGTATCCACAGCGTGCCATTGCATACTGCATCTCTCGTCCTGTTTGTAGAGTGCTTTGTGGTACAAGGAACACTCCAAAGCCAGAGTATCAGGAAGAGGCAACTATTTTAGTTTGCTCCATAAAGCCTGACTTTAGTCTGAGTGCGCTGCAAGGGCTTTGCATAGAATTAGGTTTATGTAGTGGCCCCAGGCGGTGCCAAACCCCAGTGTGATGCTGGTGTGCCCGAGGTACGCGGCAGACCCAGGAGTGCTGGGTCCCTTCGGGCTGGTGAGGAGGGTGACCCGAACCTGCTGCCCACTGAGGCACGCTCGGCAGCTGGGGTTTACAGGGCTCTGCACTAATTAACTGAAACTACTATTTGCTCCTCCCCACATATCTTCTCTGATACAAGGTGAGGCCATGGAGGGGTGGGGGGAATGACCATGTCTTTGAAAACAGAAACAAGGTGCCCAGCGGCACCATTCACAGCAGCACAGTGACCTTCTTCACATCTTCATGTGCAGGACTGTGCCCCCCACCCCCAGCCAGGCACGAGAGGAGTAAGCTCAGAGCATCTTTATGATTTCTCGTTGTGTTACCGCCTCGGGCTCATGCGTAGCTGAGCAGTGTACGAATCACAGAACCACAGAGTAGCAGGGGTTGGAAGGTATCTCTGGAGGTCACCCGGTGCCAGCCCCTGCCAGAGCAGGGTCCCCCAGAGCAGTGGGGCAGGAACGCGTCCAGGCGGGTTTGGGATCTCTGCAGAGCAGGAGACTCCACACCTCTCTGGGCAGCCTGGGCCAGGGCTCGGGCACCCTCACGGGAAAGGAGTTTTCCCTCCTGTGGAGATGGAATTGCCCGTGTCCCAGTTTGTGCCCGTTGCCCCTTGTCCTGTCCCCGGGCAGCCCTGAGCAGAGCCTGGCCCCATGCTCTTGCCCCCCGCCCTGTAGCTCTGGCTGGGCATGGATGAGATCCCTCTCGGGCTGCTCTTCTCCGGCGGAGCAGCCCCAGGGCTCTCGGCCTGTCCTCAGCACAGAGATGCTCCGCTCCCTCAGCATCTCCGCAGCCTGCGCCGGACTCTCTCCAGCAGTTCCCCGTCCTTCTGGAAGCGGGGAGCCCAGCGCTGGCCCCAGTGCCGCAGCTGTGGCCCCCCCGGGGCAGGGCAGAGCAGAGGGGGAGGATGAGCTCCCCCCACCTGCTGGCCATGCATACCTGTGGCAGCTTTACTTTTCCATCATTTTGTGTAGAGCCTTGTCATAACGCCACTTCTTCTGGTTTGTTATCGCCCAGGTTTGACCTGAAGACGTTGCCAGTGGATTTTGTTGAATGCCTCATGCGGTTCCTGCCCACCGAGAACGAAGTCAAAGTGCTGCGGCTCTACGAGCGGGAAAGGAAACCCATCGAGAACCTGTCTGACGAAGACCGGTTCATGATGCAGTTCAGCAAGATCGAGAGGCTGATGCAGAAGATGACCATCATGGCGTTTATAGGCAACTTTGCAGAAAGCATCCAGATGCTGACCCCGGTGAGTGAGGGACAGCCATGGTGACACGGGGGCGATGCCTTGGCTGTGCGGGGATCGGGGCTTCCCGGGGGTTCAGGCTGCCCTTGGGAGCTGCGCTCTGCGGCGGGGGCCAGCTTGTGGGGAGCATTGCGGCCACGCGCTGGTGTGGGGCAGTCGGTGAAGGTTATAGAGATTTTAATTTTTCTAAGGCAGAGAGAGATGGTTTGAGTGTCACAGGGTGACTGTGAGTTTCATGGGGACAGAATGAGAAACACGCAAATGAAAAAGTGGTTTTCTAGCTGTATTTTCATGTACCAGTGACTGCAATATCCCAGGTGCTGTTTCTGTGGCAGCTTGTAGCCTGGGCTGCTCCATACCGTCCCGTTCCTTTACCCTGTAGAAGTTTGAAACCGGTTTAAATGAAAATCTACTTGTTTGTATCATCAGGGAAAGTTATGATCAGTGCTGGTCCGTGGGCTCTTTGAAGTGTTTCCCGTTCTACCTGATGCATCTTTCACACTCACAAGGGTTGAAATGTAAATATACACTTTTACCCAACCACACCTGAGCGTGGTAAATCTGCGGTGCAGGTGAATTATTTGAAAGCCTGACATGTCAGAGCAGGGTAAGATACGCCTGAGAAACAAGAGGCTTTTTTCAGAATGTGAGTTTTTAGATTTTAATTGTACTCTTGGGTTGGACAGGCATTAACCAAAGCTCTTCCTGTGTTTATCTGCAGCAACTTCATGCAATAATAGCTGCATCCGTCTCAATAAAGTCATCACAAAAGCTTAAGAAAATACTGGAGGTAGGTCTGATTTTAGGTACGTTCCGTAGCTCAACCGCTCACCCTCACGTGTGCTGAAAGCATACCTGGCTGCTGACATGCCAGCGCTCCTTCCAGAGGGTTCTCAAGCGCCCTGCCTTTGTCCTGAAAATTCACACTCTGCTCTGCTTCATCCCGGCAGATAATCTTGGCTCTTGGAAACTACATGAACAGCAGTAAACGGGGAGCTGTGTATGGATTTAAGCTACAGAGTTTAGACCTGGTAAGTAAAGCAGCGGTGCCTGGGGACCAGGTGGGAGGGAACGCCTTTCACGTACGTGGTGAGTGGGTGCTGGGGCACTCGGCCGGTGCTTTCCAGCTGGTGAAAGCAGCGAGCGCGGCGGGGAAGCTGCCCCCTGCCAGGCAGAATGAGTTTGCTTTGCTTATCCTTGTTTTGGGGAGCTGCACAGGAGAAGGCTTGTGTCTTTAGAGGCTCTGCAGAGCACAGCTTGAAAACCACACGCTAAATGCTTAAATGAGCTTTTACGGCCGTCCCTATCAGATGGAGAAACACCAAGGAAAGGCGAGCGCCGGTTGCGTGGCTTTGCTTGGAGCCAGCAGCACCTCCGCCCAGCGGTCTCTTTGCCTTCTCTCCCCAGCTCCTGGAAACAAAGTCAACAGACCGAAAGCAGACCCTGCTGCACTATATTTCAAATGTGGTCAAGGAGAAGTACCAGCACGTTTCCCTCTTTTACAACGAACTTCATTACGTGGAGAAGGCTGCTGCAGGTACCGTCACCCTCCTGTGCCTGGCCGGCGGGGGTGGCATGCATGGCCTGCAGGGGACTTCACGGCACACCACGCATGGGCTCTGGGGGCTCTTCTTGGTGGGGTTCAAGCTGTGGGTTCGGGTGCTTGTGGAGCAGGAGAGATGCAGCGTTTGTGTTTTATTTCCTAGTGTCTCTCGAAAATGTGCTCTTGGACGTGAAGGAGCTGCAGAGGGGCCTGGATCTGACGAAGCGCGAGTACACCATGCATGACCACAACACCATGCTGAAGGAGTTCATTCAGAACAACGAAGGGAAGCTAAAGAAACTGCAGGACGACGCCAAAATAGCCCAGGTATTTCTTTATCCATGGGGTTTGGCGAGAGGGTGTGAGTGACACGGTGAGCAAAGGACGTGCTTTATATACACAGCCGGGAGGAGAAGGTGCAGCAATGCTGTGGGTTTGCTCCCGAGTTCAGGTGCTAGATGTAGCCGTGCGGGTCTGAGCCGAGGGTTTCCCATGCAGAGGAAATGCAGACCCTTTACACTGAATACTGCAGTAATGGATGGTGAGTTTTTCTTGAGATATGTGCAACTCGGTAAATCTGTGCTTTTTGTAGGATGCCTTTGATGATGCTGTGAAGTACTTTGGGGAGAATCCCAAGACGACACCCCCCTCGGTCTTTTTCCCAGTGTTTGTCCGGTTTGTGAAGGCCTACAAGGTAAACAGGAGCATCCTCCTCTCCTCTTCTGTCCTTCTGAACCCAGCTTGGTCCCTGGGTGGCTCCGGGCTCCCAACAAAACGGCCTGTGGCTCCCTCTAGCTTTGATGCAATGTGAGCCATCCCCGACAGCAACACCAGCCCGGGGCAGCACAAATAGTTGTTTTAGGATTATTTTCAGGGCTGAAAGACAACACGGCTGTCTGAGATGCTGGAGGAATCCTCAGAAATTGAATGTCTGGGTGGCCGCTTGCACCTTTAACCCTGACTTTTGGGACTGGGAGAGGGTGGTTTGTGCCACCGAGGAGGGTCTGTCCCAGCCCAGTTTGTCCAGGCTGTGTTCAGAGGCAGCTAAATTGCTCCACCTGATCTTGCGTCCTTGGACAGCCCCGTGGTAGCAACTGATAGCATTACTCGTTTGTAATGCTTAGGTTCCCTATAGGAATGGGAAGCTCTAACCTGTGCTTTTTCTGTGACAAATAGCAAGCAGAAGAGGAGAATGAGTTGAGAAAAAAACAGGAGCAGGCCTTAATGGAAAAACTTATGGAGCAGGAAGCATTGATGGAGCAACAGGACCAAAAGGTAGGAAACAGATCAGTCTCACAGGCAGGAGCCGTCGTGTTCGTGTGTTTTTCCTGGTAGTTCAGAAACCTCAGCTCTGTGTAAGAACTTCGGTTGCCCAACTTATAGTTGCCTAGAAATAAAGTCGCTGCAAGTTTTTTTCCTTATGTGGAGAAAACTGAAACAAGCTGAAAGAGTTACGGTCTGTGGTTCTGCTGCTCCTGAAGTCTGTGAAATGAAGAGAAGCTGAACAGACAGAAAACCATCTTGTCCACATTGCCATTAGCTAAACTTTGTTCTTCTCTGGCCTTGCATCTGATAAAAGCCCATGGGTGTTCAGCGTGCGGAGCCTCCCGTAGCTCACAGGGACAAGGAATCATCCTCCCCAGACCCTTCCCAGATCCCCGCAGCTCCATGCCCTGCATGGCAGCAGGACTGAGCCCCACGTTACCATTTTATAGGAATTTTCCTGACGTGTTTTCTTTTTTTTCTGAGGTAACACTTTAGATTTGCTAGAGAAAGATTCCCTTGGCTCCAAAACAGCCACTTTGTCGGCTGGTGCCGCTTCCCCCCGCTATTGTTGGGATCTTTAATCCCAGCCAAGCTTTTTCTTCCCTGGGAAGGTGAGCTCCTTCTCCGTGTTCCCCTAGTGCTTTTCAGAGGTAAGAGCTTGGAGCTCCAGTTCCAAGCGATGAGCAGGCTTGGAAGTAGATTACAAATGTAAGAAAGAAGAGCAGCCTGGCAGCCAGGTTAACTCGCGGCCCTGCCCGTCCTCTCCGTGGGACGTGAGATCACCGCACGCGTGTGTTTCCCCCATCTTGCAAAATTGGGCAGAAAACTGGCAGTTGCTGTTTGCTGGTTGCTCCTGGCGGGATCACCTGGTGTTTCATGTTCAGGAAGAGAGGAGCAGGGTCCTCTCTTCTTCGGTCCTCCTCTCTTCGGTCCTTCCAAGTCCTCTCTTCTTCGCTTTCAGTCTCCTTCACATAAAACAAAGCGGCAGCAGCAGGAGCTGATCGCAGAGCTCCGACGGCGGCAAGTCAAGGATAACAGGCATGTGTACGAAGGGAAGGACGGTGCTATTGAAGACATTATAACAGGTAAACGCCTTCTGTTCCCTAATCTGAGGCCCTTTCACAAAGGATAAAAACGCTTATCTGCCTAGTAGCTATTGTAAGTGCTTCGTGAACTTCTTAAAAAAGCGTTAGTCGAGCACAGCGTAGGACATTGTTGATCTGATGCGAATCAAGTATAGAAGCTTTTGCTAATGGTGCGGAACAAACAAACCCCGGTAACCTGCCTGCCCGTGTCCGCTGCCGAGGCCGCGTGCGCAGCCCTCGGGCACACGCTCTGTCCCTTTGGTCTTCTCTTTCAGCATGTGGGGACGGGCTCGGTCGCTGAGCTTTAGAGTAGCCAGTTCAGTGCCTGATCTCAGCGGGCGCTCCGCTGGGGACGTGCATGCCCTGCAAATCTTCCCCAGAAACGTTTTTTTTCTCCCGTAAATTGAATGAATGACGGACCTTTAACATTATTAAGAGCCTTACGTTTTCATTAAAATGTACTAACGGTAATTGCACCACATTATTGCACAGTTACAGCAGATCATTTAGTCCAACCTGAATGATTTATGGCCCTAAACTGCTTCTGGTTTTACTGCTTCTCAGTTTGGTGGGCAGAGCCTGCACCGAGCCCAGCCTGGGGCTGGAGGGAGAGGGGCAGAACCCGCTGTCGTGGCCAGGGACAGTCAGGACTTCGGTGCAGATATTTGCTGATAAAAAGAGCTGCCTTCTAAACCGCATTTTGCTCAGGAGTCAAATCATTTTTCATGTATACAGCTGCTCTGATTGCAGTAATTCCATTCTACTGCACGTTCTTCACCTGTGGTGTGAAAGGAACCTGATTTTAACTCTTCGGTAGCTTTACAGTACTTTGTTTCCATTGCACAGAAGCTCAAAAAAAGGTCTTTGGGCAGAATTTCCTTGGCCGCTGCTCCTGAATGTTTTCCACGGGAGTTTTTCCTGCAGGAGGGGAGGAGAGCTGTTTTATCACTCACCAAGGGAAGCCAGGGAATTTTTGCCCAACTAGATGACAGGGCTGGAATGCTTGAAGCTTTCACAACTCTTTTTAAACTTGATTCATAGCTTCCTAAGATAATATTCTTTATTTAAAGGGCAGAGTCGCTCTAATATCTAATCTGTTACTGCTACTACAACTCCTTCTGACTCCTGGCAGCTAGTTTAATTGGTGAAGTGGCTCTCCCGCTCTGTGGGAGAAAGAGCTGGTGTGGCAGTGGACCATCCGCACGCAACAGGCAGTGCAGTGCCGGCAGTGCCAGGCTCCAATTAAACATTTCCTGTGGTCTTCTGCCTGGTAATTCCCACTACGGGGGTGTCTCTGGGGGCCTCCAGCCGTGTAATAATAAAGGTTAGGCACAGAAGGTCAGGTAGGACGGAGGTCAGTTGAATACAGCCCATGAGATCTCCGTTAACGGTATGGAAATGATGGAAATTGTGGTTTTAAATTGGCTAGTGCCTTGTCAGACGCAGAGGGGAGCTCTGCTGATGCGGAGCAGAGCCCTGTCCGACAGCAACACCCTTTTCTGGAGCACGTTTAGCAGCAGTCCCTCAAAACCATTGCAAAAGAGGTACTATAAGAAGGACTTGCTCAAACCGCCTGGTTGCCGAAGCCTGCTGGAGTGCGGTGGGATCAGGCAGCTGGTTGGAAGGCGTGAAACCGTCCCTGGGTGTCCGTAACCGAGCACTAACACTGTACTAATGCGACAGATCGGCTTCTCACGGCTCTGTTTGTCTGTTTGGCTGTTGTTATTCCCATGCAGTGCTGAAGACTGTGCCCTTTACCGCTCGAACCGCCAAGCGGGGCTCTCGGTTTTTCTGCGAACCTGTTCTCACTGAGGAATTCCATTACTAAACTATTCCTCTTTCACATCTGATGCTCTTAGACAAAAGAAAGGTTGCTGTAGATTTTTGACACTTCTCCGTTTGTACGGATCTCAGCCAGGATCATGTGAATGTTGAGTGTGTAGTAATGTCCAGCGTCCACCTGCAGTTGTATTTCTCTCACCTCTGTTGCATGCTCTCGTGTTTCAGTAACTTTAGATCCCATCCCGTCGACTTTGCGCTTGATGCTTTTGGCCATCCTTGCGTTTCAAAGGCATCTCTCCTGCCAAGTGCCATAGAACAGCAAGTGGGGGGAGTCACGGCGGCTTCGGTGCAGGTTTCCTGCCGTTTCACGAGGCTGAGGAGATCAAACGCAGTCAAAAAGTGACGGTTCACTTGGCTTTTCTATGGCATCTCTTCTGGCCTACAGATCTCTCCCTGTATGCCAGGCTGCCTATGGAAAATGCATGTAATCCATCAGCTGTATGCCAAAGCGAAATTACGGGCTGCATGAACGAAGGGGGACTCTCCCGGGGTTTGCTCTCTGGCGCGGAAGGGTTGTCTGTGATAACGTACGTCCTCTGCGAGGAATGTTCTGTTCTCGACTTTTTAACCAGCACCTGCATGTCTGCATGTGAGATACGGGATACAATGAACAGCATAAAATCTTTTCTCATTCGGTCACATCCATATTTAACTTTCTTCAGTTCCATGCCAACGTTATCTGAATAAAATGGGAGATTTTTGGTGAGCACCCGCCGGTTCCAGCTCCCCGGGGCTTTGTGCGGTGCTGGGGAAGGGCCGGGTACGGCAGCGGGGGGAGAGGGAAGGAGCGGAGCCGGGGAACACTCAGAACCACAGAAACCTTCACGGCAAAAAGCTTGACATGGAACTGAGCAGTTTGCATCGTGTGGTGTGAAGCGTGAGAAGGGTGTGTTTAACCAGCATGTCCGTTAACACTGTTGTCTTGAATTAAGGACCCAGCGGCTTAAGAAGACAACAGTGTTTGACTTTTGTGATATGTATTTTTATGACTGCTTCTAATAAAATCGCAAACTATATAATCAGCTCAACGGTTATTTGCTCTTTCGAGTTAACTTGCTGTATTACCTTCCTGGAGCCAACCTTCAAAGCAGCTTGGAATCTGGTTAGCGAGAGGCGAGGGTGGCCCTCCTCTCCTGTCCCCTCCTGTCCCCTCTCCTCTCCTGTCCCCTCCTGTCTCCTCTCCTCTCCTGTCCCCTCCTGTCTCCTCTCCTCTCCTCTCTCCTCTCCTCTCCTCTCCTCTCCTCTCCTCTCCTCTCCCTCTCCTCTCCCTCTCCCTCTCCCTCTCCCTCTCCCTCTCCCTCTCCCTCTCCCTCTCCTCTCCATGTCTAACCTCCTCTCCCACCTCGGCCTTTCCCCTCATGCTCTGTTGGTCACCGTGCCTGGGAGTTGTGAACGCTGAGTTGACTTGCTCTTCATTTTCCATCCCATTTTTTTACTTAACCATCATTTTGTGTTTTGTTTTGTTTTTGTTTTTGTTTTTGTTTTTTTTTCTGTTTAGCCCTAAAGAAGAATAATATCACTAAATTTCCAAATGTTCACTCGAGGGTAAGGATTTCTTCTAGCACACCGGTGGTGGAGGATACACAGAGCTGGCAAGCATCACTTTTTACTTAGCTTCCTCCTCTCTCTGTATGCCAGGCAGCCTGGGGGTAGATGTGGCTGAGCGTAATACTGGTGAGAGCCCCAGGGCCCGTGGGGACTGAGACCCGTTATTTCCACCCTCCGTGGTGTGGGGGATCCGCAGGCCGTGGGCTGGTGACCGTCTTCACGCTCTCTCCCTTTTGGCCCTTTTTCTTCCAAGCGTAGCCCAAGATAGCAGCTGTTCTCCCCAGGTTATTCCAGCCCCATAGTTCCCTGGATGTTCTGCTGCCCCGTCTCGGTCCTGCTGCGGCCACCGAACGGGACGTTAGCGATGGACAACCAGCAGCTCGAGCAGAGGCACCTTCCGCTGGGGTACCCCAGGAGCGGAGGAGTTTGGGAGCCATATTTAAACCAGGACGTTCAGTCAGTCAGGAAATCTGAGGGAGGGTTTGCCCAGTCCAACGCAAATTTGTTTTCCAGGAGAGAAATATTTTAATTCGGATTAGTCTTCAGGTGTACCAAGTGTGCTCGTCATGTCGTAGCCGCACATGTAACAGCACATGTAACAGCACGTGTAACCCATGTAACAGCACATGTAACGCAGGCTTTCATCAGCACGTCCATCTCCAGCTTCCTCCGCTGTTCGATCCATCGCATGCTCGGTGTTCCCTCCTCTGCCCCCCCAGCGCCAGCAGCAGAGCGGGTCGGGCCGGGCTTTGCTGCCGGCCGGGAGAAGGAGGAGGAGGAGGAGGAGGAGGGAGGGGGTTGGTGGCTCCGCTGCCTGGTCTAAGGCAGCATCTCTGCAGCTGGGCGAGCTGGTGGCAGCGGGGCAGGTCGGCAGCCGGGGCTTTGCCAGCCGCTCGCGGGGGACCAGCTGCTTTTGCTCGGGGCCCCTCTTTCAGTCGCAGGCTCAGGGGGTATTTGGGGAGCAGAGACCCACCCGTGTGTCACCACACACCGGGTCACGCATCTCCCGTGAGCTTCCTCCCGCTCCAGAAAGCTCCTGGGGAGGCTGGGGGCAGGACCGAGGCGCGGGTCGGGCAGACTGGTTTCAGTCGCTGGTGCCGTCCCCGTGGCCACTGATGAACGCCCGCAGCCCGTGGGCGGGGGGAGGCTCACGCTAACTGGGGGGGCAGAACTCCATTTAGTTCCACCGGCACTTCGGCGCGTTTCACCAGTATTACCTGCTGCTTGGGCGCGTAGTGAAAGGGCACGTCGGCATTTGCTCCCTCCCGCTCTCGTTGGGTCAAAGCCCCTTCTCCCGTTCCTACCACAAGCTGCTTTGATTGGCTTCCAGCAGGACTGTCCCCTCTCTGGGCTGCGTGGGGGTCTGTGTGCGGGGGCGTGCGCGGGGGCGAGCCCTGCCTGCTGACCAACGCCGCTCTCCTCTCCTTCCCCAGATCTTAGAAACCAGCCGTACCGACGGGCCGACGCGGTGAGGAGAAGCGTCCGGCGGCGCTTTGATGATCAGAACTTGCGCTCTGCCAACGGTGCGGAGATCACCATGTGAGCGGGAGGCCTGCGGGCGGCGAGGACAAGGGGGTGCTCGAATCAGGCCTTGTCCCTGGCAACTCTTGTCTTCTGCCGCTCATTTACAGCCTTGGGAACAGTAAAATTCACCTTCTAAAGGGCTCAAAGACCTAGAGAAATGCAGAGGAACGTCAGCGCGGGGCTCTCCACTCAACCCTAGCTAACAAGTGCCTAAAATGGAAGTACCTGCTCAAATTAATCAAAGCAATAGGACTTGATTTGATTGGGTATCTTTTTACACCAATACATTATTCAGTATTTTTAACCAAAATGTAAAATATGTGTTGTGGGGGCTTTTTTTTGGGGGGGGGGGGTGGGGGGTGTTTAGTTTGGTTTGCTGATAGGAAAGTTTAGCGACTGGTCTCCTGCGGAGCTGACCTGCGTCCCGACTGGTTGTAAACTGGTGATACTGGCCGTGCTCTGCTTCTCCGCGCGTTGCCCCGCTGCCCGCCCGGAGTCACCTCGGCTTCAGCTGCACTTACTGCCTTCTGTCTGCGTTGGGTTTTGGGGTTTTGTTTTTTTTTTTAAAAAAAAAAAGGAAGACATTTAAGGGCTTTCTATATATACAACATGGAAATAATGCCAAGAGGAGACCCGTACCTTCCCCACCGCCCACAGACCCCCCAGCATCGTTCCACGGACGTTGGTGATGACACGCGGTCGAGCAGGAGGCGTCACCGGGGGGTTGTGCCGTTGGGCACGGGGGTGGCCAAGGCACGGCCCACCCTCTTCAGCTGGAGGCAGCTTTCAAAACAGCCTGTTTATTGATTAGCACTAAGGTATTAACACCTCAGTAATCAGGAGCAGGAGGCCGAGGCGCGCTGCCGCCCAGTCGCTCGCCCAGAGAAGCTTCCCGTGCCCTGCGCCGGGGGTCGACGCCCCGCGCCGGCTCCAGCTCCTTGGACAATCCCAATTCCCCGCTGAGGAGCGTCGGGGCAGCGCAGGGAAGCCCGGCCTGAAAAGCCCGGTAGGTTGTAGGTTGTACGTTGCATTTTTAAAGCTTAAAAAGGGACGTGAGACTCACTTGTAGCAAAATTACACACCCACACCCACCCCCCCACCCCCCCCAGCCCCGGCCCCCCGCTGCCGTGCGCACCAGTGTCCCAGCGCAGCAAAGCGCCGCCGCGCTGGTGCGGGCAGCGCACGCCAGCGGCTCAGCGGCGACCAACTGGACGGAAGAGAAATTTATACTTTCCCAGACGCGTTTTGCTTCCAGCTTCCCTGTCCCGGGCTCACTGCATCGATATGTTAATTGTAAAATTTATTGTATAGTATTTAACCACTGAATTTCTTTTTCTTTTATGTTGTGCTTACGTGAACCACTGGTGAAGGTCCCTTTTTTTTTCCCCCCTTGGATAATGTGTAGTTATATGATAATCTGTTTTTAAATGTACAGATATTTTGCTACAAAATTGGTGCAGTTTTTTATGGTTTTTACACTTCTCTTTTATTCCCACTTTAGCCTCCGGGTAATATTGTAAATATTGTTTAAAAAAAAAAAAAAAAATGCATCAGCCTGTGCTATACAATCTGAATGTTATTTTAACTTATAGTTTTTGTTTTTATATTTAACTAAATGGACAGTTTGGGGCTCACAGTTACCACATTGACCTGCGCTTACCTATTTACAGGAAGTTTACTCTAAAAACTGCCACCGTCTCGCATTTGCAGCCACGTGTCCCCGCCGTGCTAAAGAGAACATGCCACAGCGCCTCCTTCTTCACCGACGGTGACAGAAGAGGACTTTAATCCGCGTAAGAAAAGTCGACAATTAATTTAATAAGTTGTTAGGGAAACGGTTAAAAGCACTAGCTCTCACGTTCTTAAGCGCAAAGGTATTTTTTTAATTGAAGACAAAAAAATTATCGTACAACTAAATACAACGCTGGCATGTTCTCTTTAATATTTTTCTAGTACTAGACCTGCTTCTTAGCAATATTAGAAGTGTTTTATAAAAGCAGTTCATGTTACTGTCCTGGTCTGTTCCTGCCATAAGATCAAATAAACTATTTACACTACTACACAGGAAGCCAGAGGGGGCTTTTTGGGGCACTTTTATGGGGGGTTTTTTCCCCAAAAAGAGTGGTATTTTGCAGGTGAACCCCTGAAGCTTTCAGCAGAGTGAACCCCCGGGGCTGGTTTTGGGGGGGGGGGGGGGGGGGGGGGGGGGGGGGGGCGTGTTTTTTGTTATTATTTGCTTTTGTGCATCCAATCACTTGGTGACTGGGGTTCCCCCTTGACGTGGCAGCCCCTGGGGCTGTCGGTGCTGGGGAAGGGACGGAGGGGACCCCCCCGAGGCTGCCCTGGCAGCGGGTTCCCGGTGGTCGCTCCCCACCCTCTGCTGCCGGCGACTCACACCCACTTTTGACGCCAAATACCACCAGGTTCCTCCTCGCTGGGGCATGGCGGGGCTGGGGAGAGGTGGTGGGGCCAACTGGGCCAGTGGCAGGAGGCGTGTGGTGCTGCGGGACCTCGGCCCCTCCGGCTGCAGCAGGTGCCGACCCTCCCTGGGACAGTGAGCGGCCAGCAGTAGCTCGGCATAAAAAAACAACGGTACGACTATGTAAGTCCTAGATTTCAAGAGCACAACTTCATACTTTAGCCAAAATTCAGATTTAATTTTTAGCAGCGTTTAACAAAAATCAGAGCGAGGGAGCTTGAGGGGGGGTTGGGGGGATGGGGGGGGGACTGGAACGACCCCGTGACAAAGGGGACAGTGAGCTGCGCCAGGGCCGTGCAAAACAGCAAATCAAATACAATCAGATTTTGACCCTGCGGCAGACACCGTTAAAAATAACCAAGATCTTGCTCAAGCCCCTTTCCAAGGCAGCAGGACAGCGATGGCGCGCAGAGGCTCACCCTGCCGGCCAGGCAGGAGGGACGGTGGCACCGCGCAAGGGGACGGCTGGGTGACGGGGGCTGGGTGCCACGGGCACCGCGGCTCTGGGAAAAGAGGGAATAATAATGGGAAAAATAATGGGAAAGAGGAGGAAAAACACAAACAACAAAAAAAAAAGAAAAAAAAAAAAAAAGCCTGCCCTCATTGCTGTTGAAAACTAACTTATGCCTTGCCAGGGCTGAGTTGAAAGCAGGCGCCTTTTACGATGCATTTCTTTTGCAAGCTCAATTAAGAAATAAAAAAAACCCAACAAACAAAAAAAAAACCAAAACCACCATAAGAATAACTTACATTTACAGTTTTTTTTTATTTTTAATGGAAAAATAAAGGCAACCCTTTTAAAAGTAATATTTACTTAGAAACACCTTTTTTTCTCCCTTATGCAAGTTAGGCAAACGCAAGGCAGTAGCAAGAGCGTGGGCAGCAGGTGGAAGGTGTTCGCAAACCCCCCTGAGCTCCTCCCCGCCCCCAGCCCCGCGCTGCCAACCCCAGCCATGAAACCATCAACAATTCACAGCGCGTTCCCCAAACCCTTCCTTCTGCTGTTTTCCGCTTGGGCATCGCTACCTGCTGCGTGAGCCGCTCGGCTCCATTTTAAAATATAAAAGCAGGAAGGGGGATTTACAAGGTCAGTAAAACACACATTTAAAGTCTCGGCTGAGTGTGGGGAGCCCCAGCTCCGGCCGTGCCGGGAAGAGCCGCTTGCTACGGGGGGAACCTGGAACGAAGGCCCTGCCAGCGCTACAGCAGCTGCCCCAGTTCTGACATCAAACACTGGATTTAAAAAAAAAATAAAAAATTACCTGTTTGAGCAAACTCCAGTGTTTTTTCCCCAAGTCACAGGTGATGAGCAACCACCAGGCGCTGCAGGAACGCGCGGGGAGCGGCGCCTGCTCTCAGCATCCCCCAAATCCCACCCCAAACAGGGCATCGTCCTGCCCAGTCCAGCCAGCAGCTGGCACCAGCAGCTGCATTTCGAATGACTAATTCCAATCCCAAATAGCATCCTTAAGGAGTCGGAATCACGGAACCACCCTAGGAAGAAAACGCGCTGTATGAATTGGACCTTTCGGGGATTTATTCACTAGTAACAGCTGCCATCTATTAGGAGAAATCGCACTGAAAAGGAAGCCGAACTCTAAATAAATCTTCAAATAGTTTTTGGGAGCACAGATGTGGCTTAAATCCAACAACCAGAAGGTAGCAGTCATTTATCAGAGCTGTACAGAGTATTTAAAAACTAGAAATAAATACTAGTACACACTAGAAGACAAGGTTTAATAATTGATAAAAATGTACAAAAATATTCCCATCAGCGAGGTTTGCGCAGGCGGCTCACGGCGGGGCCGGCAGAACCTTCCCCCACTGGCCAGAGGCTACCAAAAAGGAGAGAGACGGGGCATCGGCTTCTTCCTTCTCCCAGGGCAAGGGTTTGGCCAACACCCCTGGTGCAGACAGGGCTCCTAGTGAGACCCTGTGGGACATTCTTCAGCAGGGCCTTAAGGCAATACACTGAAATGCAGTTACAACTGGATTTTTATTTTTCAGTTTTCTCACTGCGAAGAGAAACGCTGGAATGGTGCCCGTGGCGGGCCCGGCCGGGGGTTCAGGGGAACGCAGCCTCTGCCGGCACCGCAACCAGGGGCCGGTCCCATTCCCAGCAGCCGCGTTTCCAGGGCTTTGAAAATTTACCGTAATAGTTCCCTCTGAGACCGTTCTTAGATACAAATCTCAGCCAGGAATCAAATCTCCTGTTTCGTACAAAAGCTCAACATGGGTTTGGCCAGTGGCGCAGTTCACAGAAGAGCAATTCCAATATTTGCTATTTTTTTGCAGTACAGATCAAGCAATGGATTCATTACTCCCCCTCCGTTGCCTTCCCCTTTCCAAAATAAAAATAAATCCATAAAACAAATTAAACCACAAGGAACTATATTAAGAATCTCTCTAACAAATGAAATGTTCTCTGCCTCACTGGCCGGGAAAGCCCGCGTTAATGCCTTTCTAGGAAGGACCGTACTGAAGGGATGCTTTGCTAGAAAGGTGCCAACGCCTCCCGGGGGCTGCAGACAAATCCAGCGGGCACAGAGGCGCCCGCGCTGCCTTTGGAGGGCACCCGTCCTGCCGGGCAGGTCCAGGACGGACAGCTTTGCACTCAGAATTTCATTCGGGTTTCTAGATTTGATGCCAGGCCCGTAATAATAGTACTTGAGAATGTATTTATGTGGTAAAATTAACAGCCACTGTTATTTCAACAATGGAACTCAGGATATCAGAACCCACGTCCTGAATTAGACATTGGTTTCTTTTATTATGCCACAATGTAAACATATTTGGTATAAATAATGTTCTCATTGATCTTCATCCAGTTGTTCCAAAAGAGTCCTCCTCTGTTTTTCCAACTCCCCTTCACTCAGCTCGCTGCCAGAAGTGTCCCAGTTCCCCTGCGGAGAGAAGCGAGGTTACCGGTAAGCACGATGCCTTTCCATGCTGTATTGGCCCGGGGGCGGCACAGCCCGTGCCCAGCGTCGCCCCGAGAGCCGCCGGCAGGAGCAGCTGGGGCACAGGGCGCGGGAGGCTGCGCGTGTCCTGCTCGGGGACCCCCAGAGCAGCAGCGGGAAGCGGGGAGGGCGGGGAGGGCAGCGCGAGCGGAGCTGGGCTCCTCCGGACCACCTCTGCTCACCCACGCCTCGGTCCCCGCTCTCAGCAGAAGGTGCCCGCCTGAGGCCACGCAACTGCTCTGTGCAGAGGCCCGCGGAGGGCAAAGCAGCTCGTTTTAAGAAGATAATGCAAAAAGCAGACACCTGCCCTCCCGTCTCCTGTGGGAAGGTGGGAGGTGCGGGGCGTTATCCAGGACGCCGCCGCCAGCGCAACCGAAATAACCAGAGCGAGGCAAATAATTCCCCCCTGAAGAGACCCCAAAGATGCTGAACCAAAAGAAGTTCATGTTTTTCATTCCAACACTTTTATGCGTCTTCGAAAATACTGTTCTAAGCCCCTTCCAAAACAAGTTACACAGAGAAGCACCGCAGCGAGGGCGGGAGAGCAGCCACAAGCATTTCCCGGCTTGAGAAGTGCAAGAACTGCGGACCTTCCTTCCACTAAGAGTTTCTCTCCCTGTCAGCCCAGCATCAGCCCGGCACCGCAACTACTGCAACTCCGGCACGCGGATACCACCCGGCCACTCAAACGCTTCAGCAGCTGCGCTGCTCGGCAGTTTTGGTATCAGTCTGGCCAATCGGATGGAAAAACGCCCGGCAGTTTAGTCCCACACGCTGCTGTCTCAGTATGGACCAAGCTTCAGCACCGTCTACAAAATAACGTGCCTCACTCATACTTTACGTCAACCAGCAACAATAAACAGCATTTAATCACAGGATCATTACGGTTGGAAGGGACCTTCAAGATCGTGGAGTCCAACCACCAACCTAACGCTGCCAAAACCAGCAGCGCCCCATGTCCCTCAGCACCTCGCCTGCCCGCAAAACCAAACAGTAATTTCACACATCAGTAACAAAACACTGAACGAGGGCAGAGGATCTGTATCATTAAGCTCTGCTTGAACATTTGGTCCTTTTTATCTGTGAATGGAACATAAATAAAGCTTTAGCACCTTATTTAGGGTAAACCCATAAAGCTTGTGCACTATACTACAGCATCCCGCTGACACATAAGCCCAAAGCATCGGATAAAATGGAAACAAAGCTTACAGAATCTTTTCCAGGTCGTTTTTTAGTAGGAGATTTATGTTTCGATTCAGATCTTTGTCTAGCTCTATCCTTTTCGCTCTCTCGCTCTCTTTCTTTTTTGTCTTTTTCTCGTTCAATATCCGATTCTGGTGAATCCTGAGTAAGTAAAGGGGGAAATATTAAAGATTAATATTAAATATATTAGACATTAATTGACAGAATCACCAGACCTCCGAAAAGTCTGACTTCGTTTCAATATAGACCATATTAGAAAATCTGCTTCAAGTGGTTATTAATCCAGCACATCCTATTAACCACTGCAGAAGTAAATAACGCAAAAATGTTACCGAAGCGATTTGAAAAGAAAAGGAGAGAGGTTTGTTCAATACAGAACAACTGCCACCACTCTCAGTGCATGCAGAGACGGGACACGCTGAATGCCATACGACAAGTCTCTGCACAAATCCATTCATTAAGATCTCCAGAAAGGGTGAAATCTGGGAAGCTTTCTGTTACATGGCTGCTTGGCCATACGCGAGTGCTTCAAAGCTGCTGAGCTTTTCCTGGATATTAACCTTACTGCGAGGGATTAGGTGGCAGGACTGGGATTTTATTCCACGTTTCCTCCCAGTGTTGCTAAGCTTGGGACCCTCTTTCTTAGTCAATGGTTATCAATATCCCCCTCCTTGGGAACACTGCCCACTGAACAGCACAGCTAAGCGCTCAGAAATTACAGAAACAGAAGAATAAATCAGTTTTGAAGAGTTTTGCAGCCAAGATGAGTTCAGAGATCTTTCTCCTCTTTTCTGGTCCTTTTAATGCCTCAGTGCCTTCGGTATCAGAGCTTCTAACCCACCCCTGACGCTCAAGCAGACAAAAGGAACAATGCTCAGCATAAGGGAAAAGGAAAAGATGGCTGGGATTCTTCCCAGCTCTCCACAGTAAAAGCAAATGCCAAGATTTGCCAGGATAAACAGCAAATAGCAGGCTACTAGTGCAGTCCTTTACATCTGCCTGAATGGTTGCAGTTAAACCCCACAAATTTAGCAGTCTTAAACGGTTTAATACTAAGGCACACGTCACAGACAGTTACTACACTACCAGTGTCTACCCTCCAGCCTGACCTCACACCGGCACTGCTGCAAAGACAGCCGGATGATTACAGGGACCGAAAAAGGATTACTGAGACCACAGCGTGTCAAGTTTTTCATTAGTCAACTCAAGAAAGTTAACTGCACTTACAGACTTATGTCTTCTCTTCTTGCTCTTTTTCTTGTGTTTTTTTGACTTCTTGTAACTTCTCTCTGCAGACACAGGAAGAAACAAAAATACATCAATAAAACGGTAAAGACCCAGCAATAAAACATAACGCTAATTCAAAAATAAACAAGAAAATCGCATACCGGATTCTGCACTGGAAGAACGCTCAGAAACTGACCGAGACTCTGAACGCTGCCTTTTCTTCTTCGAATGGCTATCATCATCCTCTGACTCTGAGCCCTTCAGATACAAAGCCAACGTGGTTAGCAAGACGACAGCATTATGAATAGTCACAGAAGTAGATTTTAAGACGTCGTGAAACACCTTACCGAACGAGAACGTGATCGCTTCCTGTGATGTTTCTTAGACTTTTTAGAATGTTTCTTGTTCTTTGAATGATGATGCTGACACTCGTGCTAGAGTAAAAGGGAAGGCAAAGACATTATCATCGGTCTGTTGGGCACAGCAAGACACTGTAATGATGTTTCTCATCATCCACAAAGGCACCTACAGCTAGCAGTGGTTAAAAAAAAAAAAAAAAAAAAAATAATAATCACACATGTATTGTGTCAAAACCCATAGCGAGCTACCAGTCCTGGTTGTAACCAGTTGTAATAACAAGCACCTGAGGGCAAGGAGGCACACAGCCTTGGGCATGGAGGCACGCAGCTTCCAGTACCCGGATCCCTGGTTCGATGCTTCCAATTAAAGCCCCTGCTCAAGACAGTCTAGAACGCACTGCATACCTTGCTTTGCCAAATTTGAAATTCTGAAATTAAGCCATTTTAAAAACTCTTACAAACTCCAGAAAATGAAACAAAGAGCCCGAAGAGCACATGCTGCAAAATCAAATCTCACATTACCTAGGAAAAACCAGCACCTTATTCAACAAGAACGACTTGTCAAAACTTCAGCAACTTAACTCTCACTGCGGCCCATCTAAAAGTTAAGAATGAAACTAAACTACATCATCCCTTTGGCACATCATCAAAAAACTGGCTACAGTAAAAAAAAAGAAAAAAAAAGTATATCTGCAGAGCTTAGTATGTTCTTGAAGTTCCAGTGAATAAAATACTGCAGAAGTTCCCTTTCCAATTTCTTCACTTTTTGTATGAAATCACAGCAAGAAACAATTTTTCTAAAATAAACCAGGAAATGCTGATGTTAAGTTAACTTCCAGAAATTATTGTAGGGAAGCAGGTTAAAAGAACTATGCACCAAACAGCATCAAATAACTGTAACATCTTTCTTCAGGTCCTTACTTTCAAGGTGAGGCTTTATTATCCATTACTTTTAGGTAACACAGGATGTCCACTGTAATGGGTATCAGTAGAATTCTGTTAAATCCCTCTCTCTTCCCATACAATTTAAGAGCCGATCAACTACAAATTTTTTTGTATATTCTCTAATCAGGAAAAAAGAAAGTAATAATTACCTCTAGTACATGCATGAAATCTTTAAATATTCTTTTTCTTTCGGACTCCAGAGTGATGTCTTCAAATGCTGGTTCCTTCACAAATCTATCTCTGATCTGTAAGAAAGGTAGCAATGAAATACTGATACGAAATACAGCCACTCAGAAATAAAAATAATAAAAAAAGGCAACTTCAGCAGTTGAAAAAGCCATTGTACTGCCCCAAAGCTGAACAGTTTTTATGTCAGCTTCACAACCAAACCAATCTGCAGTACAACCGTAACCGATGGAGGCACGCAGAATCCCGCCGTTCTTTCCTGCATGTGCCATTGAAGCCACCCAAGCTCGGTAAAACATGCATTTTTATACAAAGTGTATTTCAACAGGAAAGGTTGCTAACAGTTTTTTCTTTTTGAAGAAAAAAGTTACAGACTTGTGACTAAGCAGAGTGCCTTATCTCCATTTAAACTACGTTTGGGGACTTTGTGTGATTAGGTTTTTTTGTGGGGTTTTTTTTTTGGTTGGTTGGGTTTAGGGTTTCCTTGGTTTTGTTTCGAATGGTATTCAAATGTATCACTAGAATGAAGTTATTCACATCAGATTTCAAACTTTACTGAAGAAACGACAGGACAGTTTTTATGGGTCTAAGTTATATAAGCGGAAGCACTAAGTGCTTAGAGAATCTAGGTTTCCCGATAGCAGCCTTCGCACGCAGCAGCCTGTTCAATATTTGGAAAGAGTTTCACAGCTAAGTGATGATACATACATCTTCCCAGACAGCATCCAATTCAATTGGAGGAGTAGCTTGCTTCAACATACTCTTGAAGGCAGACTCTTTCCGCTTCATTTTGCGAGCTTCTTCTTTTTCCCGTTCTCTTTCACGGGCTTCTGCCTTTTCTAGCAGCTGTATCAAACAAAAGGTGTAAGATCATTTCAAGGATATCAAAATGGAAAACTAACAATTCAGTTTAATGCAATTTTTCGGAAAGCCCAACAACAGTTCACCTTTAGAGTTTTCTATTGGTCAGCTGGGCATCCCCGAAAATTAACCAATTACTTATTCTTAAAGCATGCGACTGCTTTAGATTCTCAAACAGAATTTAAAATAGAGATAATACGTCATGCAAGCCCGAACTTCAGAAACACACACACACACAGAAAAATATCCCTCCTGAGAGAAGTTACATATAAATGAGAGAATATTACTTAATTCCCACCACAGAATTTCTCAATGAAATGTTTATGTTTTTAATAAAGATATACCTCTGCAATCTTTATTTTGGGAACCGATACCAGGATAAGCAACTCTAAAGCAGAGCATCTCTCTCAGATATGATGAAAGTAGTCATAGCACTACAGTGAAAGTAAGTGCCAGGTCCTGTTTTTACTACAGATTTCACATTATTAAGTTCTTGAACATTCCTACACATTAATACTTACACTGTTGAAAGCCAGCTTGATATTTCCCGCATCTAAAGTAGTAGCTCTTTTAGTTGAACTGATGACCGTAACAAAATCTTCAAAAGAAGTATTCACTTCAACCACAAATCCTTTATCCTGTAAGAAAATTGCTTCTTTGGCATCAGGTAAGTCAGGAACTCTCCCTTCAGTGCTAACGCACATGACATTAACGCAATGTGAAAACCCATCTCCCAGTAGCAAACAGTTCACTTGAATGATATATTTGGCATTAAAAGAAGAAACCACGTAATGGGCCATTTCCCCCCCCCCTCTCACCTTTAGGATATCTTTTATTATCTTCTTTTCATCGTGGTAACGTGCTTTCAAGTCTTCAACATAGAACTTGAAAAGATCAAGTGCTGTTGATCCTGATGAAAAAACTAGATAAGTCAAAAGCTAGCTCTAATAAAAGAGCTGCATTTTTTTTAAATATTTAGAAAATATACAAATAACCCTGCTCTATTCTGCCCCAAATCCGAGACCTCTACCTTACTTTCTACAGGGTTAGAAGAGACAGCGTTCTTACCAGGCTGACCGAGCATGTTAGTGAATCTGATGTCAGAGCTTATGGTTGGGTACAGCTCCATCCAGGAGGACATCGAATGCAACTGTCCGTGCTCGTGCAGTTCATCTAAGAAGAGCTGCAAAATAGAAGTGAAATGGAAATTTGTAGTCGCTTATCATACTTTTACTTGGCTAACAGCTGGAATGGATACTTTTGATAACTGGAATTCCATTTTTGTTAAAATGCAATTGAAAAATCATTTTTTACATCATTGTTTCTTCCTGCCTCCATCCACCATTTACAAAGTTCCAACTGCACTTCATTTCCATTGAATTCTATTTCCTCTTACTTCCCCCTACTCTTGCAGCTTTCTGTCAAACAGACGTCTTGTACAGCAGACACAATGCTACAACACTGATAACTGACGCATTATATGCACCCATTACCCTACCCTAAGAAATGAAACAAACATATAGAATATCTAACCATGACACATCTAGGACAGAAAAAGAAAGTCCACCAACCTGAAAAGATTCTCTATTTTTACGCTGCCGCCTTCTTTCTCTCAGCAAACTTTTCTGTTTTTCTTCTTCCTCCTCTTTTTCCAGTGCCCTAATATGTTCCTCGAAACAGATCAGTGCATCCTCCTTATCCATGTCTAGCAACAGATAACAACAAAATGATAAGAGTAAAAGTTAGGCATTTCTTCCCAGTAACTGCAGAAAGTTTCTTACTATGAGGTAACGGTTGCCAATTGTTACCGTGAGTGGTAATTTCATTGAGCACTGAAACGTATGAAGATCTGAGCAGCAGCAAAACCCAACCTCCCCCAACCTGGATACATGATCACTGCCAATACAGGGCAGAGAAGCCTTTACGAGAAAAGTGCTGTGGACGAGCACTCGTGCATCTCCCCGCACTACCGCGGGCATCTTAAAAACACAGGACAGGGGTAAGAACACAGAGCACCTTTGTCAAATGCTGTAGCTGTGTATATTCATATACTGCTCTTAAAATACAGGATCAACTCATCTATAACAAAAACGTGCTCATAACGGAAAAACTGCCTTCTTACTCTAGAAGAGTAAAAAGAATTACTTTTCTAGGAAAATATACTCAGTAAGACCTCAGTCTAGCAAAAGGCAGTGCAAGTATTTGCAACAGATTACACTGTCAAATAAGTCTTCAAATTTCAAAGGCTAACAACTACTAAGGCAATTCTATCCCCCAGAAAAAAGGTATCCTTTGCTTTATCATCAAGATTAATCAGTAATGATTTTTGAAGTTGACATCTGTTTCCTGGGAACCAAACAAGAAGGTTCCTTTATAGGGGCTGCTCAGCAGCTGTCATAGCAGCTCTGGACTGGGCAAGAGCAAGCCGTATCCAGTCAGGAGTCCTCGCTACACAAATCCATTCCCTCTTCCAAAAGAAACGCACAGACTTTTTACATACTCTGAAGTTCCTCGTCTTCTGCAAATGTAGGATTGTCCATCAGATACTGCTGAGCCTCCGACCACGTAGTACAGTACGTGACGTTAGCCATGTTATCTAGTATGTTCTTCAAAGCTTCCCAATTCCTCTTCCGTAACTGTTTGGCTTGTTCCTGAGGAGAAAATGCATATTATTTTTTTGTTAAAGTTGAGGTTGTATAAACAAAAATATATGAGCCCTCAAGTTTGTTCTCCAAGAAAACACAAAATTAGTTTTTGGCTGCGTGTACAGCAACATAATACAATTTTGACCCACATATAATTTTTACATACTATTATTGCTTGCATTCACAGACAAACCATTTCAGTACTATTATCTCTGACTGCTCCCGATGGATGGGAAAAGCTCATGAAACAAATGCTCATCTTTTAGAGATACTGCAAAGAAAGTGCCAGTACATTCAGTAAACAGTCAGTGGTGCAACAAGGTACTACTGGCCACTGTGCTGTTGAAAAGTGGGTCTAAACCAGTTGTGCTGATCATAGGCAAGTTCTTAAGCAGTGCTGTTTGATGGCTGGCCTCTTTCTGTTTGTTTTGCTTTTCAAGCAAGTGTAGACTGTAACACTAGTCTCACTTAAATCAATTTCACAAACAGTCTTGCTCCACAAATTGTTTCTAATTGCCTGTTTTCCACCTACTCCATGATGGTGAGTGCTAGTATCACTACCAAATCGCAATGAAGATGAACTGATCGGCTACAGTTCAGGCCAGATCCTCACAGTGGGTATGGTGCTGCTGAGGTTAAAGGAAACAGATTTCTAACAAGCCCATGAGCATTCCACAGTCTGATTCAGAGCAGTTCAGAATAAAAGCCATCATAGAATTTATTAAAATCATACCAGAAGTTAAACACATTGCAAAATTAGCAGCAGTATATCTCAATAAGAACAAAGACCTTTCAAAGAAAGACGGCTGAGGGGGGACCTTATCAACACTTTTAAATACTTAAAGGGTGGGTGTCAGGAGGATGGGGCCAGGCTCTTTTCAGTGGTGCCGGGGCACAGGACAAGGGGTAACGGGCACAAACTTGAGCATAGGAAGTTCCACCTAAACATGAGGAGGAACTTCTTTCCTGTGAGGGTGGCAGAGCCCTGGCACAGGCTGCCCAGAGAGGTGGTGGAGTCTCCGTCTCTGGAGACATCCCAACCCCGCCTGGACGCGTTCCTGTGCCACCTGCTCTGGGTGACCCTGCTCTGGCAGGGGGTTGGACGGGGTGATCTCCAGGGGTCCCTTCCAACCCTATGGTTCTATGAAAGAAACTGCTACTGTATCTGCCAGTCGAATAAGGGGTTCACCTTGTCCACCAGCAGACTGCAAGGAACTAGGGAACTGATAACAAGAGCAATCTACGCCTAGTGCACTTGCCCAGTTTCAGACAGGTAGTTTTTCAGAAAATCTTGATCTCCAAAACTACTCTCTCTATTGTCTCATAGCTGATAAACCTTCCCTCCCCCTTCTGTTCTTGTCTCTCTCCCTTCCTTTGGACAGAGGGTAAACTCACCTGTAACCTGGAAGCAGTACATGGTTCACACTAATGCAGTGACGTATACACACTTGATTCTCCATGCCTTTCCTACAGATTCCTCCCCTGCTGTATAGCATTTCACCTGTCCCTGAACAATACTCAGAACTGCACTTCTTGCAAGATTTCTTTACTAAGAGGTATAAACTAATTTACAGATAACAAGGGAAAAGATAAGTTTGAAAGAAAGTTACCTTCTCTTTCTTAGACAGAAAAAACAAGACATCTTCATAAATTTCGAGACGATCACGCTCAGATATGGCATTCCAGACTTCCATCTCCCCAAACATTTGTTCAGCTTTTCTGTACAAAACAAAGCAAAAGCATACGATCGTTTATCAGTGAACACTGATTTAAATTGTCCTGTCGGCTTACAACAGGCTTCACTAATGTTATTGCAAGTAGTAATGCTTTTGTCTTGGGAAACAACTTCTGTAACACTTTCCTATCTCTTACAAATAAAGGAAACAGTTAAAAATGAAAGCTGATGCCACAGCGCACTCCTCTCCCCAGAAGTGCAAGTTCACCTGCAGTGCACTGCATCAGTATTTTTATCTGAGGGCTGGCACATGCTCAGGTCACTGTTCTAGCAAACATTATAAGAAATCAGATCTACAAAATTTTCAACAAGCTTATTAGATATGATCTCCCTTAGGGCATGACCTTCCATGAACAATCTATCATAAATACTTTGTTTTTAATGTCAGATGTAATATAAAACTCCTCTCAGCGCTAGCTTTTGTTTCTAGAAGCTCAACCCATTATCATCAGCACTTCACTCACTTGAGTTGGTTTTTTTGCCTGGGTCTTAAATACAGTCTATGAAAATGAGACTATTTGTGTTCCTGTAAAAATTTCAGTTCCAGTCTGAGCACATACAGAAGTTGGCATTCACCAAAAGCAAACCAGCAAGATCTGATCACTAACTTGGCAAGCTAGTAATGTCTGGAACTGCATTTAATACTGGTCTTACTTGTATCTTGTTGTGGATGTCATCTTTTCATGGTTTTCAAGAAAACGCTGGAATGATTCTTTAGCTTCTTTGTATTTTGATCTTGCTTCTTCTTTCTCTTCTTTTTCTGTTTGAACTTTGTAAGCATTAAAAGCTTGCTTTTTTTCACTTAATTTCGCCAAAGCACTTCATATCGAAGAAAAAGAAAGCAATGTCAATTATAAAAAGGGAATTGAATTAGAAAAACAAAACCAAAGAACCAAAAGATAACAGACTTGAATAATCCAGATTTTTGAGACAAAATTAAATATAATCTAAACGGCCAGTCATCACCCTGTCTCTTCCTCAGGATAAATGGAAGATCATTTTTAAAAAGCCATAAAATCAAGCACTTACTAATAAAAGCAGTTAATAATAAAACTGCTACTATCATGCTTTCAGGTTGCATTTACACATTTCACACTACAATACTATTTTTATCATAGATAACAACCACTTTTCTGCCAATGTTTAGAGCAGGCATTAATTTCGAAAAGTAACCTAGAAAGTTTTCAGCTCTGTCATTGTAAACATGTGCTTTTATTCCCACGGAAATAATGCAAACAGCATGAAATACAACAAACAACCACCACATCTTTTCCCAATGAAAAATTAACCCTAGGACTTGAATTTATTTACACAGGAAAGGAACAAAGTTCTCTAACAATGGTACATTTTCACAAATGCACAAATATCTCTTAAAACAATCAAAAGTTATGTCAGTAAAGTCAAACTACCTAAAATAGTATTTGTGTAGAAATGTAAGGAGGAAAGAATCAAGCAGTACCTGTATCTAGGATCATTAATGATCATTTTCATAGCTTGTTCCCAAGAAGCATTGGACGGTACTCGCTGTAAAGATATTAAATCATTAAGTAATTAGATTTAGAACCAACATACACCAATGACCAATTCCTTAAAAAATAGCCCTTAGTTAAAAAAAAAAAAAAAGCAGCACTACACTTTCGAGGCTAAGACAACATTCTTTGTCACAAATGTTATTTATATTGTATTAACAGTCAACACAGAAAATGAAACAAGGCACTTTGGGGGTTATTGCCAATAAATTCTTCTGGAAGTTTGTCTACTACGCAACTATATTGACTCACTAGACAAAACACAAAGAGATCTCATACACTCTGAGGGAAAAACAAAGCTAATCTCATTTTACTCCCACTCCATCTCCATCTTTAAAACAAAGATAAAAGATTGAGGGCTCAGAGGATCAGGCAACACTTTTATTAGAAAGGTACTTGACTGTCAGACAAAAATATTGGCAACCACTATAATTTCCACAACACTTAAATACAGTTTTAGAATTACTACTTCACAGGGGGGAAAAAAAAAGCGCCTTTAAATTAGTCTAGCTTGTGGAAACACTGCAAACTAACAGTTTGTCCTTTTTCCATATGGACCTCTACACTGTCTGTCTCTGAAGCATCTACTAAAGCCGTCCGTCAAATCACTCACCATTCCAGTACCAATTTTGGACAAAGACCAGATTACAAGTTTGCTTTACAGTGTGAGGATCATGTGCAAGGAAGAAAATAAGAAAAAAACCTCAACTGACAGCCCTGATGAAAACTCAACACCTCCCCACTCACCCAAAGAGCTGAAAAAAAGTTTAGACTGTTTTCACTGTAGCATTCTTTTCCCTCATTTCTTGTCTAGTACAAAAGTTCTCTTCCACATTAGGGAGAAATTCTTCACAAAAAAAAAAGTCTAGCTATTTCTGGCAAATGCAGTTTTTGTAGTTCAAGAAAGCATTAGGAATAGTTGACCAAAATACCTTTTCTTTTAACAGTTCTTTAAATGCTTGCTTTGCTTCTTCCTTTGTATTCCACGTATAGGTTTTTTTAACTGGTTGAGCATCATCATCCTCTTTCTTTGAAGCAGCACTATACACAAAAATCAGTAATTTTATTATTTAACCACTTTTTTTTCTAAATTACAGCCACCATAATCAGATAGAATGAGTTTTTTAAATAGCAAGTCAAAGAAAAATAATAATGCTACAAGATTCTATGATAAACACAATTTATACAAGACTTTGTACAGGCTCCATATACAACTGATCAAAAAAAGCAAACTATTTCAGGAAAGTATTATCACTTACGCAAGTGGCTAGCTGCTCAAGTTATCTAGAAATGATTCATAAAAATATAATTTTGAAATTTAGAAGGAATACTTAAATATATTTATTATATAAAAATATAAAAGGGAGTGCCTAAAAGTATGCCTCTTGCCCTTAGCTATCTCCTGCTGGCTATAATCCCCCACAGTGCGGGGTTTTTTTTGTTTGAATGATAAAAGGCATAAGCTACAATTCTCCACATAATCAATTCTCCCAATTCTCCATTATTAAAAAACAAAGGATCTCACTTCTGGTGGAAGAGATAAAGATTTCTTTAGTATTGTATTTTCTTCTAATGATAGCCAATTGCACAGATCTATGTGTCGAGGTTTAGGCTGGGCCACCAACTAAACAAGTGACAGATGCTCTCTATTAACCCCTCCCCTTTCCCAGAAGGGGAAGGGAGAGGCAGTAAGGGAGACTTACGGGTTGAAAAAAAAAAAAACAAAACTAAAAAAGCTTTAATGAAATATTAAACTATAAAAAGAAAAGATAATATCCATAAGAAAATAACAAAATATCTACAAAATCAATATCAAGCTCCCAGGATGATGATCACATCAGTCCAGCACTGGGACTGGACTCAGTGGCAGATGGGAACTGGATTCGGGACACATGGATTGGGATCAAAGGCAGACGAACAGAGTCCTCCTCAGACACCGGCCATTGAAGAAAGAGCCTGACCCTTTGCTCCCTCAGCTTTTATACTGTGCATGATGCCGATGGGATGAAATACCCTGTCGGCCAGTTTTGGGTCACCTGCCCTGTCCACTCCTCCACTTCCGATCCTCCAACGTGGCAAACAAAAGTGAGCTGACCTTGGTTATACAACAAGTATAAGCAAGAGCCTCTCTGCATACCTTTCCTTGGTATTCACTATAAACATCAGGCCTTACCTCTGCTAGTAGCAAACACTGTCTGAAAAACGTACTGTTAATTTCTGAGAGTGCAGTCAGTTAGAAGAGGCTTAAAGGAAAAGTAAAATTACTGAAAAGGAAAATTGGCTTTGTTGCATCTCAAACCAGGACACTACGGAAGAGGAAGCGTACAGGGCAAGCACATAATGTTACTCTGGGAAACTCTTACAGCTATCAAAAGTTTATGAAATGTTTGAGGCACAAGTGTTCTCTGTAGGGTTTAAGAGTTTTGGGGAGGGTTGGCAAGGGGAGAATGTTAATTTTTCTAAAAACAGATTTAACACTCCTTCCTCTCTTTCTTACTCATTCTTCTCTGCTGTCATTGACTCACGTTCAACATTTCACTGAAGAAACGACTAACTGTCAAAGAAGCCTGGCCACCTACAGCTGAAGATAAACCAGATCCTGGAAGAAATACAAAACTGCAGCGAAGCCACACGCTTTGTCATTTCACTTACTCTGCCGAAGCCTCCTGCTTGGAAGAGTCGTCTGCTGTGTTAGCTGCAGTTTCTCCGCTCTGTTCCTGCGCAGCAGATGCAGAAGCCGCTTGTCCCTGTTCCTCAGCTGCGGCCGTGCCAGTACTCTCATTTTCCCCAGAAGCAGCTGCAGCAGATTCTGCTTCGGGCGCTGCTGCTGCTGCAGAAGCCGCAGTGGTGGTAGTGACGGCGCCGGCAGTCTCTGCAGCAGTTGTGGCTGTGGTGCCTGCACTTGCTGCTTCTGCTGCTGCGGCTGGAGCAGATGTTGTTGGAGTTGAGTCTTCGGGCTTTGTGCTAGAGGTATCAAAAAACAGGAACAGTCACACACAAGTATGGGACAACTTAACTATTTAGGGAAATGTGTACTTTAAATAAGTTAAAGTACAAAATGAGAGGTTTAGGTCTAGCTGCAAAGATTTCTCAAAGTAATACAAAACAATCTTAGCTCAGAGAAAGGAAACGCTTTACTGAAACTGTGTATCTATGTAGATCAATTGTTTCAGTTAAAAAGAAACACAGAGTATATTATTTGACTTTTTAGATATTAAGCCACTATTTGGAATGAAAAGCTGCAAGGAGAATGTTTAAAGTTTCAAGGACTAGATTCCCTTTTTAAGAAACAAGCACCTTAACATAAAAAACGTTAGCATGCCATTAAAAACATACCTGTTTTCTTCAGCTTTAATCATTGCTAGAGGAGAAAGGGGAAAAAACAATCAAAATATAGCTTAAAAATAGTTTATATATGCATGGTAAAAAGTGACTGTTAACATGATTTAATAAAAGTACAGCTTTAAATATTTTTGTTACTATCAATAATTTTAATATTTATACCCTTTGAAGAGACTGAAATCAGTTCAGACTAAAACACAATTTAGAAATCACGTTCAAGAAAGATAAGGGTACAGAAAGAACAACTTCTTGGTTTAAAACAATTATTTCAACTTTAAAAGACTAGCATAAAGAACAGATAAAGTCAGGTTTACTGAAACAGATCCTTCCTTTTTTATTCTAAGTTACTGATGCTTACTCTTTGTAGTACTTTTCAAATACTCATTTCTTACCCCACCTGATTTTGAAGATTCTTCACCAAGATCTTATTTCCCTTACAATACCAAACAAAACCAGGCTAAAAGTGAGAGGAGCACAGTATCGTATGACATTTGTACAAAAGGGGACATGGCCTTTATCAAACAGAAGGGCAATAAAAAGTCACTAATATTTTTGCCACATCACAGTTTCTCAAAGCATTTTTTGTCAAAAATTAAAAGCACACTGATACCTAAGCAAAGCCTTACACACAATTTTGGCTTTTAGCAGACAGCCAGTACTACTGCTTTGAGTATAAAATACATCCCTGTTTTCAAAATTCTTCCAAGACACACACACAAAAAAGTAATTCTTACTCAATTATAAGCTATACTGTATTACAGAAGTCCAGCACCCTTTTACCCTCGTCTCCCAAGTGGATGAGGATTATTACAGCGGCCCCTCTGCCTCTTGTCCTCCCCCATCAACCTGAAGCCCTTCACAAATCCGACTAAGTTCTTACAGGTTTTTGAAGGACTGATGGCTAAGCAAGAGCCACATCCTCTAACGTCCCTAAAATGAAGGCAGACCTGAAGCATTCCCCACTGATAACAGGGAGCACCCACGCAGCCCTGAACAGGGCACAGCCCCGCACAGCCTAATTCAGTTCCTGTTCAGGGACACGAGGGGGAGCTGATGCTGCTGCCACATAAATAGGGAAGAACTATCAGTGTAATGGAAAAAGGGACGGTGATGAGGTGGTGAGGACTCAGGAGACAAGACTGCTCCATAGAAACTCTACTGCATAAAGCGTATGTCAGTAGATTTCATTCCTAACAGGAGTTTGAGTGCTACGCTTTGATACCAAATTTTTGCCAAAAGTCAGCATATGCACCGCTTGCAATCACTGCCCCCCTCCCTACTCATTTTTGTTAACATTACCTTCAAGATCCTCAAGCTCTTTGGGTTTTGCCCAGCGCGATTCCTTTGTTTGGGAATTGTAATAGTAGGGCTTTCCAGAGTCAGATTTATACTCTTTCCAGGGGCACTTAGACAACAATTGCTAATGGACAGAAAACAAAAACATAAAAACCAAACTTACAATGGTGTTTTACAATTAAAAGGATAGCTAGAAGCGAGCAACAAACACTACACCAAGAAATAACTTAAGGATCACTGAATACAGGCATATACTTTCCAAGGAAAATCAGGAAGGATTTTTCCTTTCCTTGATTTTCCAAGGAAAATCTCTAGCGGTAAACAAACGCATTACTTACCTAAATATTAAAGAATGCCACCTTTTTAATAAGGAAAACGTACTTAAAAATTGAGGAAAACTGCTGAGAGTTTTGTCCATTTTGCAGCCTCAATTTCTACCAACATAAGGAGTGTGCAATATAAACATTTTTGCAACATTTCTTATTTTAAGAGTTTGCTCCCATTGAAAAAAAATATCTATTGACTTAGCTATCCTCCTGCATGACAGTTATGCTAGGAAATTCTTCCGTTCACACAAACTCACACAATATGGTATTTTTTGTCTGAATTTAGTTTACCTCAGCTGGTGTTTTGAGATCATCTGGCTTCTCCCATGTAGACTGCTTTGTTTCAGTATTATAGTAATATGTTCTTCCATCAGGTGATTTGTGTTCTGTCCATGTAGATTTCTAAGAAAAATAAAAGATATCATTAATGACAAACAATAACTGCTGACCGGGATGCTATCAAAAGCCACTAAAAAGTTAAATACAAGTGGAAAGCAGAAAAACCTGTTTGGAGTGCTCTTCGTTAACAGAACTGTTGGTGGTGGCAGTTTGCTGGGCTGCACAAACTACGGGATGCGTTGTCTGAGGGCGAAACAAAACAGAGCTCTGAAAAGACATTCTGGTTAATATTTGTTTTTCTTTTGAATGCGTATATTAAACATACCAAGTAATTTAGCAGCAAAGGAAAGACAGCAAGCCAAAATCTAAACACATTTAAGTCAGTATTGTTTTCAAGAAACTACTTCCTTGTGAGAAGAGCTACTAAGACTCACCCCCGCCCCCATTCAGCAATCCAAGGCAGCAATTACCATCAGAAAAGAAAGCAAAAGTGAGTGTGACCAGACCCTAACAACTCCAAGTGAAAGTCCCAGAAGTACACCGTGTTTTCAAAACTAAGGAAAACTTGCTTCAAGAAGATTCTGACTTCAGGGGTTTAGTGTGAACTCAGGAGTGCCTTCCTACTGCTTTGGGCTGACAGTTTACATCGGGTTGCTGAAATGAGGACTGGTGGCACACAGCTTTAGCCATCTACTGTTTCAGTCACTGCATAGGACTGAGGAGAAACAACTTCCTTAGAGGTCCAATTGCCTTGTTCAATTACACAGAACGCAAATCTCACAGAAATAAAGGGACAGCTGATATTCACCGATATTTAATAATTAAGCTCACTACAACATCCCCAAATTTTGAACCAAAAAACTTACAATGGGGTACCTTTGAGGCCACACAACTATTTTTACAGATTCCACCCTTTTGTTACCTAGCCAAACTATTTTCCTCATCTTAAAAAATAAAGGTAAAGGTCTGGGATATCCTCTAGAGAAGTAATTTATTATTTACAAAATTTTAAATAGAAATCTGATAGTGACTGAAAGTTATTCACGGTGCCATGAAAGACAAACTTAAAATTTGAGATTACTTTTAGATGACCTGCCTACCTCAGGACAAAGCTACATTAATTCATGATTCAAAAGTTTCAATATTGAGATATACAGCACCAGTTCTGTTCCGTCAGCGATCTCCCATCTGATGGAAAGGTGGAAGACTACTGAAAATCACCTAATGAAATAAGTCTGGCCTGCATGCCACCTTCCTGTTTACAAGTTCAACCTACATTAAATCACCTTCCATGCAACCTACCCAATATTTATTCCTACTTAAGCTACTGAATTATGCTGTGTTCTCACAAGCATGGAAGGAGACACTAACAAATAATGTCATGACTTTGGGGGGAGAAGTTAAGCTAAATTATCAATGATCAGTGAAACTGATGAAGTGGCAATGACCATTCTTTTGATGTTAGTCCTTTATATTCTTCAAAAACCACAGTGATGTTTTCAAAATTATTATGGGTAACTACATAGGCTATTGTCTTTTTATTGTTGAAGTCTTTGGTAACAAAACTCTCAGTAAGTGGTCAATGCTAATAAAGGTTCCAATAACTCACACAGGACCGAACAATAACAGAACCTTGACCTGGCTTTTTCCTGCTAAGCACAGGTGCATTAAGGAACAGCAAGGAAGACTTAAATCATTTGTCCTGGTTTGCCTACTGAATTCTGCTATACACTTTAGAACTGCCACAGAAAAACATTCATTAATATGTAACAGGCAAGAAGTTACCCAAATGTAAGTAAACCAAAAAAATGCTTATAAACTGGTCACTGAAATGGAAGGAAAAATAATAATAAAAAAAAGAACGACAGAGAAAGAGGAACAACCTTCCATCTTCCACAGTGCAAATAAAGCCCCAGCTCTCCCTTGAGTATCTATCTAGCCCAACACTTGCCAAGGTTTAAATCCGAAAACAGCCAGCTTTATACTAACACAGGTATCTAGGCTACAATTCGCTTGCTGCTCAGGTAGGGCAAAAAGACCTAAAAACACCACAAGAAACATCTCATATTGCTGTCCCGCACACTAGAAGAACTAGAAACAGACTTCAATGCTCAGAAATGAGAGGAAATATAACAGAAAAAGACACTCACTTTAACCATTAACATTAATTACAGACTGACAGTCAAATAAGCAAAGAAGCTCCACATGAGAAGAAAAGTAAGATACAAGGTTTTCTTTTAAACCTATAAAGTCATAAACACACAACACCACACAGCCATTACAATCTTCTAGAATTTTGGTTTTCACATACCTGAGTTCCAGGAGGCGTTACACCTGAAAAATAATAATAATTTAAAAAACTAAATTAAAAAGGGTTTGGTTGCTTTGCTTTTCTACATAAAGACTAATTAATCAATATCTGAAAGAAAAATTTTCTGGGAATCAAAGAAGATGTCAGTTACTGAAATGCTAAATCACATTGTACAGAAAAGTACAATTTTTTATCTTTTTTTTAGAATACTTCACCTAATTTTCATGAAATATTTTGAAACGGTAACAAATTGTTTATACTTACCTACTTGCGCATCCATACTGTTCACCCCTGGCTGTAGAAACAATTAACAGATATTTAAGTAATGAGTGCAATTGTAATTAAATCATCAATAAATACAGTACATATTCAAAAAAGTGTTTTCATCAACAATATTCTCTACTGCCTTGAATATGGATTCATAGCTTCCCAGCACCCACTGAATCATTACTGCTCCTTAAAGGAGCGATTAGGAACATCAAGCTACTTTTCAGAAAGGAAATATATACAATAAAGTACGCCAGCCATTGTTCCAATACCCATCTTTATCTCCCAAATGAGTAGGTTGGGAGGAAAAAAAGGGGGGGGGGAGATGGAAGAGATATTCTGAATTTCTGCTGGAATAGCTTAGTAGGCTTCTGTTGTAATTATGTGTCATAAGCCTTTGAATGTATTAGTGTTGAATTTGTTGCATTCATAAAACTGCTTGCAAATAACCAAAGCTCTTACAGATACCCTTTTTGAAATTCTTTCAAACGAAGGGAAAAGATTAACAGCATTCAAACAAGCGTTTTCCCAATTTCTTTTTCTGTAGGCAAAAATACAGCTTGTAGGTTTATCTTTTGCTAAGGTTTATCTTTCAGCTCTCTTCTACAAACCTTATTGATAAAAAACTCAAGTAAAAAAGGAAAAATTGCTAAAAAGAGAAAAGAAATCATATTGGATCAATTACGTTTGGTATTATCCAATAGGACTAAACCAAGTGAATTGTCAACAAACTTTAGGCCTTTAAAGTGCATTCTGTGTATTAACCATTTCAGCTACTCTGTGTGTGCGTATGTCTATGAGAATAACTACTGTCAGTTAAGCAAGGCCATCATTAAATTTGCGTCTCCACAGAGGTAACCGTTCTGACATGTTTCTTTTCTTGTGCCTATGTTTACTTTTCCAAATTCCACTCTAGTTTGCTGTGTATAGTAAGAGCACTAATCTGACTGAAATAATCATTTTTAAGAATTACACTGGTTCTAATCAGCTTTCTGGAAGTAAACACTTCTGTAGACCACAAAACAGACAGTGAACCTGCACAGGAATGGTCTGAAAGACCACCATGCCGGGATGAAACACAGCCAAGACCAAAGAGCCCTGACACCAGTACAAATCATCCAGTTGGCCTCGGTGAGCTTGAGATGACATTCTACACTGGGAGAAGGTATTTTCCATCAGATAGCCAAAACTATAACAACTCACTAATCTCATGAAGTTTACCAAGCAAATCATCAGGGCTGCAAAGGTCACCATTTTTCACTCATCTACAAATTATTTTAAATTATTAAGCGGTAAAATCATTCCTTTATTTCTGAAACACTCCCCAGGCTGTGGTACACACGCTGTAGCAGAGAGGTACAAGAATGCTGCCAGGACAGACAAATGCCTTCTCATGCAAAGGCATGAGCTCCTGCTATTGCTGCCAAGAGGGTTAAGGGCAAAATTAAAAGCCAGAACTGTCTGCTACACTACTTTGCCTCCTAAATACTGTATATCCACAGACTTAATTCAATCAAAATTTATTCCTAATCCCGTATTAGAAAACCAAGAGAGCTGCCTTCTTGCCAAAATATGTAAAAAATATACAGTAAAATTCAAAGTTAGGCTGATTTTAGTGCTGATCCCTTCTCCCCCTTTTAAGGCTCTTTTGGCCACAGAATTTTTAAAGATTTTTGTCTGAAGGTGTGAAATTCTTTCAAAATTTTCCAAGAGCATCACTTGTCAGAAATTCATGACAACTTCTATATGGAAAATAGAGGAAAAAATTTCCTACTTGGTAGCTTCTAAAATATTTAGTGCATTAGAAAGTAGCTGCATGAGCACAAGAACTAATGAAGCATGGTTCCCAAGAATCGCCTAGGGAGTTCCTGACTTTTACTTCAATTACACTGTGGCTGTAACATACACTCACATCTCATTAAACAGAGACCAGCAGTGAGAAACAAACTTGTAACTAACAGGCAGATTCTCTACTATATTTATCAGAATAAATATCTCTATATTTATCAGAATAAAGCCCAAGCCCTAAATTTCAGTTTTTCTCCACTGTTAAAATAATTAACATCCCTTCTCTGGTATGAATTCTCAGTCAGCTAATACTTGTCAAGGTGACGTTACATCCTTTTCCTAACACTCCCTTCTCTACTTATCTGGCAGAAACTTTGTATCTTTGCGATTTTTCCCTCATTACTCCAGAGGGCATGTGGACTACTCAGCACAATACATCTAGTTACACATAGCTTATTTAGTAGATGAATTAAAGATCTCTTTCAGCAAACCCTTAATGAAAAAAAAAAGTGGAGTATTAACCAACATATTTTTTTAAAACAATCAACAAAAGCAGTAGCAAAGGGTTTGTGCTTAGCACTATAGAAAAATACTGAGTTCTACAAGGATGAGACCCGTCTTGGGAATGTAGTATCTGCATGGTAAGAAAATAAAAAAGAATATATTTCTAAATTTAAGTTGGATAGAAATGTTTTTAAGTGGTTCTTCTACAGATCTCCAAAAAGATTATGTTAATAGGAAATAAATGTAGCCTTTTCCACTTCAGAGACTTCATCTGTGGTATCTGGTAACTCTTCCCTCTCCATTTCCACCCAAATAACTTCATACGTTTACTGATTTCAGCACACTTTACTCAAGATCTCAAACACGCTGAATTTCAGAAACCTTTATGAAAAATCAGATATATAGTGGTCAGACAATTAGCCCTCCCTGCAAAGAGCCAGAGTTCACACTGGTTCCTCACCTGCAAGCAGGTGAGGGACAAAGAAGGAGGCCGGGGTGCGGGAAGGATTACGGGATGCAGAAACCAGACAAAAAAAAGAAGGAAAAATCAGACAGATACAGAGAAAAGTTTAAAGACTGATGAAAATCCAGAGGACACCAAGTATCCCTAGCTCTGCTTCTCACAGAAACCTTACTTTTTACAATAATTCAAGAGCTAGATAAAACTGAATTGCAATTAGCAATACCTTTTTCATAATCCAAGAAAACAAAAGCATACCCAGACCGAAGTAATGACAACTGATACAAAGACCTTTTAAAAACCAGAATAGTTAAGTTAAACTCACCGGAACTGTAGGCTGCATAGCAGCTTGAGACATGTGAGACATCATCATTCCAGGCATTACTGACTGCATCATTCCAGGCATCTATAATTAAAAAGTATTGCAGATATATTTTATGATGTTTTAAACATAAAATATGAGGATTCTTTTATTTTTATTTAAAAGCAATTACTTAGTACTAGTTTTTATTTAAAAAAATAAAACCTTTTAAGCACTTGGCAATAAAAAATACGATAGGTTTGCAGAATGCTGATTCCTTTCATTACATTCCTATAAAATCGACGTTATGAATAACACGTCTAGGGTATTCCAAAGGCTGATATGAAATATTAACAAAGACGACCATTTAAACTACAAAAGAACAACAGCAAATGTAAGATGTGTGATTTGTATCACTGAAATCCCAAGTTAAAGCAGGAAAAATAAAGGTTGGGAAAGATTTCTGCAAAATTATAAGGCCACGCGGAACAAACTAAACAAAGGAAAGGTAAACTCAAGAGTCTGAGGGTAGTTCTGCTCGTGTTTTTTGACAACTTACAACCTGTCTCCCTTTCCTCTTACCTCACAAATAGGAAGAAACACTTTACAGGGACACTAGAATAATGAATTTCTGCAAACAACTTTGAGATGAAGAGAGCAATTAAATTTAAACATCAAAGCTCTAAAAAAATTCTAAACTCTTTTTTTAAAGATCTGGGGAAAAAAAACCACCGTAACGTAGACATACAATGTTAAACCATGTAACAGCGTGAACTTGGTAATGGGGATATACCACGCTACAGACATTAAAAGTTTGAGTCTAGACTTGTATCTGAGTTTGTTGAGTGGTCCAATGAGACCAAAAAATCCCCCAAAACTGCTACTCAGATAAACTAGCTTTTGCTCAAATATTTATGCTTATAGTCTCAACGGAATAGTTATGCAGAAGTTATGCATCACTGAAGTGAGGCACTAAAAGGATGTCAAAAATGCTACAGAAAAAGTGTTTAATACCTTGCATGTTTCCCATTATTTTTGCTGATCCTGGCTTTTACGAACTAACAAGCCATTAAAAAGTGGCAAAGTGAACAATATATATAATTTAGGTCATTACGAACGTGAACTTTTGGCCATTCATCCCAAACAGGTCTTGAAGTCAACCCCCTTCAATCTTTCAGTTATGCCCCTTTACCTTTATTGTCCTTGGCAGGCTGGCCAAGTGACCCCATCCCCCTGTATCTTCAGGGAGCATCTGGTTACCACTCTCCTCATCTTGTATCTCGTGCGGAGAGAGGGGTATGTGGTAGGGCTACCGCTCCACCCTCAAATCCACAAGGTTTTCTTGGGAGGGTGAGGGAGGAAGGAAAGACTGGAAGGCGGCCCCTCCTATTCCTCGCCATCCTGTAGAAGCAGGAGAAGAAAGCACTCTTGCCCCATCGCTACTTGCAACTAAGGGGGCTGTGAGCGTGTGGAACTTCTTAAAAGCCCTGGCTCAGGTCCTGAAGAAACCCTGCGCACTGCTTGGTTTCTGCATAACACTAACCCGAAGTCAGCAAAGTAAAAAAAAAAAACATTGGGGAGAAAGAATTCTTTTCCAAAAGACCCTCTTCTGACTGATGCTGACAGGAGGCTGTTGCTATTATCTATGCAAAGTACCTGTCCTACAGGGGTTCTCCTCAGAAAGGAGAAAACAAGCTACAAAACATCCCATCCTGCAAAGCCTCACAAAGAAACCTCTGGTATTTGCTGGAAGAAGGAGCTTATCATTCAAGGAAACAAGCCAACGTGAGCTGATACTTCCAGCATAATAGTTCAGTGTGGGAATATCACCGTCCTGTCGCATCCTTAAGACTGCAGGGTAACTGAGCCTCTAATCTCCTCTCTGCCATGCCACTTATACTTAGCTTTTTACTCTACATCTACCAAAGAGTCCCGACTTCTCTGTATTGCTCACTAAAATACTAAAGACTGAAATATTCAATTCACGAGAGTGAGAACAGTGAAACAGAAGCTACAAAAGAACTGCTAAGTAAAGGAATAAAAAAAGAATTGCTATTTAAGTTTCTAAAGAACACATACAAAAACTCATGCTATTAGCTACCTTGCTAATGGTCAAATCCTCCTCATCTTTTAAAATTACATTATTTTTACACCAGAAGCTCTACTAGGCTGGAAAACCACGCTGAGGATTCCTACCAAGCCTTTAAACACCAGTTTAAAAAAAAAAAGAAACAAAACCACACTCTATCCAAGGTACTGCAAAGGAAGACACTGAATTCCCAGCATGACCTTGTGGGCTCTTCTCAAAGGGTTAATCTTCCTTGCCATCCTCTCTCTGCTCTGATCTACTCTGTCCCTCTGGTCTAGTTGACGACACTCAATTTCTACTTCCTCAAACCATTCTCACAAGTAGTATCTACCTAGAACATCTATTATATCCAGAAGGAGAATCACTTCTTTTAGAAGTTCAGATTTTAATCAGAAACTACACAGTAAATGATATTTGATTGTTGAAAATAAAAGCTTTACATTTGAAACAAGCACAGATATGATTCTGGCTACTCTGCCTGTCAACACAGGCTCACACCTGTCAATATGAATGACCAACTTTATTTTTCAATCACATTTAAATGCTTTAACAAAAAACAAGTTATGGATTCACACCTATTGCTATTTACAATTAAAGTTCCACATGAGGTGCATCAATTACCTGTTACAAAGGAGAAGAGTTTCTGAATGGATGGGAACTGTGGCATAAACCATCCTGAATTATTAACCTTACCATGTGCAAGCTACGGTATGAGACTTACCTACCTCAGGGATTACCTGACATCATTATGGGAAGGAAGAAAGAAAAAAATAATCTTGTAAAATTGCCTTACCTGCCCCATTGGTGGTCCTCCCATGGGGGGCATCATCTGAGGCATCATACCATGTGGAACTGGTGGCAAGTTTGGTGGTCTCTGACCCATAGGGTGCATTCCCATGGGAGGATAATGTGGCATGCCTGGGTGTCCCATCTGAAAGGCAGCAACAAGGAAAATCAGGAAGAAGCCAACAACACCAAACCCCACAAAAGCATTAATAACAAAGAGATGCTCAACACTGAACTGAAAATTATTTGAGCAATTTTAGATTGATACTGCAAAACAGCAAGCAAGATCATTCACTCTTCTAGGTCCTCCAGAGCCAGAGTTAATCACAATTAACAAATCCATTTAAAATTTCAAAACCAATATTCAAATGAAAAAAAAAACGCTCCATAATCTTTCATCTTATGCTTTGTCATGGAAAAACATACTAAATTTAGGAATGCAACTATTTCTGCATGCTCTTCCAGACGATTACGATTAATGAAAGTAACTCTGTGGCACAGAAGTCAACTAGATAAACAAAATAGCTTCTACTCCTGACGTCCAAGTCTGAAACAGCTTCTACACTGACTACCATCCCTGTCTCCATACTTTCCTAAAAACCTGAGTCCTGATGCTGTTCTAGTACTTGGTATAGTCACACTACTAGTACAAAAATGGACAAACACATTTTTCTTTTTTTTTTTTTCTAATTACCAAAACATATGGAGAGCTTTCTACTCTAGTCAGAAGCAACAGCTCTAAGAGTACTTTAAGACAAACTCTGGAAAAAATTTTACATCGAAGAATCATAGAATGGTTTGGGTGGGAAGGGACGTTAAAGATCCTCTAGTTCCAACCCCTGCCCTGGGCAGGGACACCCCCCACCAGCCCAGGTTGCTCCAAGCCCCGTCCAACCTGGCCTTGAACCCCTCCAGGGATGGGGCAGCCACAGCTTCTCTGGGCAACCTGGGCCAGGGGCTCACCCCCCTCACAGCAAACAATTTCTTCCTCACATCTCATCTAAATCTCCCCTCTTCCAGTTTAAAACCCTTCCCCCTCGTCCCATGGCTCCCCTCCCTGCTCCAGAGTCCCTCCCCAGCTTTCCGGGAGCCTCTTTAGGGACTGCAAGGGGCTATAAGGTTTCTCTGCACCTTTCAAATACATAACATAAATAAACACACAGAACATATAACTTGAAATACACACATATAGAAATATTTTAGAAAAGTGCACTAGTTCATTAACAAGAAAATTATTCTTAAGCAAAATATCAATTTGGAAAGGTCCTTAGCAGAAAAAAACCAGGCTTCTTTTTGTCGTGTTTTAGAACAAGTTTTCTAGTATGTTTTGTACCAAAAGACTCTGAAGCTGGGAGTGGGAGGTTCATGCAAAGAAATCACAAGCAACCTGAAAGGTTTGAAACTTCTGAATATAACACTTGATGCCCCGCCACATCCTCGTCTCTCCCAAGAGGGGCGGTGACAGCTTTGCCCGTTAGCTGAGCCCCTGAGCTCTCCAAACAACTCAAGGTAGAACAATGTTTCCCCTTACTCCCTAAGGGCCCTGGCAACCAGGAGGAGCCCTTGGTGGCCTCCCCGCTGGGGCTGGCACAGCGGGACCGGCAGCGGCCAAGCCCCGCTCCTCTCAGCCTCACACCCACCCGTGGGGCTCCACAGCGCCGCGCCGCCTCCGGAGGCGTAACCCTCCCAGGGCCCGGCCCCCCTCACTGCTCTCCCCGGTTCTCACGACAGAACCGGCCCCGCCACGGCGGGCCGCGCCCCCCTCCCCGTCCGCCCCCACTCACCATGAGGGAGCCGCGGTCGACGCCGCCGGGCCGCATCGAGGGGCTCAGGAGGCTGCCCCCGCTGCACCTGCCAAGAAGCCGCCCTCTGAGTGGCTGCCGTGACGAGGGGCCAAAGGGCATGAGCGGCTCGGGCTCCGCGCGGGGCGGGAGCAGCGGGGCCAGCAGGCTGACTGGCTTCCCGGCCGGCCAATCCGGGCGGCCCGCCAGCCGGGTGCCCTTCGGCGATTGGTCGGCGGCGGAGGCGACAGGGCGGACGGCGTCCCCCGGCGTCAGCTGCATGAGGGGAGGGGGCTTCGGCAAGGAGAACGGGAGCGGCTGTGGGGAGGCGGTCGCCGCCGCCGCCGCCGAGTCCCCACCTGACATCCTGACCGCCGGGCCCAGCCGCTGGGAGTTCTTCTCCGCCTCCCTTCGCGTCGGCGCCCGGCGAAGACCGGGCGGATGGAGGGAGACCCCCGCGGAGAAAAGGCGGCTCGCCGGGCCGGGGGTCGCGGCTCGCAGAGGCGCCTCCCGGCGAGAGGGGCCCGCTGCCGGCGGGGGACGGGGCGCGGGCCCGGCGGGCCGCGGAGCTGGCGCGGGGGGAAACGGCTGCGGCGGGGGCTGAGCGCAGGGCACGCTGGGAAAGGACTCACGTGGGTCGGGGGCGGGGCGCTGGGAGCTGGGCGGCGCCAAGGACGTCTGAAGGAGGGGGGGAGACTCCGGGCGCGTTCTTGGCTGCCCGTTCAAGCAAACCAGCAGGTGGCGTCCGTTCTCCCCCCCGCCCTGCGGCAGGTGGTACGCGCCGCAGAGGAGGGTCGGCCTTATTGTCCGCCCCCCCCCCCCGGGGTGTGTTGGTACGTGCCGAGTGGGGCTGTTAGAGGCGCGCGCGGCAGTTAGTTTCCCCCCAGGCGCGCGGTGGTAGGCGCCACCTGGGGAGGGAGCGGCTGCCATGGCGGGAGGAGGCTCCTGAGGGCGGCCCGGCTGCTCTCCCCGCCGCCGAACCGTGGCTGAGGGCTGGCAGCCTGGGGCTGCTCGGTTGAGGTAGGCCCGTGGTGCCGCCACTCCGGGCCCTAGGCCCGCTGGGCCGTCTCTGGGCCCGGGGAGGAGCAGGCCAGAGGGACAGGTAGTGCTGCCCTAAGGATGGCTGGTTGCGGCCCTCGGCGTTGTAGACCCGCACGGTGTGTGTGTGTGGGGCGAGCTTTGCCTCCCAGCAAAAACTCTGCGTTGGCAGCTCTGTAAGTCTTCCTCCAGTTCAGGGAAGAAAAACGTCCTGCTTTAAGTGGCTAGTTTGTTTAGGGCAAGTCAAGGTACTAATGCTGAGCTAGACAGTTATTAAAAATCTTGTTGAAGGCAGTTTAAGTAGGTTTCTTCAAGTGCTGAGGCCTTTCACCTTTTCCAAGGAGACTTGTGGAAAAACCTGAGAGGTTTTGTCCTTTTATGGAATCCCATTCTGCTGCCTCAAATGAGAATTGGGTAGGAGAGGCTCGGCTGGGCAGGGTGTGAGATTGCAAATGTGTGGATGCTTTCATGGGTTCTGCGCAGCGTTTTTATGAAATCCAAAGAAGTTTTTGAAAAAGTATGGACATGGATAGGGATTCAAAGCAATCTCAATTAAAAAACCCTATTTGCTTTTTATTTAGATAATATAAACTGGGTTTGATAGAGCTTGGCTTGAACCAGCAGGCTATCTTAAACATCAGTTTTGCACTGTTCCCTTGTGCCTTGTCCCCCCTTCTACCCTCTGCCCTACTTCAGATCAGAATGTGTCTTACTACTTCAGTCCTGGTCCCTCTGCCCCTCCATAATTTGTGGTCAGATTCAGTGCTGGAAATGGTGGGAGAAGAGGGGGAAAAAAAGGCTGGAAAAGAAGAGCTGAAAATTGACCTAATGTTAAAACTCACTGTGACTTCAGCTGAAATTAACTGTAACGTGTATGTAACTCTTGTTTTTCAATAAAGTGGTAAAAAACGTGTCAAACTTTGTGTATGGTTTGTAGCTAGCTTTTTATAAGAGTGTATACACCTACTGAAAGGGTTTTGGTGTGGAGGAAGGAGTTAATTTATTATATCAAGGTAAAAATGGTATGGTATTTGTCTATTGTGTATATGTAGTGACAACTCAATTTTTTCTGTCTCAGTATCTGTAACTTACATGTAGTGGTGAGCACAACGTATGTATTTTTATAGGTTTTTATTTTTATAGGTTTACAGTTCTGGAAAAACAGTTTCAGGCATGATTTCATGATTTTTTTTTTAATTTTCTTTTTTTAAGGGAAGAGCAAGCAGTGCTGTGGGCACTGGAAACTAAGTTTTATAGCCCTGCATACGTGAATGAATCCCTGGATGATTTCTGTGTTTTCTAGGGAGGGTTGAACTTATGCTGTGCCCTTAGAGAAGGCAACAAGTGTCTGTTCTTGATAGTTTTGTGAAAGTTACAGGAACTCACTGTTAAAAAAAAAAAAAAAAAAAAAAAAAAAACAAAAAACCAACAACAACCAAACCACCATCTACAGTTTGTACTCAAAACTTATAAGAGGGATGGATGCCTATAAGAGATGTGAATGGTATCCCAGAGACAATGGAGGTAAGAGTTTTCCTGAAGTGAAGAATTTACCTAATCTCTTGTTTAAAAACATCTTGCAGAGTTGAGCAGTTTGTTTGGTCAGAATCAGCTATGTTACAGCTGCTCTGTGTTCTCATTATTAGTCTCTGCAGAGCGTGTGTGGGTGTATTTCTTCTTTTGCTGATTACACCGATACAATATACTCACCAGACAGCTTGATTAGCAATCCACTGAGAAAGGGTCTCAACAGAAACCAGGCGTGCTGATTTGATGTGTCGAGCTGTCCATATGGGCTGCCAGAATAGCTGGAAGCCTTTCTGATGATTTTTTTAGAGTTGTTATTTTTTCTGTTTGGGTTTTTTATTTTTTAGAGGAGTGGAAGGAACTAATGTTGATCTGTGTTACGGCGGCAGTAAGTGACTGCAGTGTGTATGTGCATGTAGGCAAGGGAGTCACTAAATAATTGTTAAACCTCTGCACTTAATACCTATGACAGTAATAATTATGGTGTCATCGATTTAGGTGCTGTTATTATCACTGGGATGTGTATTATTTAAAATACGATGTACTCATTAAATGTAGATAAAATGCTCTGATTTTAGAGAAAACAAAGGAGAGTGAGGATTTATTTGGAATTGAAAAACTGTCACTATTTTCTGGATGCTGTCATGCACAAAGACTTGTTTTCTTACTTAATTCTCACTGTGATAATGTACTGCTAAAATAAGAGTTAAGTTTTTTACTACAGTTGTTGAATTTTCTGGAAATAACTTCTGTAGGAACTAAAGAGGAGAGCACACAGACCCGCTCCCTTAGCATTAGTCGATTTGTCAGAGTGATGTCACGTTTCCTCTTTCTGTTGCCACTATGTAACTCTTGTAACTGGAGTTCACTTCCTATAATTGCAAAACTTGTAATATGTTTTTATTTTACTAGCATTGCGCTGCATATGGTACATTCGTTACATTGTCTTCCTGTTTGAAGAAAGTTAGTGAGGGATGTGGATTGTATTTTTACGCCCCGATAATATCTGATTTCCGCCCACTGCTGTGATTATCAGACACTTAATATCACATGTTGACGGTACAGCTGTTTAAACCGTTTTTCTGCAGTCAGACATGAGGTGGTTTGGGTAAGATGCTGCACTGGTGAGGTCTGAGGCACCCCAGATGGGGAGCTGTGCTGGCTCGTTAGCACCTGCTGCAGCTAATTAGAGGCAGGGTGTAGCAGCACCCAGCTGCAACCAGCCACCTGTGGCTACTTCCCAGTTTGGGGACAAGTCCTGGTGGCTTGGAGCAAGGGCAGGGTGAGCCCATACAGACTTGCTTTCTGCATGAATGTATTTTAAGTCTTTTGTGGTGCTCTGGTGATGGAAGTAAGTGAGTAGCCTTTGCCTCTTATTTCTAATCTTCCTTGGATTGCGGGATCAAGGAAAATTTCTTTGTGAATATCCATTGTAGTTCTTAAGTTGCGGATAAGAGATTAAAAATGTAATCAGCTTGTATAATTTCAATTCAGCTCTGTTTACGTTTGCCTGTGTTTATGCATTGAAGGAATCCATTATACATTGTGGTTTTTACATTGTTCGGTATATGAAATAAAGGTATTCTGATGAGGATTTTATTTGGTATCTCTGGTGTGTGTGTGTTAATGTTTTCTGTTGAATTGGGTATTAGTCTTCAGTGCTAGAGAAGAAAGACAGTTTTACCCCGTTTGCAGAAGTTGCTTCTCAAGTGTTTAAGTTTTGTTACAAACAGCTTTAAAATGTTGTAACAGTAGTAAAATTGAACAGGCAGTGGTTTTACTGTTCCCAGTCCCACACCAAGCCTTCAGGGTGTAGATACTGATCCAATAGCTCCTCAATCACTATTTTACAAAGCTCATACATCATCTTGAAATTAGAGTTAAAACTTCAAACCATAATCCTTGCACCTCTTGCAGAGCCCAAATTAAGAGTCTCTAAATACGTAAACAATAAGATGCCTTTACTTAATCAGATTTTTCTGCCATGGTGAAATTAAATTTTTCAATCTCATATCTGCTGTCTAGAATTAATGGTGCCTACTAAAGCATGACATTTAATCTGAAACTTCTTCCTATCCAAACAAGATCTGCTCACCTCGTACAAGAAGAGAAGGGGTCCCATTCTAAACCTGAGAGCAGAGGCTTCGTCCTCCCCTGGCTCTGCCCAGCCCTCCCTGGGTTACTCTCTTTAGCTTTGTGATTTATGGTGCATGTTGGTGCTGGTTACTGTAAGCTGTAGGGGCAGTTCCTCATTTCTTGGGCATGTCACCCCAAACAAGGGCACCTGAAAAATGTTCTTCCCCTCTTGTGTGAGCACATCACCTCATTTTGTGTGTTGTTGCCTCCTCAAGCTGTGACCACTCTCCTGTGGCTGCTGTGCCCCTTCGTTCTCTGGCACTCGCCCTTCCCTGCTGTCAGGTGCAGGTTTGAACTTGACGGGTGTGAGAGACCCTGTTGTCATAGGAACCAAAGCACAAGTTGCGCTAAGGAGCGATGCGATTGAGTTTGCGTTTTGTGTTCAGGAGAGATGAATCTGCAGCTGATTTTGCACAGTGAGCACAGCTTCAACAGGGGGCTAAAGTTGCATTTGTTATCCCCAGGTGCATTTTTATTTGGTTAAACATTGCTGCCTAAAAAAGTCTAAATCGAGTTGTTTTTTTTTTTCCCCTCCCCTTGAAGTGTTCAACTCTTTGCATTGTTTTTCATATATTTTGATAGAACACATACCTTTCACCTTCCTTCCTTTCTGGTCCTGTTAGGAAAGTCCCCTGTCTGTATATCTGTGTTTTGAAATACGGAATTTGTAGGCAGTGGGGAGAGGAGTGCTTCAGTTTCTTCTACAATGGAATGGTATCTCTACTAGTTATATTTAAATACACAGTGGTCTTTTATTTTTCATCTTAGAAAATCAGTTACACTTTCTATGTATAAACTAAATACAAAATCACTCCTAGTGCTTCCTAGGCACCTGTTATTTCTGTAGAGATGGTTATTTTTTGGACAGACAGTCTGTGGTCTGGCCAGCAGGGTGAGGGCTTGTACACAGAATGTGCTTTAAGACTGTGAATCTAAAAGGAAGTACTAGTGGAGCTTCCAGCTTGTCTGTCTTGGGATTCAGTTAATAAAACAGGAGCGGCTTGTTAAGGAAAATATATTTGTTAGATTTTTTTTTTTTTAGATTTTGGAGTGCCGTTTAGACTTCTGCCCTGCTTCATATGCACTGGTAAAATATTTTGAAATGTTGGCATATTGAGCAAAGAGCAAGTGGGTCTGAAAGGCAGTGTTGCCTTAGCAACTACAGTCTTAGTCTCTGGATAGATTAGAAGTATTGGTTTCTAACATGTTGAGTTAAAAAAAAAATATCTCTGGCCATTAAAAAAAACCCAAACGGGTGAAATTGTATTCTACATGAAGCTAGTTATGGCTTTGGTTTGCTGTTGTGTCTCGCTATTTAATAGCAGATGTGCTTTAAGTTACACAGAAGCCTTTTTTTTTCACCTTCAGTGAGAGCTTCGTAAGTTATTCAAGAATTGAATTGATTTTGCTTTTTAAAAATTGCAGTTTTTGAAAGCTTGATGTTTAGTAAGGGTGGATTGTTTTTTTTTTTCTTGCAATGAGTCCCAGGGATATCAGATATATTCAGCACATAACTTTAGTCTCTTTTGTCAAGAGCTGCAGGGAGCTTTTTGCCCTGTTCCAAATGTATTCTTTGCAGCTTATTCCTTCCTCTGAATAATGTTACTTAATTTTCAGTCTTTATTCTATGAAAAATGTATTGAAATTTTCCAGTAGTATATTTTGCTTTACAAACTGTGGTATTGTATTATATGCTGGGCGCTACATTCTCATGGCATGTTATCATGATTGCGTTCTGCTCCCATTCGCACAGCTGTCATGAAAAACGTCAGCCCAAAAGCAGGCTGGATTCGGATCAGTCCAATGCTGGGCAAAGTAACAAGAGCATGTCTAACCTTTTCCCTAAAAAAAGCCCAAAGCTGAGAATGCGTACAGAGTTATTTCTAGGGAGTGCTTCTTATGATAGGTGTCAGAAGAAACAGGATGGGAATGCCTCTGGAAATGAGGTGTCATCTTTGGGGGGGCTGAAACTTCCTTTGAGCATCTTGATCCTGGAGGTGTCTGTTTCCTGAGATTCTTTTGGGGAATTTGGGAGCCTGAAAAACTTGGCTGCTGGGGAAATCAGTTGAATCTCTATTTCTCTGTCGGCTCAGGAAGGTAAGAGTTTAGGTGTCAGGCACCATGAGGAGCAGCACATCCTAAACCCAGTGCCAAATGAAGGATGTGAGGCGCTTGTAGCAAAGTTAAGGCAAAATGCAACGCAAAAGTATGTGACAATTAAAAAAAAAAAAAAAAATTGATACTCACCTCGGGTAACTAACAGCTCTGTGAGTCTGTGTTATGCCCAGGGGAATTCTCACTCTGAGATGGATAATTTGTGTGTCTGCAAATCTTGTAAGGTAAATGTTGGACTTTTTCCACCTGATTTGCTTTTTAGAAGAATCCTAGTTAAAATTTGATGCAAGTGACTGATTATTGATTTTGATAAAGCTAATAAGGGATTTTATGCTAAATAATTGCGTATCCCACTTTATTGTTTTCATATGCTTGTTTTGTTTCATAAAAATCATGCAATGAAACATAGATCAGTAATGCTTGTTGCTTGATCCCACTGCTGTATAGCTGATGAATTCATGGATTTAAGACAAATAATCCGTATTTCATTACTAGCAAGTGCTAGAAATAAAAATGTACTCTGGACTATTGGTTGAAAAACAAATCCTGAAGTCATAAGAGAGGATTAAACTTGGAAAAAAAAAAATCTCTCAAGAGAAATGTTAAAAAACAAAGAGAGTAATGACATCTGCTTAATAGCATCCAGCCCTCTCAACCAACAGTTATGAACCTTTGAAGTCTTTAAATATAGGAAATAAAAGCAGAAAAGAAAAAAAGGCAATGTGTGAGAAAAATCAGAATATTATAGCAGTCTAGGTTATCTGAAATTTTTATTTTCTACATGGGAAAGCTTTGAAGCCTGTCTGAAATGTGTTCTAAAGAGACTAATGAAGCTAAAGATAAAAGCATAGGGATAAAGCTTAAAGGGCAATAGAGCTACATTTAATTCACAAACAACGTTAGCAATAGGAAGAGAAATCTTATAATGCTTGGACATTCTCCCCGGTTCAGAAGGCTGTTTCTTTCACTTCAGGGCACCTATCAGCAGGAAGGGCTTTTCGGTTGAGAGAAAAACAAAGACAGCCTTTCAAGTTAATGTCAAGTGTGATGGAAAAGTCAGAACAGAAACCCTAAAAGGGGTATAATTGGGAATAGTTGTGGAAATGCAGCTTGCTCCGTACCTAAATGTGGCCTGTCCTTCAGGAAGGCAAATTAATTCTTTCATAATCTTCCTGAATGCCCTTTTTTTTTTTCTTTTCTCTCCTCTGCCCCCAATGTACTGTCTTAAACACTTTCTTTCACTTCTGGAGTTCATTTCTTAGGGAAACTTCTTAATGCATCAAGAAAGGAATCAATGTGTTGTGATCCAGGAAGTTGTCTCTGCAAGGTAATGGGTTTCTGTGAATTTGACCTTGAAAATCAAGATAAATGGAGCTTCGCCACGCAGAAGAATGTTGTTCATCAGGCTTCTGACGGAAATGTATTTCCTTGTTTCTGATGGCCCCGATTTCAACTTACGTGGGTAAACACGGAATGAGTGCTATTGGTATAAGAGAATAGATGACGTTATGAATAGTTAAATTTTGGTCTACTGAGTCATGGGAAGTAGGCTTTACCATCCATAATACTGTTGCATAAAAATGATCTTAATCTTTTTTTTTAGTTTTATTCACTTCTTAGAATGATGTTTTCCATGACAGTCAATGTGAAAGTGATTGGCTGTTGCAGAGATTTTTGCGGAAGTTCAGATGAACCCATTAAAGATGTAAAGTCAGACCATCCATGCTTCATAAACGGGATATCACCTAGCGGGGTGGGCTGCTTGGGTTGCTTTAGCTAAAGCTTCTGGTGTTACTTCGCAGTGATCTTATTCTGAGACCATTGGAAAGTTCAGGCTTACTGTTGGGAACAAAAGTCACCAAGACTAAAGATGATTAAAACTTTAAAAGAAGCCATCCTACTTAATGGTGGGCATTTTCCAATTTGCTACTTCGTCCTGCAAATAATAGTATGGGAAGAACAAAACAACTGATGTGAATCTGTTAATCTGATGTTGAACATGAGAGAGAAGTTGAACGTGGCAGAGGAGTAGGTACACAGGGAAAGCAGGTTCCTTCTCTGATGGTGTCGCACGCCTGGGAAGAGCACTGTCCGAGAAGTGTTAGGAGCACCATCCCCAAAGGGATTTTATCCATAGTGACCCAAAAAAGCTTTTAAATTACACCAGCATATACCTGCAGAATGAAATAATGGGGAAGTTGAAAATATCTTTTTCAGTAATCCATTTGAAAGAAGCCAACACTTCCCGGTTGGTCATCCTGCCATGTTTCTATTCAGCTTAAAATTCACCTTAAAATGGCTTTTAGAATGACTACCAATCACTGACTTTCCCAGTGTTTCATTTTACTTTGACTTAAATGTTTGCTACCCCTATGCCTTGCTATGCAGGCCTTTCAATAAAGAGGAGATTTCGACCTGTGTTGTTGTAATGTGTTTTTGCTTATTGTTCCATCGTGTTCAAGTGTACGGGCAATCTGCACGGTGTGGAATGGAAAATGAAATCAGTTTGACAGTACCAAATGTTATCCGTACACCTGCCTGCTTTTGGCACCGTTCAGCAGCTTTACTGCTCTTCCTAATGCATGATGGAAACGTCTGGTAGAGGCAACTTTTTTAATGATGTCAACAATTAAAAATGAAATATTTTAAGCCAAATTTTCACATTTTCCTGCTGGTGCACCGCTTCCCGCTGGGTGTGCTCGCAGCCTGGGCACTGTGGAGAGCAGAACTTTCTGCTGTCCGTGTGTTTTCATGGGGAGCAGAAACCCACGGGGCTGTCACCTTGTCCAAAATCTGGGTTATGGAGAAGTGTTTGAGGGTGACTCTAGAGGAGAGGGATTTCCTGGTCACCAGCTGATTCTGCAGATGGGCAAACCTGACAAATCAAAGCCTACTGTCGTCATGAAGATGTGTAATTAAGCATTTTCTTATGCGTATGGAGTTAGCCATGATTATGGGAGAAGAATTTTTCAATTTTTGCAAGTATGTTTGAAGATGTTGGATATAATCCAGTTTTTTAATTTGTATACAAAGTGCAAATAAAATATGTTCTATTTTAATTCTGGCGGTGTTGAGCTGGGCCGAAGTTCTGCAGTGATGCTGTCCATTTGCGTTGTTTCCCTCTCGCTTCTTAAACAATCTCCATTTCAGAGAGTTCTTATATATTTTCAGCAAGCAATCATCCAATCGGCTGTGCTCATGGATGTCCTTGAATCCATTCGCGAGGCAGGAAGGGGTCCCCGGAGGCTGCCCAGTCAGGTCCAGCGCTGGAGCAGGGCCAGCCCTGTGGTGGGTTTGTCCTTGAAGGTCAGCTGGCCAGGGACCTTGTCCGGCTGCGTGCCAGCCTCTCCCAGGGAGAGAGTCGGAGAGAGGATTTTCATTGGTGTTATCCTTAATTGTGTTCTGCTTTTCAGACTCTGACTTTTGCGCCGGTTCGCGGGTTTTTTTAGACACAAAAACTTTTCCCAACCAGAACTTCTCCCTGAATCGCACAGCGAAGAGTTTGTGGCTTAAATGTGTCTTTTGCAGAGATTAATTCTGAATTATTGTCATCATGGCACAGCAGTGTCAGGGCCCCGGCGGGTGTGAGCAGCACTGATTGCATATCAGAGCTATTGTTTCTGCTGCAGACAGGGGAGAAACGGAGGGGGCAAGTACGCTGCAGGACCTCCAAGATAATGCGTTATAAATAAACACCTAAATTTGTCTGAAGTCACAGCATAGGATGGCATGGAAGATTGGATGCTGACCGTGTTATCTACAGATTGCTGCCAACAGCTTTTGGCAATGCGGTCTCTAAATTGGAACGCTGGAATGATTGCGAATTGTCTGTTTCAGTATGGATCCTACAGCTGTCTGGAAGACGGTGGAAGGAGAGTTTAATCAATGTTTGTTCTTGTCAATGTACTGATCGGGTTTTCATGTAAGGTTCTCTTCTTTTGTGCTTTTTTTGGTCAAATTTTGTTTGAAATTTGTTTGCTGGGCTACATGGTAGCTCCAGTGGAAACATGAGCATCCGCCAGTGAGGATCTTAAATTTAGGCCATATTGTAGAAATCTGAGAGCATTTTTCTGTTTGGATAAAAACGTTTTCTGTGTTTTCCTCTGCTGCTGCTGCTATGGGATGCTTTAAAACAAGACTCCAAGACGTTTGCTTTCCAAAGTGTTGCCGTGCCCATTCAGTCCTTCATTTGTGCTCCTCTTTGGTCACGCTTTGGTGGCTGCAGCCAGTAATTCCCGGTCAGCTGGAGCCACCGCACTGATTTCTGAACTCCTGATCCTGCAAAGCCTTATTTTAGCTTCGTGTCTGATAAAATGGGGCTTGTGAGATGAGGGCATTTTGCTGTCTTGTTTCTTCTCCTCTGTTCTGTTCCCATCACCACCCCAGAAGAGACCTTTGGAGCCCGCTGGGCAGCTTTGGTGGGACTGGAAGGGTAGAGCTTGCAAAGACAGGGGGGTGGCAGAGGAGGCAGTATTTTTCCCCAGCTCAAAGGGAAAGCTGTTGGGTGAGCTCAGCTCTTACTGCAGAACAAAAAATTCACATGGGAAGCGTTAGGAATGCCCAACCACTGGAAAGCATCCAAGTTTGCCCTCTGTTATGCATATATATACACACACACACACATATATATTCTAATATACATATATGTATATCAGCAGAGCACCTCACATCACGTATGCTTATAGGAAGCTGTAACGCTAAACGGAGTGGTTTGTTTGCTTACTCATTGCTTTACCTGTTAAAACACTACTGTCTTCTAGAGACTAAAGGAAGGAGTCCACCACGGGTAAAGCCTTGAAGTTCATTTTTTTTAATGAATTTTGCTGTATTAATTAGCATTCTGATTTCCTTCTGCAGGGACAGGCTATTCTTTCCATATGACCTGTGCTGTGGCAGCCCTGAACGGCGTGGTGGCTGCGCTCGTGTTTTTATGGTACCCGGTGTGGTGACTCGATGACGGCTGCCGACGCTGTCTTGACGACGCACCCAGAGCCTACTGATGGGGTTTGGTGTCTTGAGTAACACTGGAGAGTATGGTGGTTCAGGTCTTAAAATAAAATAGTTTGCTCTTCCCTGTGTATTTCAGACCTCTAGATGAAGCCTTAGACGTAGTGGGTGTTAGGTGTAAGAAAAAAGGAAAGGGGACGTATGCTTGCCTGCGAAATAGGACTGTTTCTTTTCTGGAAAAAACAGACAGTGTTTCAAACCCAGAGGATATTTTTTGACATGTTTTCTGTCTGTACTTCTAGCTGTGCTATAGAAGTGCAGGTAAAAGGAGACAAAACTAGTTTGCAATTGAAGATATTAATGAAGTCCAGTAACTTTTTTTCCCCACTGCTCTTGCTGTTTAAATTATAGCTGATAAAAATCAGCAATTTTTAATTCATGTAGGCAAATACTTGGGCTCTCTGATATTTGTACAGCACGGTTGTTGGGTTTTTTCCCTAACACTGCAGAGAAGTTAAGCATTTTTATTGGATTCAGAGAAAATATGATATATCTGATTTTAGAAGTTACTCCTCTTTATGTTTTTTATAAGCAAGCTCAAGCTTTTGCGCAAACTGCTTGGTGTTGTATTTACCTGCAAGGCATGCAGCTATGTGCAGCCATTATTGAATATGCAAAAATATTTGCGCTAAGAATACAAGAAGATTTTGACAGAGACAAAGGATAAAAATGCTGCTCTGTTCTTATAGACTTACATCTTATATATATTCGTGTGTTTTGAATTTTTTTGGCAGATGTACACACTGAAAAGCTGCAGAAGTAACTATTACAGGAGGTTTTGTTTTTACGAAGTATATAAAACTGTTAACCTTTTCTGCAGTATTTTTTCCATGCTTTTAGAAGACCAAGTCTGCCAGACAGGTATGGTGCAGTGCTGGATGATGGCATTTTGTTTGTCTCGCTCAATTTGCTTAATATAATCTGTCAGAAAAACATCTAGTTTATATAAATGTAAACCAGTTGTGTGTTATAACTAACATTGTGAAGAAACATTCACTTCTAAGTAGACCTATATGATTTCAAAGTCAATATTCTTAAGAATTTACAATCTTGATATTTAATTGATAAATACCACGGTTGCTGACTGTACACTGAAACCTGTTTCTGTCTGAAAGCACATGCCTATGGAATTGAATTTTCGTTATCTAAACCTATACCTATCGCTGGGGTCAAATGCAGCGTTTCCCTTTTTTCATTTTGCACTGCCCAGAAAACACTGTAGATCTGAATATTGTGTGTTACATTAATAACCTGTGTTTTCTGCCCTGTGTTGTCGCAGAATATTGTTGGTCTCCTTGTAGACACTTTTTCAAATGCCGCTGGCAGGTGGAGCAGTTCAGCGTTTTCACCCCGCGTCCCTCAGCCGCATGAAGCTTTCCTTGGTTCAGACTCATTTTTTTTGTCTCAAATTATTCAAGCCCATAACGCCCGTGTTCTCTGCTCAGGGCAGAAGTGGGCTCTGTGTACACAGCACTAGCCTAATCGGGGTAGTGCTTGTTCTTGGTTGTAGAAAGTCCGATGTAAATCTCTCCAGCTGGTGCAGGTAAAGCGGTCTCCTTAAATTACGTTTTGTTGGAAATTAAAACTCTTAATTAAGATGGCCATATGAGATAGAATAAATATGTCTGTGACACAGTGCATATGGCAGGTGGGCCAGTTCGGGGGACTTTGTGTTTATTTTAATGCTTTCTCCTGTGTGCCGTGTCTGGTGCAGCCATTGATGGACTAACGGGCACGGGCGACTGCCAGCTGCCAGCTCGGGGAGGACTTTGCAGCTGAGTGTCCAGCTAAAATCCAGGTAGGCTGGAGATATAACCTACTCCGTGACTTGCTCTCAACTGGGAGGGAAGGCAAGATAACTCATTGTTTCTTCTCACAACTGCTTATCAGCAGCCAGAATGTCCAGGGTCTGCCCAATTTGGTGTTAAAACTCTAGTAAGAAGATCCTGAAGTTCCCTTCTGAGCTCTTTTGGATGTGGGAGGCAAACCCTGCAAAGCCCTGTGTGTTTGCAATGACCGATGCACCTCTCCTGCTGCCCCGAGCGGTTCACGCAGAAGGGGCACGGACCTGCGCTCCGAGAGTCAGGCTGGCTTCTTGTCCTGTGAAAAGTTCAGAAGGAAGTGAGATCTCTGAGTAAGATAGTTATACTTTCCTCTTGTAGCATCCACATTCTCCTAGTGTCGCATGAAATAGGTGTGACCCTTCCCTTTGTGCCTTTCAGTGTATTTTTGGATTCCTGTTGTCGCCGTCCAGTGAAGCGCAGTTCCTTCAAAGGACGAGTAGTTGCAAAGTTTTGGTCGGCAGAGACAGCTTTAGCCAAAAGTGCCCAATTCTCTTGTATGTCAATCCCTTACATGTTTGCTCTTTGTTACATGCTGCTTTATTACAGCTCAAGAAAAGAAAAATAAAAAGTACACAGGTGAAGTAGGCTTGATTGGCATCACTGTGTAATGAGGTGGCTGATCGGGCAAGAGCTTTATTTAAAATGCAGCAGCATGGGAGGGTAAATTGCCATGCTATTAAAAGGGTGTGCTGGATTTTTTTCTTTTATTAAAGTGCCTGGGCACGGATCGCAGTTGTATGAAGCACAAGCTCGCTGAAGAGGTGAGCTTTCTTTGAATTCGGCTGGTGGTCAGGTAGCAGTACCTTTCCCTCGCTCAGACCCCGCCGAGAAAGGTGTTGCAATTATTGATCCTGCCCCCCAAACCCGCAGCCCCCGCCTGCCCCCTGCCTTCAGCTTCCCATCCCAGCGCCGCTTTGTGCTTTACAGGGGAACCGTGAAAATGTGTCCGTCAAAGAGTGTTTCTTCAAAGACGTGGATAAAAAGCAGCCATAATCGCAGCAGGTATTTTGTGACTGACAGCTCAAATTAAAAACGTATAAAAATACATTTGTATTAATGCACGCAATGTCTGTGAAATCTTATGCTGCGTTTCAACACTTGTTATACAAAGCAGTCAAACGAGGTCCGTCCTGTTCCTCCTCCAGCTGTTGTCGTGGGTGGGAAAACAAACTGCTGCTCCCGTTGCAAGTCTCTCTTAACTATTGCCAATTTGAAGAATTCGAAATAAATACATTTTGAAGTCAATGGGATTTTTGCAGGACCTGGTTCATTTAAATCAGAAACTATTCCTCTTAAGTAAAACGTGTTTTGGAACTTGGCAGCACTGTTGCTGGAGCCCGGGGAAGAGCTGGGCTGCTGCGGGGAGGAAGGCAGCGGTGCTTCTCCGAGGGGTGATGGGGACAAACCTCCTCCCCGTGCGGTGAGGCTGGCCTGCAGAGCAGGTACGGCTCGCTGGGGACAGAACTCCGCAGGGTGTTCTTTCCATCTGCTTGTCCTTAAGTACACCGCAGAGTGCTTGGACCCTTTTATAGCGTGATTCTGAAGATGCCGTGTGGCCTGTGGCTGCGTACAGCCTGCCCAGGGAGGGGGTTGAGTCACCATCCCTGGAGGTGTTTAAGAAACGTCTGGATGTGGCACTGCAGGGCATGCTCTAGTGGCAGAGTCTGTAGGTTGTTTGGTTGGACTCGATGATCTCAAAGGTCCTTTCCAACCATGAAGATTGGATGATCTTTAGATTCTATGATTCTATGATTTTGTAGGGACAGCCCCCCTGACACGCACCCTTGCGCCCTTCTTTCTGAGCAGAGGCGGTTTGGGGGTCTGGCTTTAAGCTCTCCCTCACCACCCTGCCTTCTGGAACCAGGGGGCAAAGGCAGGTGACGCGCTCCAACTCCGTGTCGCTGAAAGCGTGTCGAGAGGGAATGCAATCGTCCTTGGCTGGCATTATCCCTTCTGGCTTTTTTTACTCATTTGTGGATTGAAACGTGGTCTTTCAGGGTCTTTCAGCCCTAGTCGTTCCACGCAACGTCGTCCCCTGGACGTGTCTGAAACATCTTCGGTGTTCATAGGTGATTCCCTATTTCTTTATTACACAGTGTGTGAAATTGTTCCCTGCACTTCCTACAGCATGCATAACACCCACTGGGGATTTTTTTAAAGTTTATTTTTAGCTTTTCCAAATAATTCACAGATTTGGATTAAATTTCACTCTATGTAGCAATTTAAAACAGTTGGTGTGTGCTAAACGTCTGTCGCTGAAAACCATGACCTACAAAAACTGTGTTATAATATCCTAAGCAGTGAATTATTCAGATGCTCACACATACCGTAGATGCAAGAGTGGCTTTGGAAATCCAGACTGAGCTTTTGATCCCATCTTTCCTCCCCTTCTGGCTCTTGGCCTGCGCTGTACTCGGGGAAAGGGCTACGGAGGGCACATAAAACCACGTGGAGTAAACCGCAGAAAGATGATGGAGGAAAGGTAAAGTGGTTATCACAAAGGAATGATGCTCCAGGATGTTGCATACGGAGTCTCTGCTCGCTGCCTTGGGTCATAATGGACATGGAAAAGAGTTTTGTTGGAGAAGGAATAAAAATAACAACTGGAAATGCAGTTGCAGCATTTATATAAGCAAGTTTCCAGCCACTGCTGCCATGAATATGTGAAACGGGATCAAACTTTATGCCTGAGGATCCGTTCTTTACCGGTGAAATATTAATATAGGTTATAAAATAGTAAGAGTTCTAAGTATGCATCTCAGAGTTCGGGAGCTGCTGTATTTTTAGGGAGAACGGTTCAGTCTGAGGACAGCAGATGAGTGCCTGTGTTGGCTTTACGTGAGGAGAAAATGGACATTTCACGGCACTGCTGTCCCAGAGGAGCTGGTTTGTGTGTCTCGTAAGGGAGAAAAGAGAGCGCAATACTTACTCTAGCTTCTTTCACTAATTTAAAAGCAAAACCTGATTAGGCAGAGGAGCTGAGGTTGGCGAGGTGTTGCAGCAGCATCTGGCAGAGACGAGACAACTTCACCAACCCCACCATCAAGGCAGGCGGGACGTTAGTGGGAATCGTGTCCCACCGGAGCGTGGGCAGCCTCAGCTCCCAGCGCAGGGCTGCAGATATTCCCAACCCTCCCTGGAGTGCTGCTTCCCCAGGGCTCTTCAGCACCAGCCGCCGGCAACGCGGGGGTTTCCGAAACGCTGCTGCCCGTGGCCCACACTGCAGCAGACACCTGCAATTTATACGGATTGTGGGAACCGCGAATTTAGCTGAGAAGAAACCGGCTCACCTACAAACTTCCGACTTGGCGCCTTGGCAGTCAGCCTGCTAACGCAGCCTGTGCAAAGAACTGAGCGTGGAAGCAAAGCAAATGGCTTACTTGTAAAATATTTCTTTAAATAGGCTGTTACCTGTAATGTACTGTTCATTTTGCCTTTGTAGAATTTGTAAATGTTGCCTTTTTTTTTTTCTTTCTTCTTGAAGTGGGAGTTGTTACTTGTTTTGATTTGCATTTTTGTAATTGACCGCACTGTGTGAGAACAAGCAAATTGTCCTCAAAAGCCGCAGGTGAAACAAGCGATGCTATTTTAGTTAATTTATTCATCAGCATAACTCTCTGCAAGTTCACTGCCAACTCGATGAGACTTTCTCGTTCTTTCAGCCATTCAAAGCAGGTCTTTGCTGTCCTGCTTTGTCAGCGGTGAAATATTGCGCGTGTCTATTTTGAGATGCTTGCTGGTTTATTTTTTTAAGCCCTAAGAATGCATTACAAAACTACCCGGCTCCTCTAGCGCAACGTCTTGAGAACAAATGGAAATCTGCGTGCAAGAACACAGCTCTTGGTGATGGAAGGCAGCCGTGCCGCTGGCCTGAAACCTCACCCTTCTCCCCATGGAGCGACCCAGGTATCCGGCAGTGAGAGGCACCGGCAAAGCCCTGCTGCTCCCTTTCCCTGCTGGAAAATCAGTGGTGCTTCCGTTTAGCCGTGGTACGGCCGCCCGCGGCAGCAGGCGCTCGGCAGGATCGGCAGCACTGCGAGGCGTGCAACTGCCCGCGTCAGTCTTGCGTTAGAGATGTCGGTGCTAGGGTCTTGTTTTTACGGGACTGACGATACTACACCTTCCCTTCACTTTTGCTGTGAGCAGCGTGCATCCTGTTCGTGGTTGTGAGAGCGGCCCGATACCCCCGCGGTCACTGGGGGCTGCTGGGGCCCCCAAGGGCCACGACAGGCTGGGGGGGGCTCGTCTGAAATACAACCTTTTGCCCAGAGAGCTGGAGTCTTTAGATTTTCTTGCTAGACTGCAACACGTAATTCTGCTACCAAACCTCATTGTGTTAACTGCGGACTGCTCGAGCACGTCCATACGTACGTGTATTAGCAAAGAGCCTTTTGTCAGCGCCACCTTCGCTCGCATCGGGACCTAGAGACAGTCTCTGCGTTGCAGCGTTCAATGTCCTACTATTTTACTTACTTTGGGGGCAGTGGTGAGGAAAGCTGGCTAAAGGAAGCATGTGCCTTCAGCCACAGCCTGCGGTGGCACTAGTTTTGTGGTTTTTTTGTTTATTTTTTCAAAGGCAGAGACTGCGGTAACAAGTAAAAGTAAGTTTACAAAGGTCTACTAAAATACTTCTTATTTTTTTAATGACAGCTAAGATAGAAATCTATTATTAATTTGAAATGACTTAAAACCTATCTATCTCAGTAGTTAAAATGCAATTTGCTGAGTCTTTTATGCTTTTGATATAAGTAAATAGAAACTTCTGTTGTTCTGGGCTTTCCTCTAAATATACTACCATTTTTAATGTGAAAAAGCGATTCACCTGTGCTATTAGCATTTAAGAAATTTTAGTACTGATGCTTGTACAACAACATTTAGTAGTACTTCGTGTTGAAATTATATATAGGTATTAAATGACTGCCTCAAGGCTGCTCTTTGCATAATAACACCTTCAAAGCCCTGCAAATGGGGTGTAGTTAATGGTCACAAGAGGCTTGTGACGTGGCTGGCAAGTGTGGTGGCTGTTGTGGCTCCTGGCTGCCGTGTCCCCAGCCCCGCTCGCCCGCTGCCCCCCTCCTGGTGATGGGGCTGATGGGCTCGGGAGAGCCCACCCGGGAGGAGCAATCCGGCCAACGGTGCCACCAGGGTGACCAGCGGTTTTCTCGGGAAATAATTACGAAAAACGTTTTATCTGGCTTCTCTTTGGTCTTGCAAGATTTTGTAACTGTGTTTAAGAACATTGTTTTACAGGGAAACCAAGCTCCGTGCGTCCCTTGGTGTGCCGATACAAAGAGGTTTTCTTCTTTGGGAACACGTGAGAGGGGGATGAGAGGGAGCGGTGTGTCTGATTGTCGTGGCAGTAATCTGATTTCTTAGGAACCTTGTAAAACTCCAGTTTGGGGAGAGCTGTGCAGCATATTGCAAGGTAAACAGTTTGTGGGAGAAGGAGGAGGTGAAGGAAAATGTGACGATGGCCTTTTCTCTCCCTTTCTTTCTCTCTTTCTCGTTCCCTGACGACCTGAACTGTGTGTAGTAGCGTTACTTCTGCTGAGCGCGTTGGCTGGTTTGTTGCCCGGTTGGTTACTGGGGGCCAGTGGCACACGCAGACCTCAGGAGGGTGGTGGAGCAATGTTTCATGTGGCACACCACGAGGGGACATGAGGACTGACACGAGCGCCGGCGACGACCGCTTTTCCAGCGCTGAGCTTCGGTTCAAGAGCTGAACCCACAGTGATTTTGCTAAAGATGGCTTTGGGATAGCATCCCGCCTCCTGCCCAGCTCGGTGGTGAAACGAGGGGGCTGCGGTGGGTGCAGGGGGTCACCCCGCAGGCACGCTGCCCGTCGTCCTGCCTGCGGGCGGATGGAAGCGCCTTTCCCCTTCCGGAGCGCACCGCTCGCCGGTTGAGCCGCTGAAGTTTCACAAAAGGCTTCGCGAGCGAAACGGGGCGATTGTGCTCTGCTTTTGTCCCGATGCAAAGTGGCCGAGTCTCGTCTGTCGGCTCGCTGCTCGTTTTGAGCTGAATTCCAGCGGCGCTTCCACTCGTATCGCACAAAGGACTGTTGAAACCGATTTAAAAAAAAAAAAAGACAGAAAAGACATTAGCAATCTGCATACCTTAGTGGCATCCATGGCAACAATTTTCCACTGGCAATTAGGTAGACTCAGGAGACAATAAGAGTGTTTATCGTGCTAAAGGAGACAAATAAAGACTAACAGCTACCTTTTTAATAATGCTTTTCCCTTACATCTTCCATTTTTTTCCTGGATCCATGATTCATATTTAGGAATGCGTTATCTTGCTGATTGGCGGGTTTTGTTCCGACACTCATCTTTTACATCTTTTTGGCATCTGGTCAGTGTTATTTCTGAAGCAGAATTTCGTAAGATGTGTACCCAAATCCACTTGGTCTGCTGGAGTGACAAAGCACTGGCCTGATCGCAGAGGGGATAAGCTGCACGGGAAGCGTATGGAGTGGAGTCAACAGCACATACCAATATTAACGCTCGTTTCTCTTGATTGTTTCAAAGAAGGCCGTGTCTTACCTACTGAGCTGGACAGATGCGCTTGTCACAATCATTGTACCTGTGAGTTGAGCTAAAACCCCCCCAAAAGATCCAAGTAATCTGACAGTAAAGGTTCCCCATGCCGTCACCCTCTCCCGGGTCTGACCCAGGTGTTGCTCAGCCCCATCCCTCCTTGGCGGGCGAGACGGGCGAGAGCGAGAGGGAAGGCTGGCGAGCGCAGAGCTGCCGTCCCACCGAACGATGCAGCTAATGGGGCTCCTTCAAAGACATTTTCCTGTTTTGTCTTTTTTTTTTTTTTTTTTTTTTTTTTTTTTGGAAAGCAGAGCGGGCAGGGAGTGTCGATTTGCTGGGATCTCGGCAGCACTTTTTTCCACATTCGTTGTTCATTGCCACAAAAATCTTTGTTAAGTGCATCTTAGGTCCGGGATGGTCTGTTTTTCCGGACCAGAGAGCTTTCGGCTCCCTCTGCCTTGGGGCAGGGGTGTGGAATGAGGGGCTGAGTTAGGGACCCACACGGGGCGACTCTGAAGTTAGGAAATGACAATTGGGCAGAAAAATCAGGCGATCCTCTGCCTCCGTCAGCACATGGCAGGACACAGGATGTATTTGTTTAAATAGCATACCCCACAGTTTACAGTGCCTGCCACTTCCTAAAGATCACCCTGTTTGAATTAGCTCCTCTGCTAATGCCAGGACGTTCATTTCATTAAGTCTTCTCAACATAAATACTGAGAAACTGTTGTTTTTTGGCAATGAACTATTCATAACGGAAAACTATCACTGCGGTCCTTGCAAACTGCGATGCTTGATTAGAAGGCTCAGCGTCATCAAAATGATGGGAGTGGATGTTCTCAGGGTTGCTAAATCCCAGGGAGAACAATCACAAAGTCAAGTCATGAAGCCCCAATTAGCTGCAGGGTTAACTTCTGATGAAAATGAGGCATCCAAACTGCCTGTGAGCGCGTTCCACAAGGCTTTGTGTAATGAATTGCTCAGTGCTTTTGTGCTCTAGCAGCACGCGTGGCGTGCTGAGCCGCAGAGACGCTACGTGTGTGCTGGATGAGAGAATATAGGTTGTGTTCCTTGCTTACGCTGTTGTATCACAAGGAATAGAGAATACCCAGCTCTCGTTGCGGAGAATGACAATTACCATTTCTCTCACTCCTCCGGAGCTGGGGCCGGGTGGCCGCGGGGCTGGGCGCGCTCATTTGCTGCAGGTACATTCCAAGCGGGTCTTGCTCCATTCGGGCACCGGCCCCGAGGACGCGCAGCTGGGCTCTCGTCCCTGGGACCCAAGGAGAAGACGCCGTAGCAATCCCGCAGAGCGGAGGAGGACGAGGGGTAAATACAGATGGCAGAAATAACCCGAGCAGCCTGGGGGAGGGCAGAGGTGAGCAGCAGCAGCTGTGGGCAGGGGAGCTGCTGAAGGACGCAGCAGCGCTCGTCTCAGTCCTCCTTTCCCCCGCTGATGAGCCTGTCCGCAATATTTGCATCGTGTTTACACCCGTTTTAAGCCATAGCATCGCAGTTTAGGCTCAGCTGATAATGCGGGCGTTATGCTTAGTGTTTCTCCCTAAAACACGCCAGGAATAATGTTATTAACTTATGTTACTGTCAAGCCAGCACAGCCAAAAGGCAAAGCGCGGCAGCAGGAGATCCGTGCAAGATAATTATGCTTTGTCTTAATAAACTGGCTGTATGAGCAGCCTGGGCTGGTGGGAGGTGTCCCGGCCCAGGGCAGGGGGTTGGAACAAGATGATCTTTAAAGTCCCTTCCAACCCAGACCGTTCTGTGATTCTGTGATTAATACCAGGCTTGGATGGCTCCGTCTAAGCTGGGAGTGCAAATGTACCCTGGGAAAATGACTCTGAGCGCGGTCAGGATTGACGTCTCCTGGTGTAGAACTTTACTGAGAGCAGCCCCAGCCTCACCCACCGGAGATTTATGAACTGCTTGGGAAAAAAAAAACAACTTAAGAAATTGCTGGAAATAGAAAAATTGCTACAGTTGTTGAAATGTCTGGGAATTTTGGTGTTGATTTAAATGGCGGGAGGGTGTTGCCCACAACGCTCTCCTAAGCACCTTGGAAATACCTCACACAGTTTGCTAAGTAGGACTGTAGTTATTTTTAATTGCGTGACTGCTGCACAGGTACAACACTCGCATTTTAAAACAAGTTCCAAAAGGCTTCTCGTTAATAGCCCTAGGACCCGTTTAGCAAATTTTTGGGCTGTGGAGAACCTAAAAGATCCTTTCTTTACAGGTAGATGGTGCGCATCTTTATGCCTTCATAATTCACTGTAACAACACCAAATGATTAGAGCAAGCCCGATCACTTATTCCTGGAAAAAGCTATTCGTAGGAGAGATCACCATCAAAACTTGTCTATTCCTTTGCTTCACATAGACAACAACGTAAGGTAACACAACAATAACCAGATGAAGCAGGTGGGAGAAGGTCCCCCAGGTTCCGCCACAGCCTGGTGTGTGGGGCGCCTTGCTGTGCTGGAAACCAGCCCCATTTACACCCCTGCAGAATGGGGCTTGGCAGGGGGGGCTGCGGAGTGCGAGCGGGTGCTCTGGCCCCACCACAGGGCTCGGGTCCCTGTTTCTCTGGTTCTGCCACCCTTGTCTGTCAGAGTAGCTCAGCGTACACCCGTGAGCAAGGATTCGGACGCAGGGTCCTGGCAGAAGAACTCAGCCCGTCACCTTTCTTACAAAACATTTTTCATGGAGGGATTTATTCTCCCTTCGCCCCTTGCATATTTTTCCTTTTCGTCTTCTCCCAAGCTGCCAGGAAGACCCTCTGTGCGGTATTCACGAGAGAAGGTAGATGAATAGCGTCCCGTCATCTCCCTTATTACAACGCATGGGCTGGAGATTTTTTGCTCACGCAGTTGTTAAACCCGTTGTCGATTCGGTCAGAACTGCAAATGGTTATAGGGACAAATGCAGAGATAATCCCTTTGCTGAGGAATATCCCCCAGAGAGTGGTTTATCTGCAAATTAGGAGCCTATGCTGCAAAGTGAGAGCACTCTCTCAGTCAAATCTGGGCTTTATTTGAAGATTATCTAAAGAGTAAAACAGATTCTCCATTGCCTGTGTTTAACGCTTCACATCTGGAGCAGCCGAGCTGCCTGAAGAGTGCTGCTGTGGTTCACAGCGTTCGTGGCTGGGCATCATTTATCAGTGAACGATGTCCCAATTTAAACCAGCAACAGCCGTTCGCATCTTCAAGGACAATTGCGATACTGGGGGTGGGTTTCTTGTCACTTGTCATGTCACAGTCTCCACGTCAAAGTGGTCAGAAGACACAGCAAGTCAACCAGCAGAGCATCTGCTGCGCCGCGAGCCGTGGCTTCCTCTGCTCTTGCTGCTAATTCAGCTTCAGTTCTCACCCACGGTCTGATATAAACGCACATTCAGAGCCATACTCCACGTCAGCCACGCTGTCAGCTTTATGAGCAAGGATATTAATTAAAGTAGTGTCAGATGCCAGCTTTATTAGTTAGACTTGTGCGCCGTGTAGATACGCAGGTGTGTGAGAACAAAGCCAGAGAACCTGGGCTCGCTGCATCCCACCGTGGTACGCGGGGCTGAGCGCACGGCCCCCCTCCTCCAGCTGCTCCGTCACCAGCGCTCCCGTCAGAGGAAACCTCTAAGGGGATAGAAAATATTATATCTGGAGAGCCCGTTTATGGGAGCGCTTTAATGCTGCTTTTTATTGCAATGGTAAGAAAGCAGAAACCACCAGTGAGCGAAGTGACCTTTTCGTTTACCCCTGGCTCTTCCACACTGAGCTGAAGTTCTTCACTGATTGGGAACTCTTGGAATGAGATCCAGAAGGTGCAATTTGGCTGGACTTTACCCAGCTAAATTCAGGAACGTGATCCAAGAAACCTGGCTGATGGTGCATAGACGCCATAAACAAGTTTCTGAGAAACACGTCCTTGGGCACCTCCAAGTTCTTCCCTTGTACGTACCCGGGCTGGGCTGAGCATTTAGGCTGGTCCTTGGCTTTCAGAAAACTAATGGCCCGCAGACCAGTCCCTGCAGGACCCGGCTCATGAGGCGTGATTTGATCCTACCAGCACACGCTGCCTGTGCTGAATTCTGCTCCAAGTGGTGGTCGTAATGGCCGTCTGTCCATCACCAGCCTAAAAGTCCTGAGGGTCGAAGCCGACAGTGCCCACCGTGGGGCCAGATCCTGGGCACGGAGCGGGCTACGGCCCCGCTCCCCTCGGGCTCTCCTGGCCCCAAACAGCGTTGCCCGGAGAGCGGGTGGCAAAGCCGGTGCTCCTTGCTAGTCTTCAGGAGGATGTTTCCTCAATGAAGGTCTGCGCTGGTGGCCCATGGGTTCGCTTTTTGTCTCCTTGGTCCTTTTCCCCCTCTATGGAAGTTTGTATGCGCTCCCCTCATCCCATGTTTCCCGTGTGGGTGTCCCAGGGCGGCAGAACGAACCCTCACCAGGTGGGCAGCATCTGCGGTGGCCGAGGACTCGCTTTGCCTGGGCAGAGACTTCAGCTCCTGCCAGATGTTGATGCCACCACAGATGAGAGAGAAGCTAATGCGGTGCTGGCAGCTGCCTCCCCTTCGACAAGAGGAGGATCGAGGTGTGGGGGCCGTGTCTGGCAGAAGAGGGGTTTGGGGCTCTCTGTCTGCACCCCGACTTCGGAGGAGGACAAAGGCAAATCTCGCCCTGGGCAGTGTTTCTTCTCTGATTAGTGCTGGGAGATTAATTGCCAGTGAAGTGTTGATGGCTGAGCACAGGAGGGGGGTGAAGGAGGGGCTCAGGCAGACCCCCCTCCCTGAGCCCACCCGGGGTCGCGCGTGGGGACCGGCCATCAGAGCTCCTCAGCCGCGCTTTCCTTCCTCCGAGCGTCCGTGGGGAAAAGCAAGGCGTGGAGAAGTTTTTAAATACGTCACTAATTTCCGACTGTCACTCCCAGCATAGCCAGGCTGGATTTTACAGCCACCTTCGATGCGGGCGGTTTTGGAGCTCTCTTGTACAACCTTAATTTCACTCGGAGTGAAAAAAAAAACAGCATTGTTTTTCTGGGGGGGCTTGGCTTATGGGGGGAGGAAGGAGTGTTATGCATAACCACATCCCACTCTGCAAGAGGAGAAATCCAAGCCTTTTAAACACAAATTGCTCCTTGTGCCATGACTGACCTGCCTCGAAATGCAGATTGTTTGATATTAACATCGAATCATAGAATCTTCGTGGTTGGAAAGGACCTTTGAGATCATCGAGTCATAGAATCATAGAATCATAGAATCGCTGAGGTTGGAGGGGACCTTTAAGGTCACCAAGTCCAACCTTTAACCTACCCTGACAAAAGCCACCTCTAAACCATGTCCCCAAGTGCCCCATCTACCCTTTTTTTAAACACCTCCAGGGACGGTGAATCCACCACCTCCCTGGGCAGCCCATTCCAATGTTTAATAACCCTTTCAGTGAAAAAATGTTTCCTAACATCCAATCTAAACCTCCCCTGACATAACTTGAACCCGTTTCCTCTCGTCCTATCACTTGTCACCAGGGAGAAGAGGTCAGCCCCCATCTCTCTACACCCTCCTTTCAGGTGGTTGTAGAGGGTGAGAAGGTCTCCCCTCAGCCTCCTCTTCTCCAGGCTAAACACCCCCAGCTCCCTCAGTCGTTCCTCATAAGGTTTGTCCTCCAGACCCCTCACCAGCTTTGTAGCCCTTCTCTGGACACGCTCCAACACCTCCATGTCCTTCTTGTAGCGAGGGGCCCAAAACTGAACGCAGCACTCGAGGTGGGGCCTCACCAGTGCCGAGTACAGGGGGATGATCACTGCCCTAGTCCGGCTCACCACACTATTCCTGATACAGGCCAGGATGCTGTTGGCCTTCTTGGCCACCTGGGCACACTGCTGGCTCATATTCAGCCGGCTGGCCACCAACACCCCCAGGTCCAACCATCCAGTCCAACACACAAAACCCCTACAATCTCTGCCACTAGAGCATGCCCTGCAGTGCCACATCCAGACGTTTCTTAAACACCTCCAGGGATGGTGACTCAACCCCCTCCCTGGGCAGGCTGTTCCAGTGCCTGACCACTCTACCAGTAAAGTAATTCTTCCTGATATCCAATCTAAACCTGCCCTCCCGCAGCTTCAGGCCATTTCCTCTGGTCCTGTCATTATCCACCTGGGAGAAGAGGCCAACCCCCACCTCTCTACACCCTCCTTTCAGGGAGTTGTAGAGGGCAATGAGGTCTCCCCTCAGCCTCCTCTTCTCCAAGCTAAACATGCCCAGCTCCCTCAGCCTCTCCTCATATGCCCTGGTCTCCAGAGCCCTCCCCAGCCTGGTAGCTCTCCTCTGGACACGCTCCAGCACCTCCATGTCCCTCTTGTACAGCGGGGCATTCTACATCTTCATAGACTCATAGAATCATAGATTTGCCCAGGTTGGAAGGGACCTTTCAGATCATCGAGTCCAACCATCGACCTTAAATCTGAAACTTGAAAACCTGGCAGAACAAATATTTTAGGCCGCTCTGTGTTGGCTGACTGATTCAATTAGTATTTGGCTGTGAAAATATCTTATTGTAGGCAGGCTGTTTGTCTGGCATGAAATTATCTAAGTGCTTGCCCTGCTTTCACAACCATTTCCATCCAGAGCACCATTATCGTTATGTTTTATTATTTGTGGGACTAATGTGTTCCCGTGTGCCTTTGTACAGCGTGGTTCTTGCTTACATTGCCAGCTGACTTAATGGTGAAAACAAATGCTGCAGTTAATTTTAGGCATGTGTTTGTACTTTTAAAGACTTTCGGCTTTGTAGTGAAGGATTTAATACACAGTTACATGAATAGGCGTTTATATGAGAGTCCAATATATACACGGTATATGTAAATATTATATGATAGTCAATAAGCTGCATTAATATGGCAGTTTGGGTTAAGCTCTCCCTTTAGATGTGCTAATTTAAATGTCTTTGCAATCAATGGATGACTAATAACAGCCAGATACATCTGATCCCCGGCCTCGATCGTGCTCTCGTGCAGGTCTTGTAAATCACAGGCAGCGCCACGGGGAGTGGAGCTGCCGGCAAACCCACCCCACGGCACCACGGCATGGCATGGTATGGCATGGCATGGCACAGCACGGCATGGTACAGCATGGTATGGCATGGCACTGTACGGTACGGTACAGCATGGTATGGCATGGCACAGCACGGCATGGTACGGCACGGCATGGCACGGCACAGCACGGTATGGTACAGCATGGTACAGCATGGCACGACATGGTATGGCGTAGCATGGCACAACATGGCACAGTATGGCATGGCACAGCATGGCACGGCATGGCACAGCATGGCATGGCATGGCATGGTACGGCATGGCACGGCATGGCACGGCACGGCATGGTACGGCATGGCACAGCATGGCACGGCATGGCATGGCTGCTGAGCTGGGCACGGCACCCGGTGTTTGTCCCTGTCCCAGTGATGGAGGAGTTCCCGGTAGGCAAACTGGAAACTGGGACTCCATGCCCGAAGCCCGCTGCACTGGGGACATCAGCCCCAGGGGCTGTGCTGGGAGCCGTGCGCGAAGGCGGCGAAGGTTTGGTTTGGTTTCATTAGTCCACGCAAACAAAGCCAGTAAAACGACTTGCTGAACAAGTTCTGCCAAATTTATGTAAGAATATCCGTGATCCCGGAAAGTTGCTTTACAGTTTGGGTCGGCTTATGACTACTTATTTTCATCTGTAGTCTTTTTCGCTGCTGGCTTTTAATGAGCTATTTGGTTTGGGTTTCATTTTGACTCCTTTCACACCCAACTGGAAAGCTCTGAATGCATTGACATCACCACAAAAAAGCTATTATTTTTAATTAGTTATTACCGATGTCGGGATTTGACACTGCCTTGTAGTTCCGCCTGCTCCTGTTTCTTGAGGACCGTCTCTGTGGGCTTTGGGCTGTCAAATACGAATTACTAATCTTGATCAAAGTCCAAACCAGTTCTTAATGAATTATTGAGTTCCTGGTAAAGCTGCGCACCATTTAGAAGCACAGAGAACTTGAAATCTAAGACAAAACTTAGCAAAAGGGCATGAAATGACTTACATTTTTGGTATTCTGAATATTCCAAATTCTCATTTTAATAGCCGAGAGCATAATTTTGGATTATCGATTCCATTTTTTTGTCCTTTCTTTCAGCTCCCGTACTAAATTGAAAGAATAAAATCTGGAGAGCTGTCTTGGCGTCTAGCAGAGATCTGAATGCTGAAGAAACTCTTTGAATAATGTATTGCTGCTTTTCTGACTGATGTCCTTAATATCAACTTCCCCACACTCAGGCACGTCGAAGCGAATCTTTTTAAATATTATATTGCAGGATGAAGTATATTAGGGCAGATATCCTGGCTGGGAGCCCGAAGATGCTCTCAGCTGCCCCGTTGAGTCACCGCGGTACCTCGGCGCGGCTGCTTGGCCCCTCTCCTCTCCCCGATCTGCGCCCCGGGGCAGTGACAGTGTCCGCGTATCCCGCGCGGCGCGTTGGGACCCGGCGAGGAGGAGCCTTTGGTGTCAATATTAGCCCTTCAGTACCCGATGCTATTAGTTTCAATGTTTTTCTTGTATACGGAGCAGTATTTTCTAAGAACCGAGCATTTTTTTGGAAGCGTGTGTCTCAGCACTGGCGGTTATCAGCGTGCCCGGGAGCTGATTCAGGCAGAGCCGCTTTTTGCAGACGCAGGACCAGGGAGGGAATGGTCTGGACCCGCAGCCACACCACGCGCGAGCGTCCCACGGCAGCCAGGCCTCTCACTAATCATCTCTCGACATTTCACAAGTTTCACTACACTTTACTAACGAGCCTTCCTTCTATGGGCTGTATTTTATCATCTATGGATGGATGGATGGACGGAATCATCTCTGCTTTGTGTGTTTCCATGTGTTCCTGGTAACACCATAGGAACTAATAGTCCGTGCGCTTCGGCTCTGTGTCTTCACGGTCCCGTGGTGACAGGCAGAATTGCTGTGAAGTTACTCACACCTCCCGCTTGTAAATGTCTTCACATACAAAATATATATCTAACAAAGTAAACAATAAAGATATAAAATAACCGAGGAGAAAATATTAAGATATAAAATAATCCAGGCCCTAAACCCTCTGTATCTGGATCTGGCCCGCACAGAGCAAGGCGCCCTGTGTAGCCGTTGTGCTGCCGTCGGCTGGTGGAAAGGGATGCCAATTTACACCAGGGATACCCTCTTGGGAAAGTAACAGTGGATCAGAGGCGGGGTTTATTCCTAGGAATTCTGAGTCTGGGATTGATTATATCAATGGTTGAGCCTAAAGCACTTTGACACCTGCTCGGGGATGAGTTGGCCCTCTCGTGCGTGAAGTTGATGCTGAGCGAGGATTTAGCCGGGCTTGTTGTGAGGTACTGTGGCAGAATAGACAGAAAAGTGGTTAATCACTGTAAGGACCACATTATCTGAACACCTGGAAGTAATCTGCAGAAATGAAAATGTTGAAAAAAAAGGCCAAACACAGCGGTTTCTCCCTTTTCAGCTGCTATGGTTCTTATATTTTCTGAGCCATTAACTCGTTACCAGCTAGAATGATCTGCTCCAATTTACTTTTCTAGGTGCCACTCTAAAAATCCAATGTCACTAAAAAGGAATAAAATTCCATCAAGTTCTTGGGTAACACTTTCTCTTTTCACTGATTGCTAACCTGCGTGCTGGAGCCGAGTTAGGTGAGACGGCTGGGGGGATTACCTGGGATCTCTGCCGTTACCCTCCTTTGGTGCTGCTGAATCGGCTCTGGCTCCTGCGGCTCCTGCCGGAGCAGGGAGCTACGATCCCGCTCTGCTCAACACAGTCAGTTCCTGAGTGGCTTTTCTCTTGGGCTTCCACCTTCGGCTCCTGCCTCCTGGCATCGGTGCAGCAGCCGGAGCCCCGCTCCTGAAGGTGACCGTAGGTGGCCATCTCTTCCCTGGTGGCCTCTCCTGTCCCCAGCCCCTGAGCTCAGCTTGATTGACCCTTCCTTGGGTACTCCCATGTGAGCTGCAGGTACCGGCTTTTGGTACAGAATAAGTGATGGCTGTAAACCCAGAGCTGCCAAAGAAGCAGGTGGGCAGGGTGCTATTAAGGAGTGATTTTTAACAAGCCTTCTGTTATTTTCTGTCAAACTTCCTATTTCTGGTAGGTTTGCCCCAACTTTTAGATAGTAACTCTACCAAAAATGTCTAATATTTTTAATTCTCAGTGCACCTCACCTCAATATCTTATAGCCAGCTTCCCCAGAAGGAGACCACTCTGTTCATTCTGCCAGTCGTTCCTCAAACCCTAGTAAAACCCAAGAGCTTGGGGATCATCAAGAGTTTAAATCCACCACCTTTTTACGAGAAACGATTTATAAAGGGCTGTAGCTGTGGAGACTGTCTAGAAACAGGTCATGCTTTGCCTTAAAAAGTGGGCAGCCTGTGGGTCTAACTTTATGAGCCCTTCTTGCACGTACTGAACTCCTCAGTAAACCGTGCAAGCCAAGCCAGTGTGACCTGCACTTAAATAACGAGATTGTGCCTCGTATAACAGGCCCTCGAAAGACAAACTGTGATTCTACATCCCCTTTGGCAAGCTTAACCCTCAAGACTAGTGGAACAAGTACAGCCATGCCCTTAGTGTCAATAATTTATTTGTTCATTAGTGCATATGAACATGGATCTCATTTAAAATGATGCTTAACTAAGTGACAGCCGTTCTTCCGAGGAGCAGGTGATGCGGGTGCTTCTGGCAGTGCCTGCAGTAATTCCTGCTCCTTCGGTACGTGGCCTTTCATAAAGGATCAGACAATTTTGCCAACTAGGTAAAATCCCACCGATTTTGGCTGAGATCCCACTGCACTGACTGCAGGACTGGGGACTGCAGTGTGTGATGTTATCCAAAGACTTGAAGGTGGGAGTTTTTTTTCTTCCCTTGGTAGTCATGTCTCTCTTCGGCGGGTGACCAGCCTGGTCCAGCAAGTCAGCTTTGTCTTTCACGTACCTGTCTTTGAAGGCTGTGTTTACATTTTGCCTTTGTACAAGCAAGAATACTGTAATCCTAACAGAGATTTACTCCGTGCCGAGTGCATGAACACCATGCCGCTTACAACACCTGATACCACACGTGCTAGAGTTAGCTCTGCATGGATCTATACCAAGGGGAATACGCCCAAAAAGAAAAGAAACAATGGAATTATAGAATAGTTTGGGTGGGAAGGGACCTTCAAGCCCACCCAGTGCCACCCCCTGCCCTGGGCAGGGACACCTCCCACCAGCCCAGGTTGCTCCAAGCCCCGTCCAACCTGGCCTTGAACCCCTCCAGGGATGGGGCAGCCACAGCTTCTCTGGGCAACCTGGGCCAGGGGCTCACCCCCCTCACAGCAAACAATTTCTGCCTCACATCTCATCTCAATCTCCATTCTTCCAGTTTAAAACCGTTCCGGCTGGAAGGTCTCCCCGGAGCCTTCTTTTCTCCAGGCTGAACCCCCCCAGCTCTCTCAGCCTGTCTTCATAGGAAAGTCACAAACCGCGCTGACCCATTGGATTTAGGGACACGCAGAGATTTAACAACCTTTAGCATGCACAGATTTTGATGTTTGGGTTGCCAAGCGAAAATAAACTTTCAAGAGGTGAAAGCCTCGCGCGTATGACAGTGCCATGGTCGCAGCCTCCCACCTCCTTGATTGCTGGGACCATCTCCCTTCCGCGTGGGAAATCAGTGCCGAGGCCTCTCTCGGCACGCTGAGCCCTCCCCGAACGGCGTTTAGCATCTGGGCGCTGGGAAGGGGCGCGCCACAGGACCAGCCAGCTATTTCCAGACCATTGCCAGTCTCTCCGCAGATAACTTTGGCTGAGGGATTTAGGCCAGCAGCCAGGAGCAGTGGAGACAAGTAGTCAGAAAGGAATAAAGAGAGAAAGGCTGCTCTTCTTAATGAGTGCAATAAAACAATAAAAGTGCAATTATGCAGTAAAACTATTGTCATTTTGTGTTTAGAAGATAATGTACTAGGCAATAGTACTCATTTTAGCCTGTGTTTTCGGGCACCTTTTAGCCTCTGACATTATAATTACGTATTAGCATCTCATTCCTGCATCTCTTCATTTCGATGGGTACTGAAGCATTGCACCAGAACGATGCCAGATCCCGAAATTCTGTGCACTCACGCGGGTCCTTAACTTGGTTTTGCGTCGCCCGTTTGTGAGCATGCCTTGAAACGCAGTCCCTCCATCCGTCACGTCTGTCAGGCGTCGTGACAGCACGGAGAGAAATAACGACAGCCAAAGCGCAAGACGTATTCCCAGTGCTGAACCCACTGCATCTATTTCTCGTGCGCCTGAAATCTAGAAATTGCGCATGAAACAGTTTTTATCGGCTTCTTCCATACCTCATATTGATAGCATTATTTTAGAGATGTTATAAATTATGGTTTCTGTTTGATTTTGAAGTTTCCTAATCCCTGTGGTTGAATTTTGACTTTATAGGTAGAAATACAGCCAAACTCAGAATAACCTGCCTCGGTTTTCTTTTTGGCAAATATTATTTGCCCTCCCTCTGCCTCCCTGGTTTCCACCAGTTACTTCGGGAATCAGTTTGATGGTGGGCTATTAGAACAGGAGGATGAAAGTAGACCTGTGCTCTGTGCGGGCATTTCTACTTCACTCCATGTCATCCCCTGGCTTTCGGCGGTTATTTCTTATGCCCTGTTACGTTTTATTGTTGTAAGTTTCTAATCTGTTTTGGACTCAGTTGTGTGAAGGGATTTCTGCCCTGGGGTGGTCCAAAATGATCACCTGGGAGTTTGACCAAGCTTCTCCCCTGCGTGCTAAAACTCAACATTACCGTTCAGATTGAAAATTTTAATTTAAAGCTGTATCTGCGCAACAGCGTAACACCAGCGGAAAGTCCTGCTTTAACTGTAGCTTTAGGACTGTTGCAATGGTACAGTAATAATAATCATCATAATCTTCTGCCCTTTAGTAAAGCACCATCCTCCAATTTTTAATTGACTTGGGTCTTATTCTTAACGGTGGTTCATCTTGAACGTGGGGATGGAGTCGCTGCTTCTCTAAAGGTTAATATAAATCTGTAATGAGTGGTACAGATTAAACAGTGGTGACATTCTGTTTTCCCATCTTGTATAGATAAAATATTTACACTTTAAGGGAGATCAATTTAGAAAGCAGGTGCAGCTTTGATGTTTACATCTTTTAATCAGCAACCTTAATTAACAAGTTGTTTGCTAATGATTAATCACCTGCACAAATACCGTGTGGATTTGTCAATTTTGAAGTTACAGGCATCTTGGATGTTGGGGTTTTTTTTACCTTAAGATGAAAAATGACACAAGAGGAAAAATGACATAAGATGATGATGATGATGATCGTGTCCTTTCAAGTGCTTGAGCCGGGAAGGCAGAGAAGCAGGACCAGGTGTTTTCCAAATACCAAGTAGGAAAGCCTGGTCAAAGTGGTGAAAGGTCTCTTCGGAAGAAACACAGATGTTATCTATCAGGTTTCGGTAATTGCCACCGTGTTTTTAATATCATCCTCCCAGATGCAGCTGTGCAGGGAGGAGGTCGGGGGTGATCATTATCTGCACCTGTTGGTAGCTCCTCTGCATATAAGTTGGGGGGTGGTGGTGGTGGCTACTGGGCATGGTGGAGGCTGGCTTGGGCATGGCTTCTGAAGCTGGCTTTTGATGTCAACCCTGCTAAAGGTACAGCTTTGCTTGTGCTGTTGTGGGGGCTCGGGGGATGATGATGATATCTAGGTATGGAAAATTATCAGGTTAGGGTGTGCGCTGGAGTAGAGGTAAAAAGAAAAGCAGGATGGAAAGAAGGCATCAAGAGTGGTTTTTTTTGGGGGGGGGAAAAATGTGTTAGTGCTCAAACTTCTGGGATACGCCCAATTCATCCCATTATTAGACGCTGTTTCCCCAAATCATGTTGCCCTGTGGCTTCTTCTCTTTCTTTCTGAGTTTTTAAACTCTGGCCATCAAGGTACGACAGCAGTTTGGGTTGCCTAATGAGAATTATAGTTTAAGGTAGGCTGTTATTGTTCTTTTGACTAGTTGAGTATGAATCTGATGACCTTTTTTGGCTCTGGTGGCTTCTTTTGGCCTCAATATTGTTGTTGTTTTGCTGTACAGAGCTAAGCCTTTGTTTCGCATGAAACAAGATTGTGTTGGTGACTTGAAAGCTGCTAAAACAAGGGTTTATTTCTTTTTTTTGTATTATCTCTGGTGGGCAACGGGGGCTTTTCTCTTGCTTTCACAGCGCAAAACCTATAAATTTTCCTGTTAATGATAAATTTCTGGGGAAACTCATTAAAGCTTGTAGGGGCTTATTTTTGTTACGTATTATCCTGCCTTCTGGTAACGAAGGCTGAGGTTGGAAATTGTCCCTCTTACAGTGGTGTCATTAAGTTTTAATTCACTACTTCATGCTACGAAGCACTCTGTGGCTTCACTTATTCATATGAAGATTTTTTGATGGTGATGAAGGTGGAAAAGCCTATGTCCTCCTCGATACGAACGCTCCACGTGAAGCTCCCATGCTGTTAACAACCAGGCTGTTTGCAGGAGTCTGTAACTCAAACTCATTGCGTTCCTGGCTCATGGATCTTACGGCTGACCTCTTGAGCGATGAGGAGGTGTTGAGAAGACTTGTGTCTACGCCGCGGTTTCATGTTGCTGTGCCTCCCACGGAATGGATTATAACGCTGAGTCATTGAGGAAGCAAGATTTAAGGGAGGTTTTGTGAAAGGAGTGCAACGTTTCGGAAAATGTAATTAAGAAACACTTAGAAGAACAAGACACCTTAATAACTGTCTTCGGTAGAAGCGAGAGCGTCTGGATCCCCTGGAAGGCCAGGAATCGATAGCTCTGCAGTAGAGTTGTCCTAGCGAGTGGTTGCCCATCTCTGAGGAGACGAGAGCTTGGCGTTTACCCTCACGCAGCAGAGAGAGGAGACCTGAGCCTGGTGTGCCAGGGGCTCTCTCCGCTCTGCCTTCCCTGCGGCCGCTCGTGTGCCGGAACGGGAGCTGCCGCTCCTTACAGCAGGCTTGTGTCTGCTTCTCTGGCAGACCGACAGCAGCTGGGCTTGTGAAAAACTGAAGGGTTACTGGAAATGTGGCGTTTAGGTGTATACCCTCCACTGAATAACATGCTGAACGGACACTAACGAGGGCACAGGTATGGTAGGGAAGGAGGAAGCAGGAGTTACCGATTATTTTTCCATTATTCTGTTACCAATATGTGCCTTGGCTAACTACAGCTCATCCTGTATTTCTGGACTCGCAAAAAATAATCACCTACTGCACCGTGAGCTAGGGAATTAGCGATGCTGTCTCCCCACCTGGAACTACCAGGTGTGATTTCCAGCATGCAGCTACAAACTTAATTTTAAGAAATGCGGCCTGAGAGAGGTTTCCCCGTGCGAGGTGTGCGAGTCTGTGGATTGCAAGTCCTCTTAAACCCAATGTGGTTGCAAATTTTTTTCCTTCATGCCACAGCAAGGAATGCTTCTGTGTTTCAGTGGGGACAAATGATCTCCACCAAAATAATTCTGCTAGCCTGAAACTTTAAGTACTTAGGAGGTAACTTTCTGCAGCAAGCAAGGGATTTGGGCACTTGGCAGAGCTACAAGTGGAGAAGACCGTTAGCCAGCTGGGTCATGCTGCCATGTCTGCAAATACCACTTGGTGCGTCCTCCTCCTAGAAAGGTCTGGATAAAAAAAGTCATGTTTTCTCTTGTGCAAGCTGGCTCTGGTGATAGGAGTGACTGCAAATCCAAACCGTAGTCTGTTGTTTTCTGTTTTCAGTAGTGTGCTTGATGGGAAGCTGTTTAAGAAAGTTGCAAGGTGGAGCAGCCACAGAGGTTCTTAGTTATGGGCTGAAAGGAGGGTGTAGAGAGGTGGGGGTTGGCCTCTTCTCCCAGGTGGATAACGACAGGACCAGAGGAAATGGCCTGAAGCTGCGGCAGGGCAGGTTTAGATTGGATATCAGGAAGAATGACTTTACTGAAGGAGTGGTCAGGCACTGGAACAGCCTGCCCAGGGAGGGGGTTGAGTCACCATCCCTGGAGGTGTTTAAGAAACGTCTGGATGTGGCACTGCAGGGCATGCTCTAGTGGCAGAGTCTGTAGGTTGTTGGGTTTTTTTTGGGTTTTTTTGTGTGTGTGTATGGTTGGACTCGATCTCAAAGGTCCTTTCCAACCATGAAGATCCTATGATTCTATGATAGGGTGAAAGGCATAAAGATGACAAAATGTGTGTCTGTGCCATCATCCTTTCTGCACCTCTGCTCCCAAACCGCTCTCTCCAAAGCAAGCTCGTTTCTTGCTCCACCATGGAGATGGTTCCAACCTAGAGCCTTTTATTCTAGGTAAAGAAAAGGGATGTGGCACAGTGACACAAATAACATCAGGATTTAAACTGGAAAACGTCTTGGTGTCACATCTGTTCATGGTGAGCATTTACTGTAAGCCCCATTGTGAAGGACGAGCTGGCTGCTGAAACGAGTGAGCAAAGGGCTAATCCCGCGATTGAAGGCTGCGTTTTAACCAGCCTGGCTCAATTGTCCAAGCGAAGATGCAGGTCCCTGATAACCAATGCTTTAGTCCCTCAATCTGGACTAGCTGCAGGGGAAAGGATTGTTTTTGGAGCATTTTCCTAGTTGAATCTAAAGAGTCCCTGCCAGCTTTGCGGCTGAGTCCGTCAGGTGCACAAAAGGGATAAAAGCCTTCACACAACGTACAATTCCCAGCGTTTAACGGCAGCCCACAGTTATTGTGAGTGGGATTATTCCACACTGACGCTGTGATTTCTGTGCATGAGGATTTGGTCTGTTTTAAGAGGTCACACAGGAATATTAATTATCTTTAGAGCAATGACACACATGTCCTTAGCTTCTGTGTATGATCTTTTCTACTCATTTGCAGTAATTTAAAGATGGATGCCTAGCAATCAAACGTAGCTTATAATGAGGCAAGATTTTTTTTAAAAAATGCATATTAAAATCTCCAGTGAAAGTACACTTAGAGATGCATCTCTTGATACAGATCTTCTCTTTATTTCTGCTATTTAACTGGCAATGACATATCACTCTGGCTTTCTGTTACTGACTTTCTTAACAAACTCTTACACCTCTGTAATAACTGAGTCTGTAAAACAAGATTTGATGCTCCAAAAGATAAAACTGGAGGCTAATTCGGTATGCACCTCTCCAGAATGGAGTGTCCTCATGCAAGAGTTCACTATGGAGTATAAAATAATTTATAGGAAAGGCAAAAAGTTGTCTTGAAAAATAGAAACCTTATATATGAGTACACTGCCGATTTACTTAAACAATAGCATGCCCAAGTAATAACTTCTTAGCGTGTTTAGCAATTTAACTCTACAGGGTAGAGGCGTTTCTGGCTGGCAAAAATGATTTGCCCCATTCCATAAGGCTTGTCAAAATCTTCATGTCTTTCACACTTGGAAGAGATTGAGCTCTGTCAAAGACTCCTCTCCCAGCGCAGTGAACTGAGACATGCAGATGTAGCAGATGCTTGGGCTGGTGGTGAGAGCACTTGCTTCAATCAGCAACCTGAGCTTCCAGGCAAGACAGACTCTCCTCTGCCAGGAGCTGGGCAGCATTCTGCTCTTCTCTAACCAAACGCGTGGCCGTTTTTATCAGTTCTGACCTGTTACATTCTTCATTCAACAACATACAGCGCTTCAGTGCCAGGTTTGGGCAATGCCATGTGTAAATAAGTTGTGTCACTTTGTTGTTTACTCATTACAAACAACACTTCTATCAATAGATGTTTATAAGAATGCATTTTCCTTTTGCTCTTTGGCAGCAAAACCTGGTTGCCTGTAGCACAGGAGGGTTTTGCCCCGGGGAGACGTGAGGATGCAGACACGCGTGCTGCGTTGCTGCTCCTCTCCAAGGAGAGCAAAAGGCCTTCTGAGGCTCCCCGGTGTTTGTCTCGAATTCCGACAAAGCATAGATGGTCCTTTGACACCACGTGTGGGTTGTCTGCAGGCTGCTGACAGCCTGTGGAATCTGCTCCACAGCCGGGGCGTCCGACTCTGCTCCGTTTCAGTCAATGCGTTGCTCTTCCTGGCTCTCACAGGCATACTTACAGGATTATATTCCGACTATTTCTATCCAGGGAGGAGGACTTGGGCTTTATCTGAGCAGTGCTTCCAGGAAAAAAAGTCTCCAACACGTAGATATTTCCTTTTTATGCTGAAGAAAGACTAATCTTGATTCTGTTAGATTCCCTGGACCTCCACACATTGCCAGCTTTTAGATCAAGTACTATTCGTATGACTGCTCTTGGACGCTTCCCATCAGTGTGCGGCAGGTTCAGTGCCTGGGGCACAGCACTAATTTCTGTAGGAACCAGCTGTGACTTCACATGGAGAAGGAGCAGGTCAAGGCTTGAAGTGGAACCTGGGTTTCACGCAAGTGCCCTTTAGAACGAAGGACCCGCTTGTACCTTCGTTTGGGACATGGAAGAAGCAGCTGAGATCTCCAGGCTGGATGGTGGGAAATGGGTGTCTTTCTGCAGATCTTAAATGCTTGGTTTAATGGCGATGAATGGTAATAATTGAAGTGCTTCACAAACATCAAGTTTTTTCAGCACCTCAGTGAGGACGAAAACAGCGAAGGAAGTTGTCAGCTCCAGAGTTAATTGGCATTTCTTGCCCCAAGTGTATCTTGACCGTTATTCCCTTACCAGCAGTATGTGGAAGAACATTGTCATCTATCTTTTGTAGCTTTTCCCTTAAAAATTTAGCGATGTCTGCTTTTTACCATGAGGGAGAACACAGACAATTTAATGCTGAATGGCAAAGTACCGTAAGAGGCAGCGGATTGTGCACAATGAAACTGGAGGGGTTTTCAGGGACAGATCAATGGAAGGTCTCGGAAAGGAACTGCCTTCGTTTTGCCTTCAGCAGCACAGTTTGTTCTCGGGGGGGGGGGGAGGGGGGTGCAAAAAGGGGATGCTTTTCCTGCAAATGGGTTTTTGCTATGCCCAAGTAGTCCGTGAGGAATCAGTAATATTGTGAGAAGAGGAGAGTTGCTGAGAAACGTCCTCTCTGTTGCTGTGCCCCGGGGTTTCACGCAGGTGTGCAGGGCTCCCGTGCTTCCCCAGACCCAGCACAACCTTTGCGGATGGGCTCCTTCTCTAGGGACTAGGGGGAATAGAGAAATTTGAAGGAAAGCTGTAATATTTTTGTTTTGATCTAAATGTTTGATAAACTTCAGAAACGGAGAAAAAAATAAAAGTATTGAGATGACTTGTGTATTTACATCTCGAATAAAGATGCTCCATGGACTTCAGCCTGCATGGGGAAAGGAAAGGGATGAAAGGAAAACTGTGCTTTTTCTTTTAATGAAGGTAAAATATTGCAAAACCTCCTTACTACAAAGTTGTGCTGAGAATTTGACTAATATACAAGCAACTCATAGGTATGTATAACAAATACGTAACTGGTTATTTTCTGGATACTATCTTGAGTAAAGCGAAGATAACGCCGTGGAAGCTGAAACACCCAGAGGAAAACAGCCTTCTGCAAATTACTGTCATATTTTTCATTTGTCACTCGGGGGGACAGCATTGGCAGATTATCATTGTTTCAGTGGCACTTGGGAAACCTTTTTTCAGATTGGAACTGATGTGAATCCCATTAAACTTGCTGGGAAGCATTAGATTAACTTCATGGCTTTTTCTCACTCAGTCCTGTAAAAGGTCAGCACTCCTCACTGCTATTACTGTTTATTGCTAATTATTATTGTTCAATATGCCCGTGGGTCTGCTATCCAAGTTATTCTAGTATCCGTATTGCTGAGGCACGGGGATTTGGCAAGCGGCGGTACCTTGCTGCTAGCCAGAAGCACGGGAGGGCTGGAGGAGGTGGGGTGGGTATGGCCATAATGATGAGAATGCCCTTGCATACGATAGCTATGTGCGGTTTTGCAGGGATGTGTTGACCAAATTATTGTTTTTTTAAGCAAAAACATATGTCCAAATCTTCGTGTTATGCAGTTTTCTGCAAGGTGATGAAGAAGTACCTCTTTGTTCCAGCCGAGGTGCTGTATTTGGCACTAGCTGGGGCAGCGCAGGTTAAGGGCAGGAGACTCTAGGAGCACACATGGGCATTTCCCCTCTCCCTCCCCTGATGTTGAGCTGGTGGATCCATGTTTCTTTATCCCTAGAGCAGGAAGGCTGGTCTGTGTCCCAAAGAGCAGGTAGAAGGGCTGTGCTCCATGTGCCTTTCTCTTGTCTGGTCCTTGAGACTGCTGTGGGCACATCTGGCAGCAGCAGGTATGGCATGTCCTGCCCAATGGATCTTACAGAATCTTCAGAGTTGGAAGGGACCTCTAGAGATCATCCAGTCCAACTCCCCAGCTAAAGCAGGATTGCCCAGAGCACATCCCTCAGGACTGCATCCAGGTGGGTCTTGAAAGTCTCCAGAGAAGGGGACTCCACACCCTCCCTGGGCAGCCTGTTCCAGTGCTCTGTCACCCTCACGGTAGAGAAGTTTTTCCGTGTATTTGAACGGAACTTCCTATGTTCTAACTTGTGCCCATTGCCCCTCGTCCTGTCACTGGGAACCATTGAAAAGAGCCTGGCTCCATCCTCCTTCAGCCCACCCTTTAGATACTTGTACGCCATAATAAGGTCTCCCCTCAGCCTTCTCTTCTCCAGGCTAAAGAGTCCCAGCTCTCTCAGCCTTTCCTCATAAGGGAGGTGCTCCAGTCCCTCCATCATCTTAGTTGCCCTTCGCTGGACTCGCTCCAGCAGTTCCCTGTCCCTCTTGAACTGGGGAGCCCAAAACTGGACACAGTATTCCAGTTGTGGCCTCACCAGTGCAGAGTAGAGGGGGAGAATGACCTCCCTCGACCTACTGGCCACACTCTTCCCTATGCAGCCCAGGATTCCATTGGCCTTTTTGGCAACAAGGGCACATTGCTGGCTCATGGATAATTTACTGTCTACCAGGACCCCCAGATCCTTCTCCTCGGAACTACTTCCCAGCAGGTCCACCCCTAACCTATACTGGTGCTTGGCATTCTTCCTCCCCAGGTTGCACTTGCTTTTGTTGAACCTCATGAGGTTCTTCTCTGCCCAGCTCTCCAGCCTGTCCAGGTCACGCTGGATGGCAGCACGGCCCTCTGGAGTGTCAGCCACCCCTCCCAGTTTGGTATCATCAGCGAACTTGCTGAGGATACACTCTGTCCCCTCATCCAGGTCATTAATGAATATACAGACCAAAATTGGACCGCGTCAATGGTATCTTGACATGAATTCACCACAGGTTGACACCTGGGGGAACAAATGCTGTTTTTATGTCTTGAAAGGTCTCAATTTGTATGGAATTGTACTTTCTAGTTCAAATGAACAGAAGCACCAGAGGACTTGCAGGTATCCGAAACAAAGAAGTTTACTTTGATATGTCGTCATTCTTGCTGCTGAGTGGCAGCTTCTTCACTTGGCCCCTAAGCTCAGAGCGGCAGCAGAGGTCAGATCTGTGTCCATTGTATGTGGGTACGTGTTTCCAGCAATGACTGTTTAACCAGTGCATTAGGAGTAAAATTTCATCCTATCAGCGATAAGTTATCACACTGAAGCATGAGATGTGATTTTTTTCCTAATTAATTGCATTTTAGCATGCATGAATACATGCTTCATTATAGCCTGTAAAATTAGCTTGCAGCTTTTTAATATCCAGCTGCTGTGCTTGACTCCAGCCCGCTGTGGCAAACCATTCCACATGTCGCTTGGTTGTGCTAAATATCTCTGCTTTGAGTCCACAAGGTGAGACCAGATTTATTTTTCCCTTTTCCTTTGCGTTAGGGAAGCTGCAGAGAGCTCGTGAGTCAGCTGTGGTGAGCTAACTGCCCGTCACTGGATGTGTTCATCGCTGGAGATGTGGAATTTGTGGTAGCTTCCAATTTAAATTCTGTGCTCACTTCAATTTGTGATGCTCGTTACTGTCCGGAAAAAGAAGTGTCAAGTTAGCATGTACTGACGGCTGTTGAAAAATGAGCTCAAGAGGGGATGCTTGTGTTGCTCTTGGCAGAAATAGTTTAAAACCTGCAGGGATCTTAAAAGGCAGAGAGCTCTTGTACACCCTCTCCCCCCTGCCAAATAAATCTGTGGCTTCAGGTCTGCAGGTGATGAGCTGATGCACATAAAACTGTCCCCAATGTTCTGCTGTTGTCATAAACCCTAGAGCTTGATGGCCAGTGGTGCTGGGCGTCTGTCTGCCTTCTGCTCTTCTTGAGTCGTGCGTCTCGGGATGCTTTCCAGGACAAATGTCCCAGAAAGAACGTGGTGGTGTGACATGGCAGTGACTGGAAGTATGAAAGGTTTGCACAGCGGTGCCAAACAGCACAGCTGATTTTATGGTACTCTCTTCTAGACTAAGGAAAAGAAAATATTTCCTCTGGGTAGGCCAGGGTGGGGGATGAATGGTTAGCTGCTGTTGTGTTCTCCATCCAAATCACCAACTCCTATTTACTTTCTCGCTTTCCAGCCGAGAAGTTGGTATTGCTATCGTTTCAGCCACTTACACAGACCTCATACTTGACTCTACATTAAAATACTCTTAGGATGTGCTAACCCTTGTGGGATCGATGGCTATGCCCATTTTGATCTAGGGCAAACTGGGACAGAGAGACTGAGCTGTTTGAATGGCTGTTGTGAGTCAAGGTGGTGGTGGAAAACTTCCCAGTTTTGTTTTATTCATTGAATTCAACATTTTTTCTGAGTTCCTGAAACTGAAAGGATGCCAGAACATGATTGTTTGTGTGCGCTGAGACTAAAGGGTGGCCAAGGACCTGCTGGACCTGGTGGGCAGAGTCGCTGGTGGGCTGTGGAGGGCTTTGCAAGACCCCACCATGAGTGCCGTAACCACTTGGATGTTTCCTCCTGTCCCTGCTGGTGGTTTATGGCTGATTCCTAGTTTCACTGGTGTGCTACCCAAGGTATTTAATAACCTCCAAAGAGGATTTTGTAGTTTCTTTGGTACTTTGCTGCCTGGTGGCTCGGGAGAATGGGCACTTGGACTCCTCCAAAGCTGCTCCTTCAGCGCCAGCAAAGATCAGTGCAGCCACCCCTGGGGAAGGGCTTTGACTTAACACGCGGGTTGCCTCGCCAAAGGAGCGGGTGAACAGGGGGCACAAAAGACAAAATCCATCTGAGAAATGCCAGGCACAGGACAAAGGGGAGGGGAAGCCAGGGAGCGGTGTTATTTCTAAAACACAGCTATAAGTGACCTTTAAATGTTCATAGCAGTCCTAAGAAAAGCAAGAAGAAGGCGTAAAGGATTTTGTTTAGCTAACTTTAGGTCACAGGGGACAGCAAGAATGATGGCATTGTGCAAAATAAAAGATCCTTCTTATAGGTAAAAGTTTAAAAAAAAAAAAGAGACTGGTCACAGGGGTTTTGCACTGTAATATTCCATTTAGTCCAATGTACGAGATGTTGTTGCTTGGTTGCAAGCAGAAGGAGGAACTAAGTACATCATGGAAAATATCTGTTCCTGAGGATGAGTTTGTCTACAGCAAAACCCGGGTATGTCAAATTCTGTATCATCTACATATTTCACTCTACTGAAGTAATCTCAAGTCATCGTTTCCTTGTTGCTTTGGTACTCAGGCACTGAAGCCTCTGCCTTCACCTGCTTTGATTTCAAGCATTAGCTCTCACCTGCTATGAGCTAAATTGTCTTAAGGCATGAAAATAAAATTTTCAGCTAGATTCAATTCGCGTGTTCTGTTTAACTTGTACCCTTAATTATATCGGAAGTGAATTGACAGTCATTTTTGAGGGCTAAGTGTCTTGCCTGGAGTCTTTTTGTACCAGTTCTGGCTGAGTTGGGCCAAAAGGAAGGTTTTGGGGATCCCTTGCTTCCAGGCCCCCTGCAAACCAGTGGGCTTTGCTTTCAGCCTTTTGAGTGCCGGGGTTGGTGTGACGCTTTTCCCTCTAGTTAGCAGGGAAAACTGGGACTCAGAGTCCTTTACTGGAGCACCAGAAAGGTGAAACAAGACTCTGACATCCTGCAGGGTTCCCAACCTGCCTAGAAAACCCCAGTGAAGTGGTAGATACTGATCTCTGTATGAAGGTGGCTTAGGCAGCAATGAGACCCTGGTGCTCCCTGCACAGCTTTCCCTGGTGCGAGTGGGTGACTTGCTTGAACATCAGGTGTGTAAATGAAAAGGCATTAGAAATTGCTCGTCTTGTTTACCAAACTCTTTTGATGCCGCACAAGAGCCAGGAATTGGAGAGACTTGAGTGAGCATCATGGCACCAGCAGTTGGTCAGTAGAACTGTCTTTCATCGCTCAGAAGACTCTTTTCTCTGGAGAAAATACAGATGTTGACAGCGACGCGGTCCTTGACAATGAAGGATGTGGAGAGAAAAATTCTGTCCTCCCTCGGGGATTCAGTTCAGTGACCTCAGAGCGGTGACGGTCCACGTGCCGCTCTGTCAACACCTCAGGGCAAGGCTGAGCCTCCCTCCTGCTGCATCGTGCTGGTGGTGTGGGCTGCCGTGGGGGGCACCTGCGTTAGCCTGATGAGCACGAGCGGGCTCCTCTAATACTGCCATCCCACAGTGCCCCTACAGCCACTATTTTTAGCACCACGAACTGCGATGAGCGGGGCTTGTCTTGTTTACAGTACTAATGTTAAATGAAATATGCTTCTGAATCTCTCGAGACTAATATTTACTTGTTGGGGAGAAAAAAAAAAATAATCATTAGGCTTCTCTTGTAAAGATGAATGTGTAGTTTTGAGGAACCATATCTGTGTCCCAGAATAGTTAGCAGCTGCTACAATAATTCTTCTGAGGTTATAAAGGAAGTGACAGGCTTTCCGGGGTTTGTTTTGGTAGGAGTCCAAAAGAGAAGAAAATTGGGCTTCAGGCACCAGATTGATCACTGGGGCTGGAAACGAGGGAAAATCAGTGCACCCTGAAGCTTTGCTCTGTGTAACAGCAGGAGAAAATCTTGCAGCTGCCAGTCCTGCTTCCACCGAAAAGGAAAACGGATCCGCGGCTGCAGTTGGTTGTGGGTCAAAGAAACATCCCAAACCGGCCTCGTCTTTTAAAGACACTGTTTTGGAACAGTTACAGACTGAGGCACGCTCCTCTGTGTTGGTTCACGTAAGTCTCATCCTTCCATGCTGTTTTCCTAAAATCATGAAGCAGAAGATCCTTGTTTTCAGAGGGAAACGGGGAGTGAGAATGGCAACAGCCTCCTTGAGGCTTGTTCTGTCTACAGGGCCCATGTCCCTTGTGCTGGGTGAGTGTTCCTGTCCCTCAGGTTTCAGAGGTGGCCATCACTGTGGAACAACACATAAACACCTCCCACACCTGAACAAAATAAATTCCTTTTTTCAGCTAGAAAGAGTCTAACTGGAGGAAATGGAGCATAAGATATTGCACAGCAGGTGGCAATGGTGAAATGATAAAAAAGAAACAGAAAATAGCTGCACGGTTGCCTTTTTTTTTTTTTTTTTCCTTCCCCAGAAGGGAAAATGATTCACAGAGTAATTAGAGACGGATGCTGGGAGCCTAAGCAGTGTCAATTTTCCATGGCTGAGGGGACATAGTGCTTCATCTACCTACTTGGTCTAGGTGGGTAACGAGCATCTTTGATTTTTATAGTTTAGGGAGCACGTGTAAGTCATACCAGGTGTCCAGAGAAGCCTGAAGCACAAGAATGCTCCCAGAAGCTGTGTCTCCTCCTGTAAGCTCTTCCCCTCAAAACCAGGGAGGGAAAGCTGTAGAGCTGGCAAACTGTCGATGGACACGTCTGTGCAGGGAGGCCGAATTCCTGCCCTGGGCTTGGGACTGCCCGCTTAGATCTTTATAATCAAGTAAATCCTGTAATCGGTCGTCTCTCTGGTGGCTGGTTTCCTCTGCCCAGTTCTTCTGCTACCTGCTCTGCATGGTGCAACTCTTGGATGTGTCCTCTCGGGGACGGGACGCTGTGGTGCCGCTTTGCGGAGCATGAGGAAACGCCCCGTGAGCATCTGGATGTGGGTGAGGAAGGGGAGGTTACTCTTCTGACAACAAAAACTCCTAGGATGGGGTACAAATGCTGGGAAGAGAATTGATCCTTGCATAAGTTCGTCCTAACATGAGCTCTACCTGATGTCATTTGGCTTTGACTCTGAACTTCGTGGACCAACAGCTTTAGCCAAAACCTGCGGAGTTCTCAAATTTGGGTGACTTTGCACGTGATTTCTGTAGGATTCCTCTGAAGTCCCGGGTGTTGACGTCTGCAAGAACGGTGTTACTAGATGAGAGAAACCGCTGCTTTTCACTCTTGTGCTGTCTTGTAAAAACCTCAGTTCTGTGTAATGTCAAAAGTTGTGAATTAATTGATCTTAGTTGAACTGTGCTTTGCTCTGTCCGCTGGCCCCTTTGTACCTGGGAAGACCAGGGATAAATGGACCGTGGAAACAAACTGTCTGTGTACCGAATGCAGCTTTCTCGGTTAAAAGCCTGGAGGAAAGCTGCATTCTTCAATTCCCTCTGCATGTTTCTGTTCCAGGACTGGGCAGAGCTTCTTGTATCTTCTCAGGAGTCCACGTGGCACTTCTTGTGAGCCATAAAATCAAATCAGAATCAAAGGAAAAAGTAAACATGGGCAAGAACAGCCAGTTGTTTTGATGTCAGACCAGAGCCAGTCATGAGAATTCTGGCTGAAACAGGTTTGTATTAGAATTTGGTCAGTTGACATAAAAACAAGCTGCAGGAGGGTCTCAGTTTTGAAGTCCCTGTTGAAAGCAGCAAGATTTGGGTGGGAGCGAGCCCGGCTACGGAGCACCTGGGGCATTATGGGCTTGGGTTGTGTAGGCTGGCAGGGAAAACCTCTCTGGAAAATACCAGAAACAAGATGACTTATGTAAATCTGCTTTGGCACCATATGTGTGTGCGTTATGACAATTAGAGTGATGTATTTCGTGTTTCATGAACTTTGAGAAGGCTTTTCCTAGTTGTGTGACTATATATGCATTAGTTTGAATCTTCTCACAGTTTCTGTCATTTGAGGTGATCAAACATAAAAGTTTCACAAGTTAATTGAATTCTTAAGCAGGTTCTTTTTTTGTTTGGGGGTTTTTTGTTGTTTTTTCTTCCCCAGGAAAAACATCTAATCTCAGACCTTCCCCTGAAGGTGCGAAGCTTTGAAATGTATTTGAGTCTAAGGTGGAATTTATTTTATGACAAAACAGAAGATACTTACAGATGAAAAATAAATACCAAGAATAAGTCATGCATTTTTCATTTTGAGTCTGAGGGCAGAGCGCCGAGTAGTCTAAATATTTAAGGTAAGCCCTGTGGTACCCAGAAGGGCTCAGGAGGGGTGCGGGTGTGCTGGCTGAAACCTCACGGTGCCGCAGGGGTCTGCGGTGCCTTATGAGTTCGCTTTGAGGCAGGGGGTCCTGCGAGGATGGAGCCCCTCTGCCCCGAGGAGGTGCCTCATCTGACACACGGAGCTGTGGGATCCGCTGGACGATCCCATGCCCCAGCCAGGATGGCTGTCTGCGGGGGTGGGGATAAGAAGACCCCATCTGTATGGTGTATGTTGTGCTGGGCCCCCAAAGTATGGTATTTACCTACGTAGTAAATAGCATAAAGTGGAATTGTCACTGCAAAGGCTATCTTGACTATCCGTTGTTGTCACCAAAAATCAAGAGGAATTTTTTTTGCTGGGGGGGGGGGGGGGGGTGGTGTTAGGATCTGGGTGATCCAAGCCCGTAAACCAGGATAGGGGAAGAGGCAGGGGAAAAAGTAAACCGATCTTCAGGAAATTCCTCTGTAAGACAGAAGAGTATCATGTCTTTCCAGTTTGCCGCTTTTTACCATCATCAATGGAACAGTTTCTTCGACTTGTAGATGGGAAAGCCCTAATGTGTTTCTTAGAGTTTGCTGCAAATGAACTTCCTCAGCTTGATCATCAAGACTATTTGTTCTCCATTGGGAGCAATGATCAACTACATCATGTGATCCTCCAAAACACACTTATTGCTCTTTAAGAAAAGCATTTAATGTGTGAACATATGTGAGAAGTGTATCAGGCAGCTCATCACTGAACTGTGCTAATTGCTCTTTATATTGTCTCAGATCATCTCCTCTGAACGTCTCGCCTTGCTTCTAGGTCACTGCGTGGGCTTCGGATGCCTATCCATGGGCAAGTGGAACCGATATCATTGGCTCTCAGTTGATGTTAAGTAAAGTATATGGCAGGAATAACAAATTTTTCAAAGATTAGTAAGATCCATGTGATTTCAGTGTAGTGAGTTTGCATTTTGTCTTCCTCTGTTTCCAGATGCGGTTAGTTTTTCACTACTCTCTTCCTTGGGCTTTACTACGCCTGCTTCTTCTGGCCAATAACACTTGGTCTATTTGAACAACCTACACGTTACCAGACTTTCATTATCACGCTTTTCCTTACTTCTCCCTTTTGCAGAAAGCTTGCCATTTTACAAATTGTTCTTCATCAGAGATAATGTGTGTCCCTGAGATGGAAGCACTTCTCCATTTACTTGTTCCCAGAAAGTGGCCAAAACACCTGCAGATGCTGATGGGTTTTAAAAAAGGGAAATCGAATGTTGTCTCAGCCAGAAGGCTGTTCAATTAACTTTTCCTGCTGGGAATTATTAGACCTGAGGCTGTGCTGTTGGGAGGGATCACTTCTTAGCATCGATGCTAAATGAATTAGGACTTTGTTGGTAACAGAACTTATCTGAACATGAAAAGCAACGGCAAACCATGGAAAGTTTTAAATAAATGTTGGATGGAGTTCACTTCTGGAGTACCATGATGTTTTGCTGTGAAAAGTACCTTTAAATGAGAATGATGTATTTGATAACTGCTACATTTTAGACAATGTTTTCCGTAGGGATGCCAACTTAAACATGGTATTAAGAGCAGAAGCTACTCATGCTTGCTTATTTCATTTTTTTTAAAAACTGACCTCTTAACACAAACTCTCTGAATCCTTCCCTTGCACTGCTCAGCTCAGTCTGTCCCCAGATAAGGGACAAGCAGCTCCCCTTAGGCCAGGGTGACTTGCGGCGCTGCTGACGTCCCATTTTAAGGGCTCCATGGACCACTGGTCAAAACCGGAGCCTGCTGCGCCCAAGCGCTCATTGGTATCCTGGTGTTCAGGTGAGCACTTGAACTTGGTCCCATGGCCAGACCGACACCTTAAATACAAAATGCTCGGAGAACATTAAGAATAACTTCAGTGGATTTTATTTCAATTTTACATCCGTGGAACGTTTTTAGAAGCATTTCTGTGGGCCAAACCCCAAACTCTTCTTTCGGGAAACCACTGAACGCGTCACCAAACTCCTACTTAAGTAGCTTTTTGTGTGAGAGCGGGGGACCCTCTTTGCTGGGGGCACCCATTGTGCTGCCCAGAGGTGGCTTGTGCAGGTGGCACTGGTGGGAAAGAGGTTTTTTTTTCGTTGTTGTGGGATCATTGTATGTGTGTATTTTGGTACATATGTAAGTATTCTAATGGAGCAAAATTGCACACCTTAAAAAGATTACTCTGGTCTACAGCTCTTCTGTGCTTATGCCCTCAAAATTATTTCCCCTCCAAAATACGGTTTAGAAATGGAAGGGGGTGATGCACTTCACCTTTCTCTTTTTGATCCGGGCTTGTTAAACAGCTCCTGACGAGGGCTCAGCTGCTCCGACTTGCTGTTGTGGCAGAGGTTTGGGCAAACTGCTTTAGGGACTGCTCCCAGGTAATTAAAACATGCTTTGCCTCTTACCCCTCCGGGCTGACTTGAGTTTGTGTTGAGAGTTACGGGGGGGCTTAATGGGATTCTTGTACAGGAGCTTATTCTGCGGGGGTGAGCGATGTTAAAATTGGCTAAGAAGCAGGCAGAAACCGTGAACCTGTGCTGTTGGGGTCGGAGTGGCTACGTGTGGTCAGGTCACTGGGAACCTCAGTCCTGAGCTACTTGGGCAATTAGCTGGGAACCAGCATTTAGGGAAAAAAAATAAAAAGATATGTGTACTAGTGCTTGGCACACGGGCTTTTAGCTAATGAGCATCCCAGGGAGCGGACGCAGCTCTTGGCAGCGCTGCCAGGAAGGAGAGGGAGAATGGCAGCATCTGAGCGGCAGTGGTAATGGAAAGTGCAATTAAGGCCTGTGTGTCAGCTTCCCTCTAATTGAAGCTGTGCCACAAACGGCGCTGGGTGCGGGCAGGTCCCACGCGTGTGCCTCCGAGCTGGACGCGCGCCTGTGACGCTCAGGGTGCCAAAGAAGAGACCTTCAGCTCGAGCTCTCCTTCCTCGCAACGCCTGCAGGAATCCCTCTGATGTCTGTGGATTTTTCTGGTTTTATTTGGGAAGGTGATACTGCCTTCCTTAAGACCGGGTGTCTGCTAGTTGCTTGGTGAGACTGTATTTGTGAAGTGTAGCCCTGCCCTGAGGGAGCTGGTCCCGACCCACGGGGCAGAGATGTGGGACGAGGGCACCCATCAGCGCTCGCCCAGTGCTGATGCTTTAACTGGTGGGTCTGTTTGCAAGAAACTCCTCTTCCACTGGTGAAATACGTAGTCGTTCCAGTAAATCAGCGCTCTAAGTTAGTAGGCTGAGTTTGTGAGTCGTCTTTTAATTACTGGAAAATCCCTGGGATCACAAGATGGCATTGCGAGGTTTATAGCTCAGCTTGAGTTTGGATTCAGATGCCTTACTTGGTCAAAATTTGCTCTGAAATTCAAAAGACTTTGTCTGAATAAGGCACGCAGGATGCAGTTTATCATCACTGTGTGCCGGGGGTAATTGCACTTACTCAGCTCTCTGAGCCGCACGCAGCCTGATAAAACAAACTGCGCCAGAGACGTTACAGACTAAACCAAATAGATAAATCCTTGCTTTCAAAATTAACTAGGCAGTAAAGCGTGTCGTTTTTCACTAAACGTCTATAAGTTGTAGCTGAATAAGGTATTTGCTCTCTCTGAATGGAGCAAGGGCTATAAATAATGTATCGCACAGGCTGGATCTACTCTCTCCGGCGTCTCGCAATGATAGTAGCGTTGCAGGGGCTTAAGGGGGAAGGTGCTTCCTGTAGCTGAGTAAGAGCAAAACGCGTGTTGGCGTGATGTCTGCGGTCAGGGATGCGCCGATGGCTCTTTCCATGGGATGTGTGACGTGCGGCTGGGCGCCTGCCGGCAGCACCGGGCTGCGAGTGACGGTTAACCAGAGTGACACAGCTCCCTCCCGAAATGTAGAGACCTGTTATGGCTTTAGTCGTAATTAAGGGTGTACCAAACCTGGTGCTACTGATTAACCTAACTGGTGTAAAGATCTGGCTGAGGCCTGGGAGGGGACGTATGCTCAAGCTGGGACAAGGCTTTAAATGAGGGGAAAATGGCTTCTATGTACAACGAAAAAACCAGAGCTCTAAAAGGAGCCACAGCCTCCGACAAGCTGCTCGAAAGGCACGTGGGGCTCTACCTAGCTGTAATCTGAGCGAAGCGTAATTGTAATAAAAATTGGAAAATGTTCAGCTACTTAATGAAGCATGCGAGAAACCCTTAACGGTGGCGTCAAATGCACTTATTTATTTATTTCTGAGGCGTCTGGGTATATGGCAGTGAGCTGATATTCTGCTGCTCGGTCTCTGTTTTCCAATCTTATCTAACGTTAGGTGTTCACGTGCGCGTTAAACCACTTACCGTGCTGTTCCGCAACCAGGCAGCAGCGGCTCGGGTGGTGCCAAGGGTGCGCCCCGTGTTTAGCTGGATGCCGGCAACGCGGTGCCCAGGGTGTGCAGCTGTACCCGTCACCTGAAAATCTGCACAAATTAGCTTTGGTGAGCAGGAAAAGTGGATTTAAGTACACTTTATTGCTCTCTGATCTGTGTTTCTCTTTTTTCTTTTTTTTTTTTTGTGGAAAAAGAACAAATGCTACCAGGTTGCTGATTTAATAGAAGCAAATAGACTAGGAGCAATAGAGAGAGGGGTTTGGGGAGACGTGCAGCTCTACGGGACAGCCTTGTTTGCCTCTCTTATAGCGCTAGAATCACGAGCTGAGAAATTTGTTCTTCTACACTTGAAATCTGTTGAGAAACATGGGGTTGTCTCCACACAAAACAAAGAAATTTAATTGGGTTGTTGCCTCGGTGGATAAGGCAAATATCAGCAAAGATGAGTCCTCAGTGAAATTTTATATGCAATGGTAGTGTGGATTTTTTTTTATTTATGTAAATACTCTGAGAGCTCATCAATCATCTGTAAACTTATGAGAAACCAGCCTTTAGCATAAAGGTTTCCTTGGGCAGGGGCAACAAATGCCAATAAAAGACAATTTTCTTCAGGCGTCTTCCTTTGGCAAATGACCCCGTCAGTCTCCGTAAACCCCAACGGATTCTGTTGCCATGGCTCCGCTGAAGCGGGGGGTGAAGTTTCTGCTGGCTGCGGCGAGGGCAGGTTTTTGCGGCGGATAATCAGGTAGCTGAGCTCTCTGTTTCGATCCAAAATGCAAAGTTTCCTCGTTATGTGTTTCAGGAGATAAATAGCTTTGTCGAACAACTCTAATGACACGATGGCAATTGCTCATTCCAAGGCAATGTTCCGTTGCAGCCTTATTTTTGTACTGAGAAATAAAGGAATCTTCTCAAAGGTTAGAGGATACAACCCACCAAACTTCAGAACTCTCATTTTTCCCAGCATTTGATAAACACTTGTTAGGAAGCATCTCAGATTCCCCAGTAGTTGTTTCTAGAAAGTTTTTATTTTTTGGGCTACCAGGACATTGGTCAGAATATTAAGCCATTTTATTAGTTGTTTTTTTTTTTTTAATTTCCACATCCTTTCAGGCTAGAGAATGAGTGATTCTGCTGCTCTAATTGAATTAGAGCAATGAAGTTCCGGGGCGGGAGAGGGGGGTGTGGGGCAGCGGGCTGGGCAGGGCCCCCTTGACCTTCCTCCGGCAGGACCAGGGCTCCTCCGCTTCTGTAGCTCCTCGTTTCCGTTGCCCCAGGGCTGGTTTACTTGGTCGGGATCTACTTTGCCCTTATTTCTCTATGCCCTTATTGGGGAAACCAACCTGTTCTCAATATGGCCTTTTCCCCAAGTGCTTCTTTTATACCTACATCTTTAGCAAAACCTCCTTAGGCGGGTTGTCTTGCGTTCGCAAGTGAGGTTGAGCCTAAACAACTTAAACCTTCTAGGCTGACAGAACCCCGAAAAACTCCTTAGCTCTGGGACATCCATGCTCCAGAGCTGGATACTGAGCTTGGGGTCACACCCGCGCCTTCTCCCGACAGCTTCTCTATCGACTGTGTTCCTTTGGCTGTAGCTGATTGTAATTAAAGGTCTGGGTACGGAGTTCCCTGCAGAGGTGAAGTACTGAGATACAGCTCTCATTGCAATGAACTTTTACAGTGTCAGAATCTGGCATTTTATTTGTTGTTTTTATTCCGATAAGGCGCTCTTGAAAGATGTGACATTTTGTGCGGTTACCAAAATGGAAAATTTCCGCTGCAAATGAGCCTTACGGAACTGATTAGGAATGAAGGTTTCGAGTGATCTCCCCCTGCCGCTGCTCGTCTCTCTGATGAGACCGGCGATACTGGGAGCTCGCTCCGCGCCAGCCTCGCCGAGGCAAAGCCTTCTCAATTCTGTGAATTCTTTAATAATGTCTTCAACTTAATTGACAGTCTGAGACACACGTGAACCTGTTTGTTGCTTACCAAATGAAGCGTCCCGTCTGTAAAGCTAATCCCCCATCACTCCTCCTGGTGCTTCTTCTCAGACTCGACAGAAATGAAGAATAAGGCAATCTGTGCAGAAATGGAAACCTTTCAGAACAGTGACTCTTACATAGATCTGCCCTCGGATTTTTCTTGAGCCAGCGCAGAGACTGTCGCCAGCTTCTGAGGGTCTAATCGTCCTAATCAAACCCCTGGGAACTAAATTCATGCTGAAAACTTCCAGATCAATAAAGAGGAGGAAAACGTAGCTGCATTTTACTTAAGCCTTAAAAGCTTAACACTTGGTGTTCACGACTATCTGAATGTTCTGGGGTGCGTTTGTATGAATATTTTTCTCTTCTTCTGTCCCCTAGACCACAATGACTGTGGGGACAAGCCCCAGCCCGCAGAGTTCCACACTTATAACCAGACTAAAATGTCAATGGTTCACCTGTACCTATAATTAAGTGGGGAAACATCTTTCTCTGTCCGGATTTTTGACTTAAGCTTTATTTTTAAACTCAGATAAGTCACTTGAACGTTTTATGTGCTTTTGTCTTTCAGCTCATGGTTGGTCGGTATTTCTGAAGGGCTGTCGGGTGATGTTCTGGCGAACAAAACTCCAGTGGGTCTTTTTTATTTGATCCCACCCAGTCTTTCCTCAGCCTAGGTTAAGGAAACTTAGGATCAGTGTCTTCGACCCCAATATAAAAGGGACTTTTCCTTCCCTTCACGGAGCAAATTACCCAGGGACTTGTCGCAGTGTGTTCGGTTTAGGTGTTTGTTTTGACATTGCTCAGATCTCAGCTAATTTTTAGAGAATAAAATCAGAACTTGAGCAATGATGGGAAGGAGCGAGGAAGCATTTTTATGCTATGTCTTGATTGAAAAGAACTTTTCTTCCAAGCAATCTAGAAAAACATTTGCCTTTCTGAGGAGCCACTTCTACAGACCATCGCATGAGCTGGCTGCTAGCTGACAAGGCTGAGACGCAGGCAGACACGGGTCAGGATCTCCGGGTTGCTGTGTGACTCACCGCACGGTTGCAGCTGAAAATGGTTTTTGATGGACAACTTGTCAAATAAGAATTTTGTTATAATAGAGCTCTGAATAAATATATTTTCAAGACGTAAATTGCAATGTGGTCTCTGAAATGAAACTATGTGGAAACGATAACTTCTAGGCGCTCTAAATAATCTAGCGGGATATACTGGTATTTTTATAAATCTTGACTTTAAAATATCTGTTTGGTTGAAATAAGAACTGTAATTTATCTAATTAATGTGTGATCATAAAACAACACAGTAATTTGTTGTGTTACGCAGCCGTCGCTGTCCTGGAAACTCACAAGCAAAGCAGGTAGGGCAAAATGCGTAATGAGAGAGGAGGAAAAATGCTGGTATTGAGTTCACTGAGGAGCAGTAGTGTTGTCTCAAGACGTACCTACACGTGGGGCTGTGGCACGTTGGCTTTTCCTGCTGGGAACATCAAGCATGGCTGCCCCGAGTTCATTGTTTTGCTTTTTTTCCCCCTCCTTTAATGTTGAATTATAACCAGTCATGTCCCTTTGGTGGCACCTGGTCCCTCTGTGCGCCCACGGCTGTGGGGCATGACCCCCAAGCCATGAGCCCTCCCCACCTCTGCCTCCCGTGGGGTACTGGGGATGCTTGTACTGCTGTATATATATATTTAAAAGCCGGGCAGACGTGGTGCTGAGGGACATGGGTTAGTGGTGGTGATGGCAGTGTTGGGTTGATGGTTGGACTCGATGATCTCAAAGGTCCCTTCCAACCATAACAATTCCATGAAATACGTCATTCAGTGGAGCTGTTACACAGGTCTTCTATGAAATACATAATTTTTTTTCATGTCCCTTTCAGTTCTGCATCCCAGCTCCCTCTTGCATCTCTCATCCATGGGGTGGGTGTCCCAGCAGTCCCTGTCTGTCGGGTACTCAAAGGGGCCCTATCCTGGGTCACAGCATGACCCGCGCATCCCTCACAACAGAAACCTGAAGGAGGGGCAGTCCCTGTAGGCCCCAAAATATGGGCAATGAACCCAAAATGTGGATTCCTGGCAGTGGGAAGGTTTCCTTCATGATGAAGGCCAGCAAATGCGCAGCTGCTGCCTGGGTTTGTTGGCTTTGTACTTCAACTTAGGGCTGCGCTGTTTGGAGTTGTAACGTACTAACCATTAATGAAATTCTCCCTTGCGAAGGACCCCAAAGTCATTAACCAGCTCCCATCGATTGTGTACGAATGTCGATCGATGGGTTCTGCTGGCGAGCGCAGTTGCAGTCACATCGTGTCCCAGCACAGCAGACACCCGTCCTCTCGCCTCGCCGCTTTATCTGTGCTAAACCCTCCGCTCCTCTGCGGCTCCGTCATGGGCACAGAGGAGCAGAAAGGCTGAGTAGGCACCAGCAGATGGGTGCTTTTAAAATATGTACTATATTTAAGACTTCTGCTTGCTGTTTTCCTTGTGTGCCTTCATTGTTTTGCTTTTTTTCCCCCTCTTTTAATGTTGAATTATAACAAATCAGCACTCACAAATTGCTTGATGCTGGCATTTCTGTGGATGGCAACCAACGCAGTGGCAGGTTCAGCAGATGCATTTGCAGAATGGGGAGAGAAAGAAGTGGGGGGAAAAAAAAAATAAGGCGGATAACTAGTGCTGTTGTTATGAAGCCCTTGCCTTCTCCCCTTCTGAATAGTGAATAAATCAGAAGATGTAGAACTTGGATGTGGTTTTATGTAGCTCTTCTCTTATAGACAAGGTTTACCTATATAGTGATTTGGCATGTTAGTCTCTTGATTTGGGGCTGGTTTGTTTTGGCTTGGGGTACCCTGTGTGGTGCCTCTGCCAGACCCCTCCCAGCCTCTCGGGTGGGATGAGCAGCGAAACCCACCTCGGCCACTCAGGAGTTCACTCCAAACTCATCTACTGATTTTCACAGCTGTAAATCATTGCCGTCTTCCCTTGGGCTGGATACTACCAAAATCCTACTTTAATGCAGAGAGTCTTGTTCTGCCTCTGCCGCCTCTAAAACACGATTTGGATGCGGCAGTGCTCCTCAGGTGTGAGGTGAGCGTCACCGTCCTCAGCGCTGCTGCTACTGGGGCAGGTTTCCTCGGATCAGCCAATGTTCAGCTGATCCTTGCTGTTGGGTGTTAACGATCAGTAACCCTTGAACAGAATCATTTTGCTCTCGTTTACCTGTCCTACTCCTGGGATTTTATTCCCTGGTGTCTGGGAGTGCTGCGGGGCAGAAGGGAGAGAGGGAAAGAGAGGACTCTCTCAAGACATCAGGACTTCATTTGAAATTCTTTAATGGTTCCCAAGAATCCCAAGAAACAGTGAGGGATGAAGAAACAGTGGTGTGACTGACTGATCATTGACAAGGAGGGAGCAGAGCCTGTCCCAGTATGCCGTCCCAGCAGGGTTTTCTGTTCTATTAATGTTCACTTGAAATATTCTCTTAAGAGTGTCTTTCCAAAACAACAAGCTTTCCTAGATCCAAGTGTCCTTGTAGGAAAGGACTTCAAGGCATGGACTTTTGCATTGTTTCCTTCTCTTCTCCTTAGAGATAAATGTCAATAGGCTGGAATAATACAGGTCAAGCAGATATTTCTTTAATAAAAGTTAGTCAAAGTTTCCCCAAGGCCTCTGCTGTAGGCAGAGGCAGTATCTCAAGCCACAAACAAATTTACCGAGCGTGACTGAGATCTTCAGACAAAAACAAGAGCGAACTGACCCCACCACCCTCCTGCTCCTGCTTTCAGGTGGTTGCAATTGCAGCGGGGGTGGGTGGGGTGTACAGGGCCGCGGTCCCCGTGCTGGGACGGTGGCACTCAGGGATACTCTGCAGTGGCCATTGCGCAGTGCGTCCCCCAGCCCCGGGCAAGCCACGTGCTGGCCCTGTGCCATGTCGATAAATGGCTTCAGGGATGATGACCAGTTGGTCCAATGCTATCAGGAGAAGGCACGTTGACAACCGGTCGGGGTTGACTTTCCTGCTAAATATGTGAGGCTGGGGAAGGACCAGCTGGTTGGGTGAGGGAGGACCTAAAAGTGGTTCGGTGGGAAGTGGGTGCCGCTGGCGCCTGTTGCCACCGAGGGCTGGCCGGGGTCCCGCGGGACCATTGGCCATTGTTGATAAGACGTGATGACCGAGCTGGTCTGAAAGACTGCTGTTGTGTTACGATGAACCCGGTGGGGATTTAAAGTGCTCTGTGAAACTAAAAATAGCTAAATGAGTGCAGCCTCGTCTGAGCATGCCGATTTGCGATTTCTGCTCACCCCATCCAGCTCTCCGTACGCCTGCGCCTGGAGACCACGAGTGCTCCAGCGGAGGAGGAGAGGCTGCTTCCAGCAAGGGGGAGGAAGCTCCAGGGCTCTTTGACCACAAAGATGAAATGCCCTCCTCCTGGTGTTTCGCATGTTCTTCACATCACACGTGTGTGTGTGTGTGTGTAGGGCCCCTGTCCCACTGTGTTGGATGAAAAATTATTTCTGTTGTAAAAACAAGTGGGGATTGATGATCGCTTTCCTTAGTGCTATGTTTGCAGTAAGTGGGGAAACTTCACAGCAGCGGCTTCCAGAAAATCCCAAACTACTCTTTGGTGTAGGGGTTAAAAGTTTTCAGTAACTCAGGGAGTTATTTCCAGGTTACCCGTTGTGTGTGCTGGTCTGCACCAAATTACGGGGCTGCAGCCTTGTCCTAGCAGGGATGGAGTCCGGGGACACCGCCCAGCTGCAGGGACCGCTCCTGGCTTTAGGCTGCGTCGTCGGCAAATGTGACTCTTGCCCAAGCTGAGCTTTGGCGTCCCTTCCTACCGTCTCTGTGCAGACGAGCCACAGCCGCTGTCTGAACACGCGCCCTGCTCGCACCGCAGGAGCTCGGGCTCCTCTGCTCCCCTGGGCGTCCCCCTGGGCCTTCACCCCCTTACCCCTCGCTGCTGGGGGCAGTTCCTGGAGCATCTCTTTCCAACCTTGTACACGTGCTCCTGGGTATTTTCTGATGCTTGGAGAAGCTGGGCTGTACGTGGTCCCAAATCACGCTCTCTCTCCTCTTCCCGTTTAGACTTTTCTAGAAAAGCCTGTAAAAACCGCTAAGTTCTTAAATAGCAAGTATCTTGTGACGCCAAAAAGTTAATCTCACGGTTGCTCTGTACTTCTTACTAAAACCCAGTGTGGTTCACCCCAAAGAACGTTTTTAGTTTAAATTATAGCTTCCTCGTAATAAGTTTGTTTTGATGTATTTGTACAGCACCTAGCACGGTGTAGCAGAGCTTTCAGATTTGAGCCCTGAGGCGCTGGCACAGTATCACCAGTAATTTTCTACTATTGCAGCTTCTTTTATGTAGCACCAAGTAGCTTCCCGTTGCATTGCCTTAGTAAAAAGCTTTTGGCTTTCATTAGAATGATAGAGGGCAATGTTGTAACTGTTTGAAATACTTCTGGTACTACAAAAATAGATTGTAAAAAGCGCCGTTATTAAAATGACTGGAAGCCCTTTTTTCTATATAATCTTGGCAATGAAGATATGTCCCTATCAGATAAAAATAATTCCATTTTTAAAATAACTTTTGTCGTCTTTATGTTCTGTAGGTCAGATTTTCACAAGGGCTCCCATTTTACAAACATAAGCCCTTCTGTTCGGGGAGCTACAGCGCAGGAGCAACCTCACTGGCAGCTCTTCAGACCAAAATCTGGAATTGCCGTAACGATTGCTCATTTGCAAGGTAAGACCAAAGAGCTTAATTACATGCGCTAAATGACTTGAGCGCAAAATAATTGCATTCTTATTTTAATTAAACTGTGATAATGAGTCAATAGCCGTCTTCTCCTTTCTCTTCCATCCTGTATCTTCTACTGAAAATTAAGCCGGCTCTGGCACCACCCCTGGGGTGTCCCCTCTGGTCCCCGCGGCGGTGCCACCCCTGCAGCCCCGCGGCTCCCAGCCTGCCAGCGCGGACCTGCCTGCTGCCGCGGGAGGCTGGAGCAGCTGCTGAAAACCACACCGTATTTATAAAACAGTCTCTGCTGCTTAATCTCTGCTCTCCAGGCTGCTCTTCCCGGCAGCGACACCCCCCAGGTGCCGAGCTGTGTCCCCCTCTGCCAGCTTTCCCCTCCGGCAAGGGGCATCCAGGGCTCCTTTCCATAAAACACCAGGAGTGATGTGAAGCTGGAAATGTTTCGCTGCTTTTGCCATCTTGTTGTGTACCCGGGTAGTCGCTGCCCCCCTGACACCCTGTTCACGGGGTGGGCGGTAGGACATGGAGTTGATGGATGGTGGCTTCATTCACACAGCCACGTTTGCTGCGCTTGGGCAAGGTTTCACCACCCTGTCTTGCACTGGGCGATATTTGTACTTTAGGAGCAGTGACCTTGACTTCAGAGGTAAAAGGTTATTTAAAGAAAAATGTGTTGCTCAATATAAGAAAAGAAAGCTTAGGGGGGACCTTATCCCCATGTTCCAGTATGTAAAATGTGGATGGAGTCCCATGGAAAAGACAGGGGGTAATGGGCCCAAGTTACTCCTGGGGAAACTACGATTGCACACAAGAGGAAAATTTTTCACGATGAAAACAATCATTCACTGGAATAATCTTCCTAGGGAAGTGGTGGATTCCCCAACACTGGACGCTTTTAAGGTTCAGCCGCACAGGGTGCTGGGCCGTCTTGTCTAGACCGTGCCTTCGCCCAGAAAGGTTGGACCAGATGATCCTTGAGGTCCCTTCCAACCTGGTATTCCATGATGCTATGAAAGAAAAGTAAAACCTTGCACGAAGCGTCCTAATGAGTCCCAATGAGCTACAGGGAGGGACTTCTTTCCTCTGCACCTTTTCTGGGGGCTTTGCTGCCCCTGCAAACGTTGTCCCTGTGCTGATGGATGAGCGACCGAGGGGTGTGCTTGGGGAGTGCGTTGCCCGCTTGCCTGCGGAGAGAGCAACTCCTGTTTGCTAACTGGATGCTGGGTACTTAACAGGTGTTAATGAAACGAATTGTTTCAAGAAGTAGCTTTGAAAACTGCTGTGCCCTTGGAGGGCCTCCGTGCAGTTAGAAGGTGTGTTTGGGCCATCTCAGAGATGGGTACTCAAGTGCCGCAACAAGCCAGGCTTCTGACCAAGGAATGGGTTTAATGTGTTATAAGTTACCTCATATCGGTAGGAAAAAATGTCCGTGCCCTCTTACACCTTGTCTGGTTTTGATTTGCTGCGAAGCAGCTGATTTAAGTCTCTGCCCCAGGCAAGCCATGGGCACACCTAATTTACCCAGGGGTGACATGGGGTGTGGGAGAGGGGCTGGGGTGCCCCATTCGGGGCACTTGTGCAGGGCTTAAGGGGCTGTTTGTTCCTTTAACCCTGTCACACAAGGTCGCCAATGATCCTTTAACCTAGGGACGAAATAAATATTAAGACTGAGGCACTGTAAAGATGTCACTTTAGGAAAAGGAGCACATTTTAGAGGAATATATTGATTTTCTTTTCCTCCCTTCATTTCGGTTAACACAAATAGAGTCCCCTCTCGTTACCTGGCTGTCAGTGGCTGTTACTGCCTGTGATTAATAGTTCACTTGTGTTGCCAAACAGATGCTTTAATTCTGTTTTAATACGAGCGGTGGTGCTGGGAAAATGCTGCGTCTACACAGTGAAAGTAGCTTTTCCCATGAAAAATGATAATCTCCAAACTGCAGAGTAAATTCCTGCCTTTGACACACAGGGACCCTCAGACATGAGCACAAAGCCAGCTTTTATCTCTCAGAAACATTAAATATTTGGGTTTGGATGAAGGCAGTGACTGATGGGGGCTGCTTGAGCCTTCCGCCCTGCCCGAGAGGGGCGTGAAGGGGGATTTTGGGGGTGCCAGAAGATACCTGCCATGTCTTTCCAAAGGGTAAAGATGAAAGGTACAACACAAAGTAGACGATTTAAAAGCTTAAAATGAAAGGAAGACAGTTGCTAGCTGTACGCAATGACAGGGCTGACAGACCGTGATCTCGTGCAGAAAATACTCCTGACAGTAGCGAGGCAGGTTTTAACGGTCTGATTTAACCAGCTGAAAGTTATGTACAAAAAAGAGGGCGCTCCCCTATTGTAGTACCTTATGCTGTAATAAAACTGCCTCCTGAACTCTGCTTTTAGTGTTAGTCTCTGAGCACGGCGACCAAGAGGGTACAGGGAAACCGGTTGCCTCTTGGCGCGTTGTCTGCAAAGCGGTGGCCGCGCTGCTGGCTGCGGCCGATGGCTGGAAGCCGTCCTCCTGCTGCCGTGGCGCTCACGGCGCTTCCCCTTCGCCGTGCCCGGTACCGAGACGCTGCTACCTGAAGTCGTAGCTCTATGGGGCTGGACAACTGGCTTAGAAAAAACTATCCTTAGCCCAAAAGTATTTTAGTATTTGTTTCACATCTGCTGTCCTGGTGCAAAAGGACTAGCTTGAGCGTGTCCGAGCTGCTGGTGTTGGCCCGTGCTGCCAGCCCGTGCCACCGAACGAAGCGTGCATGTACCCGTGTATACGTGTCGCCAATATAACGGCCTGTTTCTCACTTGCTCCCTCTGTCAGCCTGGGGACAGCTGATAGGAGTGTCTTTATCAGGCAGATTTTAGGACCTAGAATCGCATTACGGAGTTGCATCAGTTCGAACGCTTTTATTTTTGTTTTATTTTTTTTTTATTTTATTTTTTTTTAAAGACTCAATTTGTAGAGCAGAAGACATCCCTTTCTAGATCCCTAGATTGCCTGGGCAATCCTTGCCTCCGCTCAGCGTGAGCCTTTGCAGTGACAGCAACTGCAGTGACTGCTGGGGAACTCTGTCGTGGCAGGGGACAGATGCAACGCGTCGGAGGATGCAGTAGGGTCTGGTGTTGGTCCAGACCAAGCATGCTTTGGTAGGCTTGCCTCTCTGCTTCTAAATGGGTTGGCAATTTGTAATGTAAAATAGGCCATAAGTGCTCCGTCAGGGCTTCCCATCGCTGCCAGCCCCGCGGGATGTCTCAAGGTCTCCCTACATCCCAGCTCTCTGGGTGGCTCCGTGGACCTGAGCGGTTGCGGGTGGCACCACACCGGCAGTGGATGCTGACAAACCCAGGCTGTCCCCCCTCTCCTGCACAAGAACCGGGTTTCCCCCCACCTCCCCTCAGGCAGTGCCAGTTGCCAGATGCTGCACCTACAAGCACGGAAGATATTTTCTCCTCCAACAGCTGGGCTGAGCGCAAAACCCTCAACGGGGGTGTCTACATCTGAAGGAAACGTGAGTGTGGAGAAGTCAGGCTATGTTGGTAAGAGTAAATAATAACAGATCTTTCTAATTAACATATTTAAAGCATGAAATTACGGTCCCAAGGACAAGCTGGGTGAGACGGTTCGTGCTTGGTCGTACTCGTGAGATGCCCAGCACCGCCAGGGTGGAGAAGGGATGGGTGGGATGCACACGCAGCTCTTCCGGGCGCTTCCAGCAGCCGGGCATCTTGCGCCTGCTGCCCGGCATCTCTCGGGATGCCTCGCTGCCTGCTGCGGGCGCGTAGCAATGGTACGTCAATTAATTAACTAGGTAATAAAACTGCTTAGTTCAGGATGTGGTTACTGCTCTTTGTGTATGTAACTATTAAACTAAACCCAAGCCCCTGAGCCACTCCGGAAGCAAAACCGTACGGTGAAGTCCCAACCATGCAAGGCTGATTTGGTGAATACACCAATAATTATACAGTCAATAATTTTTTTTGTGTCAAAGAATAGTACCTCAATGTGTTTTAATCTGCGTAGAGCTCTCATTTTGGTTTCTTGTGTTTATTTCACTTTTTTTTTTGGATCAAAAATCAAACTTAGATGGAAAATTGAGAGTTCTCACCTACTTAAAAATGCGATTTTTGAGGTAACCTTGTGCCTTGACTCTCAACTTATATGAAAGGGTGTAGATGTCTTGCTGTCATGATCTGTTTTTTTCCTATCTTTTTAACTCTCCCTAAAAGTATTCAATCTGACACGTCTGTTTCTTAGGACTGAGAAGGTTATGTACCCAGAAGAAATATTTTAATTTAAACACAAGTGGCTCAACAAAGTTTTTGAGCAAGGGTTTTCATCATTCCCAGGCTAATGCCCTCTGGACTTAGCAGTAGAAAAACAGGAATTTATATGTTTAATAAGCCAAAATGTGCTAATTTTGTGGGCATTAAGGTGGCCTTTGAGCAAGTGAGCTGGAGTTCCTGGGAGCGTGTGGATGGATGAGTGACACTGCTTTAGATGTGAAGCTGGAATACGGTATTTCACGTGCACTCAGCTGCAGTTGTACCGTTTTTTTCTGATTTATGCGAAGGTAAATGGCCTGTAGTCAACTGCAGCAATGATGGTTTGAAAGCTGCGATGCTATGATTTTGGCAGCTCTGATAGCAAGGCTTGGGTTTCCTGAGATGAGAAGCAGAACCATGGCAGAAATTAGTAAAACAGATAATTGTTGTTGTCTAAAACTAACTCTAAAAGTGTTATAAAAATGGAATAAAGAAAGTATTTGCAGTGAAATAACTGGGGGCGGGGGGGGGGGGGAGGGGAAGCCTGATAGGCGTATAATTTTGTCATTAGATGCTGTTTTAAAAATAGTGAGGGCTGCTGGAGTTGGTCCAAGGTCAACCAGGCGCTTCGTGGCAGATGGTTCTCCTGTCTCCTCCTCCCTCTTCCAAACTCAAAGGCCCCCATGCCCAGTGCTCATGGAAGTGGGTTCCCGATCCCTCACAAACACCTGTGATGGAGTGGGTAGCACTGGTATTTTCACTGACGTCTGTGGTTCTGGAAAAGTGGAGGAAAATTCACTCCACACCTCTTGCTGCAGGTGAGTCTTGGTCTGAGATTCGTCCTCTCTGAACCCAATTTTCAAAATATTCTCCCAGAAGATGAGCCTAACATTTGTGACTCCTTATTCGTCAAAAATTGTTGATGGGACTGAAAAAGGTGGTCCTCCTGTTACAAGCTGTCTGCTTGTAACGACCTTGTCTCAAAGCCCTTCAGAAGTTGTGTTGTATGAAGTGGAGTTTTGTTCCTTGTCTCCGGATCCTCCTAAGTTCTTCTGAGCCAGGTAACGGGGAAAATGTAGAAAACCTGGTTGAAATGAGGAACCAGCACCCGAATGTCTCTTAGTTGGCTCCCCCAGCCCCAATCCAGGCTGACAAAGCTGCCTGGAAGAGGGACAAGAGAGCTGGGGGACGGGGAGGGTGGGACCTGGGACCCCCTTGTCCCTATCGCATCCACCCACTGTAAGCATTTCTCCTGGAGTGCCTCAGCTGCCCGGCGAGTCTGTTAACACCTCTCTGGGTAAATATACTTAACCGTGCTCTTACTGTCAATTAACGGCTGAGAGAAAGCTGGCTGAGGTGATGGCAAGTGATTCTTGAAGGGCTGAGGGAGTTTCGACTGGAAGTAAGTATCCCTGCAAGGGACCTGGGATGGAGAGGTCTCGCTTTGAAGGTGACTCAGAAGGGTCAAACCAGACTTCTATTTGGGTTTAAATATATTGGCCAATGTTTGAATTCCCGTAATTTCTGAAAAACCTGAAAAGTAACATTCAGTAGAGGTCGGAAGGAAGAGTCTGTAGTAACAGTGCACTATTTGATCTGGTATTTATTGTTGATTTGCTGAATTTGAAGAGCACAGACCAAAGGCAGCCTTGCCATTTAAAGAAGGTAGCGGGAACGTTGCCGTGCTACGTTCCTGCAGCCAGTCATGAGAATGATGTTTGCAAATGCTATTAAATGGAAAGTCACTGTAGGAAGGGAATAGCTCTTGGGTGTATCTACTGATCTGAAATATGTCAATTTTTTTCAGCAAAGAAAAAGAAAGTCAAATGATAATACAGAAAATAAAACATGGTTCTCCAGTTTTATTGACCTCTGAAGGTAATGCAGGAGTCAGAACAAAATGCTGTTTTATTACAGTGCCTCCTGTTTTGCTTTTTTGCTCCCAAGATATAATTTACATCGTGACGGAAATAAATATCAATCTTTGAATTGCTCTCGGTGGTGCCATACCAACATGTATTGCAGCACTGATAATGTGCTCGGTTTTTTTTTTTTGTTTGTTTTCAGTTAGTTTTGCAGTGCAATACGAAGCTGTATTTACACATATTTCTGAGCAATGTACGCGGTAAAGCTGGGGTATAAATTAAATCCTGGGAGTGCGATGAAAGCCTACTACTCCGCTGCTGATTTTGTTATTCCAGTGCAATCCAGTCTGGTTTCTGCTGGCTCTGCTTGAGGTGGAAAGATAAGTTTATGCTAATTTATACCTCCTCGCAGGCAGGGAGTGCGGCTGAACGCAGCGCTCCGTAGATCCCTTGTAAAATCCAAAGGGCTCGGCTGTGGGCTTTGCTTCCCTGGAAGTCGGGGTTGAGAGCAGAAGCTGGGTCCCCCGAGGTGGGACGTGAGACGCGACGGAGATGTGCTCTGCCATGGTCCTGGGGGCTGGTGCCTCCGTGCTGACAAGGACACCTGAAAAAGGGACTCGAGGCTGGGCTTATTCGGTTAAAAGGCCTGTTCGGGAGATGTGGTGAGAGGCTGGTAGGCTGAAGGCTGGTGTCCGTTTCTGACAAATCTCTCCGGGCGGCTTTCGTGGAGCTGGACGTTTTATTAGCAGTATGCTCAAGGTCGTTAGTCTTCAATTAGAGCTTTGGTTTGTGAAATTTGCTTTTGAATCTGCTCCTAAATGTGAAATTATGCGAATAAACATGACGCACGTTATTTTCTGTGGCGGCGAACGTGGCTGAGGGTATTTCTGGCAAATCAGTCCTGTGCCCTCACCCCAGTTTGGTCCCATTGGTCCCACAACAGCTTTGTAACCGCGGGGCACGGTGATGCCCAGTGACGAGGAGCATCTTCTGCAGTGCCTGGAACCGCTCGCTCCCTTCTTATTCTTTATGTTTGTGGTTATTCTTGACCTAGATCACTTTAGCAACCAGGTGTATAGTGTGGCCATGTCAGTAAAGTCATAAGTGTTGGGTTTTTTTTTAAAAAAAAAAGTTGTAGTGAGCAGCGTGAGGGGAGTGGGATGAACGGCCAAAGCTTTTAGTTGTCCGTGTGTGGGAGATGTGATGTGCATCTCCGTGCTGGGAGGTGACTCCTTCTTTCTCCGAAAGACAGACACTGCCGATTCTTTCACCCTTACTTACATACCCTGGCTGCGCGGGGCACCCAGCCTGTCCCGTGGAGGTGACGGTGACAGAGAGAAAATGCTTCCGTGCCGTGGTGAAAGAGGGAGCGCCATACGGTGAGCGGCGTTTTCACACGCGCTTTATTTTTGCATCACGTTAAATTAAAAATCTAACGTGACTTTGAGCGCAACTTGAAAGTAAGTAACCTACATTGGAAAGTGTAGTGTAGCGTTTTATAAAAACCAGTGAGGCCAGCCCAGTTCCTGTGTATTTTGTCTTGCAAATGAATGACTCTTTTGAGATTTAATTTTCAGTAGGATAACATTGTCTTTGCTCTTCATTCTTTAATTTGGACACGTAGTCCAATTTTAGACCCACTTGAAAGATGTGTGTATTTCTCAAAGATAATTGTTTCCGTCAAATATTGTGAAAACCGTCTATTGCCAGGGGAGAGAAGCCTAAATTATGGGTTTTGTTGTATAACGGGCTACTCCATGTGCTGGAGTAACTTGTGCTAACCTTGGAGAACTTACTGCCCTAAACCTCTCATACTATTTTTTGGGTGTTTTGACCCTTGTGGCGTGACTATTTATTTCTTTTTGACCTGTGGAAGCTCCGCGTGCCTGCCGGCCTCCATCCCGGCACCACGCTCCGCACGCCTGCCCCGCGGCCGTGCCAAACTCGGGGATGTGTCTGGGAGGGGTCCAGCTCGCTCTTTTACTCCACGTCGGGCTTTTGCTCAGAGCAGTCTTGGATACGCATCAGCAAGAGTGACGCTTGTATTGCCATCGCTCTTAATTAAGACTGGGCTAATTGCCCTACTGTTTGCAGAATACCCTGCACAGTCACACTGGAGCTGCTCCCCGGCACCTGCTTTACGTGTTCATCGTGTCCCAAGCCATGCTGATCGCTCCTTGCCATCTCACTCGGAGAGTGCTACAGAATAATACTTACAAAGTACTTATCCACTGGAGGCGGAAGGATTTTTTTTTAATTATTATTATTTTTATTTCTTTGGTCTGGTCTCCTGCAAAAGAAATCCATCGTAACCCACATATGAGCTTTTAAGCCTTAACAATTTAATTTGTCTGCCTTTCCCTGCTGATCTGCATGGTGGCATCAAAACACGGAGAGTCTGCCCAAGGACATTCCAAGTTGCGTGTTTCAAAACTGGTGAGGGCTAATTCTGCAAGAAGCCCGGCCGCAGACCGTGCTGCACGTCTGCTGCCCTTGAGGTGTCATTTTCCCTTTAATAGAGATCAATTCAATAAAGTTATTTTTTTTCTAGTTAGCATCTCGGCCACCTTCCTATCTGCCCCTCTCTGCCCTCTGAGACTTGACTGATGATTTTTGAAGAATTTATTTTTACACCTGGGAACATTGCCAGATTTGAGCAGTTTCTTTTGCGGGCAGATGCTTCACGCTGTCCATGTGTTCATGCAATCTCGTGCTGGTTATGGCAGGTTCTTAATTTTTCCCTACTTAAAGAAAAAGGGACAGGAAAAAAATGCTTGAAATACTTTTTTTTTTAAAAAAAAACAAACAAAAAAAAAAAAAACACCCAAAAAAACCCAAAAAAACCCCCCAAAAAACGCACCACAACCCAATCCTTCCTCCATGTAGACTTAGGATAACGAATGGCTGGTGTCATGGTTCCTTTTTCAGTGCCGGTTTACTGCCCTTTCTCCTCATAAAACTGGGATGGACCTTATCTCTTAAATCTTATTTGTACGGTGCCTTGGGATGTGAGACCGGAAAAGTATTTTAGAGAGTTTATTGTATTTTATTATTGTATTCTAAGCTACCCAAGGCTACGGAGTTGTATAACCCTCTATCCAATAAGGCAATGAATAATGGACAGGCGTAGGAGTTGTGTAAATCGCTTTCCATCTTGCCTGTGTGAGGCCTCGTTATTGGGTTATAATGAAGAAGAACGGGAGGAGAGGTGGGGTTGACTGTCTTTGGGTGCCATCTGCACCCCGACCCTCTCGGGGCTCCACTGTTCTATGCCCCTAAAACTGAGTGCAGTGTAGGGGCTCTTATGTCATATTGCACCATTTCAGGTCAACATTGACCATGGAAATGAATGAAATTAAAGGCTCATCCCCAAAAAAAGCCTGCAGGCTGCCAGGAGCTGCAAGTGGAGGCGGGAATTTGGGGTTTTGGCAAATTTCTCCCCTGTAAGGAAATGATGGTTGGGAGGTTGGACAGTGTTTGCCTGCAAAGAGTGGAGAGAGGGAATCACAGAATGATTTGGGTTGGAAGAGATCTTAAAGACCATCTCGTTCCACCCCCTGCCCTGGGCAGGGACACCTCCCACCAGCCCAGGTTGCTCCAAGCCCCATCCAACCTGGCCTTGAACCCCCTCCAGGGATGGGGCAGCCACAGCACAAACCCACAGAAAGAAAAAAAAACATATTTTTCTCGCACTGGATGTGCAGCTGGGTGGGAATGCCCCAAGGAGGTGAGGCTGCGGCGAGGTGTGGTTGCCGCACTGGGACACACTGTGCTGGTTGGGCTGAGCCGGCGGCTGGTGTGAAGGTCTCGTGGTGGGACGTTACAGCTCTGGCTGCAATTGCACGGGCTGCTTAGCTCCGCTTTGCCTGGTCTTGAGAGCTTTACGACGTTCAAACCCACTGGTAGTTGTCCCTATAGGGGTGAAGGTCACCCTGAGCGCAGTAGTCATCTTTTTACAAAAATATGTTGGCCCAAGATAATGCGCTTTGATGAAGGGCCTCAGTAACTATACTTTGTGCTCTGATATTGGGCAAGCATTCACTTCCTTGTGTAGAAATGCATTGAATTTCCTCATGGAAAATTGGCTTCCATTGACTGGAGAATTTTGGTTTAGTCATGGGATTAAATATAAATTAACCAAAAATAGAATCAAAGTTATTCCATTTATTTCAATAAATACTGGATTGATTTAAAGAATTAAAAAAATAGCATTTCAGAAGGCTCATCATACTGAAAAAATTTGGCCAGATAAAGAGTAGCAATTACTTCTTAAGGGTAGACAGCATGAACAGTTTAAGTCTAAACTCCAATATTTATTTTCCAAACTAAATATATTCAGATCAAATAAAGCATATCAAAAAATTAATCTGTGCAGGGATAAAAAAAAAAAGTTTTTACCATGGTCTGCTTCCTCTTGCTCTTAAACCAAAATGTAAGTTATTCACTATGTCCAACTCTGCCATGGATACTTTGGTGCTTAGTTAGTTTCAATAATATTTGTACCCCTAAGCTCTCAGTGTTTTGGATTTGTTTGTTGTTTTTTTTTTTCTTCTTGTTTTGCAAAGGTGGTTGGTGTTATTCCTTGTGCTGTTGTACAAGCGGGGATTGAGGCAGGGCCCCCACTGGTAGTAAAACGAGTTTTTCCTGGCTGCCTTCGGCAGTTGCGGTGGGGCGGTGGCGTGCGGCGCGGGGACCTGCTCTTGGTTTAGCCGCGGCCCGGCGTGTCAGCGCTGAGCATCGCCTGTCCCATTGGGCTAATTGTTCTATTTAAATTAAGTCTTTAAAATAGACAGAGTTGGCTTGCGACTAGACCAGGATGGAAATTGGTGTAGTCATCCAACTATTTCTCAAAAACTTCATGAGGTCTGATAAGAATTTGGCCTTATTATAAGGCTAAATTATGCTTTAACTGCAGCACAGAGAACTGATCTTAAAATAGCGCAATTTGTTTTCTCCCGCTTGTTCCTCTTACAAGCTGCTAAACTGCTGCTTAGCGGCCCAAATTATTTCCATTAAAGAAATATTCATTTAACTTTATCTTACATTAAATACGAGTATTTTCCTTCAGGAAAAACAAGAAGACACTGTTTTAAAGAATAGGGCCGTGAGTGTGCAGAGGGCGATTCTGTTTGGAAATGATGGGAAATGGGAAATGAAAATTCCGCTGTAGAAGCAGCATCAGCATTTAGAAGCGAGTGTAATTAACCGCCACTATGCGGTGAATTTTGCGAAGGAGGACGAGATAGCCCTCTGTAAGGTGCTCGAACTCAAAAGCACATCACGGTCTTGCCGGGGCAGATGCCGGGTGAGTTACGGGGGTGTCGGTTAACAAGAAGCTTCGTAACATTATTGAAGCGATTCCTGCAGATCTCAAAATGAATGAAAACCTTTTCTTAAAAAGGGGCTTATCTGAGCACAGCACCAAAAATTTAATTTGTCATCTTCAACTCCACAAACAATAGCTATTGCTGAATAAAAGATGGGAAAGAACATTGTTATTAACCAATTAAAACAACTGTAGAAAGGGACGGTAGACTTTATTTCCGCCTCTGGGTCTAGCGATAGGTTTTCCAGTTTTATTATTACACTCGGCTATACAAAAAAAAACCCCAAACCCCAAATAAAATTAAAAAAAACCCCAAACCCACACCTGCCTCCATATCCACGGCTCGGAAGCTTACAGGTTGTACACGTTTTCCATCACCAGAACGCAGCCGGTACCAAGCCCCCCCCGACGCAGGACGGGGCCGATTAAGTGCAATCTGCTCGTCAGCCCCCGCTGCCCCTGGGACGGAGCCGCTCGCTGCCTGCCTGGGCTCTCTGCTGTTGCGTTACGCTCCGTTTGCTGTTTTGTCCCAAATCCCACGGGCAAGCTGTAAACCCGTCATATCTGCAGGATTTCAAGTTAATTTTGCAGCTCTAATGAGGCTAATATGATGTTCCTATGCTCAACAGAAGACCGTTATCTGGATATTTTGTGTGTCACCTTCTGACGGAAAATTAATTTCAATATTGAGCAGCTGCCAGAGGTCTCGCTGTTCCTCCCTGCGATAACGCCTGTATCCTCGCTGGCAGAATAAGCCCCTTTTGGGGTGTATTTATATAATTTACTTAAATATATTTTCATTTCCCATGATGCTTCCTTCACACAATCCTTGAATCGAGGAAGAAGTCAAAGTGACTATTCATCATTTTGGGGTTTCTGCTCTCTGGGTATCTTTTAAGACACATTTATGTGACAAGTGGTCAAGCTTCTCAGTTTGGGGCTGGGAAGAAAGGTCAGAGATTTTGCAAAACTAGCGAAGAATCTGTCTTTTCTGCAGGCAAACGCTAGGCCAAATGCATTTTGAACCTCACGCCCAAAATGGGGGAAACAGAGCTTGCCAGATCGTCTGCGTATCTTAACCTAAGACAAATGAAAATGTATTTTAATAATGTCTTAAAATTTGCAAGGCGAGGGGTTAGAAATGATGACAACACCGCCACATCCCGTTTGCTCATTTATTGAATTAGGCTCATTAAATCTGCATAGCGACATGCGTAGCTCTGGGTCTGTTTAATGGATTTTAGGCGGATGTTGTGTATTTAAAGCGAGATTAGGAACGAGAGCTTTGGCGTTAGGCGAAGCCTTGGCAGCAAACCACCTGCCCTGCGCGCAGCAGTTGCGAGTCCCTGGGAGGAGGCCGGTGGGCCATGGCTCTGCCGAGGGCCAAACCCGTCGCACCAGTGGGGGTGGCTCTCCACGGGTGTCCCCTGCCCCAGCACCCAGCGTCGCGCTCGGCGCGGACAGGCATCCCCTCTCGGAAACCTTCCTCCGCGCCCTCCGTGCCCGGTGCCGCTCCAGTCCTGCCGTATACGTGAAAATAAATCGATATAAATTTACACGGTACCGAGGCTCCCGTGGCTGCTGCTCTTCTTGCACAACGTGGGGCCCTGACATTTAACTAAAAGCAGAGAAAGTTGTCAAAGGCAGACGTTGCGATAAGCGAAAACAACAGACTTTAATATTAAAAAGTGCAGACCGTGAGCTTGCTCTGGTTAGATAGTTATTTTTTTTTCCTTATTGTCTATAAGGAATCGGCAAAAACCTTGGGCGATGGGAGGCTGCCGGTGGCATTATGCACCCCTTTTAAAGCAAACCTCTGGCAGCGACAATGAAATCTTTCTCACGAATTGACTGCTTTTTCTCTGGAAAGTGAAAATTACTGAATTTGGAGACTTTTTTTTTTTTTTATTAAGCTGCGGTCTTTTCAATCTGCTGCGTTTGCTATTGATTTTATTTGCTGCTCTGTGTTGAAGAGTTGCGCTTTCAGATTTTAAACCTGTCAAAACATGAATTCATCACGGAAAAAGCAATCTGGGAGCATCAGACGACCGAACCCCGCTGGAAACACAAGGGGTGAATAATTGAAAAGATTAAAAAAAAAAAAGTGCCAGATTGTGGATGTCTCTGTTCTGTGTTTCACTGGAAGGCTGATGGCCTTTTTCAATGAAGTCTGTAGAGCTGAAATGCTACTAAAGGAAATATCTGCAGCGGTAACAGAGCCAGGGGGATTTTTTTTTAAAACTCAGGTATTCTCATGTGGTGTCTGATCCACTATCCGTAATCTTGCTCCTGTGTGTGTCTTTAAAATGCTTCATTTCACCCATAACTTTCAGCTGGGAGGTGCTGACCTGTGTACTCTGACCCCGTGATGCTGCCCTGGGTGGCGAAGCCGGTCGAGGAGACACGTCTCGGGCCGGGAACACTTTGCTTTCCCACAGCTGCCCCATCTGGGGTACGAGGAGCACCCAGTTTCCCCGCCAGCAGGCAGCATCGCGGCCCTGAAAGCTGATAATGGCCAAGAGGGTAGGTCCTTGCTCAAGAAGGACCGTTTCCCACCCAAATTAAGGGGATTTTTGCGTCCTTGGTTGTCTTTTACAGAAGGAACGTAAATTGGGCGCTACTTGGAGACACACTGGCTGATGTGTGGATGTTCTACCTTAGATGAGGATGTATTTAAGTTTTAACGTGGTTGCCTTCAGGCTTTCCCACCCGGGTGCTGGAGCGGCTGTGAGATCCTTACTGAGCTTCAGTATTGTCTCCACAATAATACTCAGGGAAGGAGAAAGTCGGGGGCAGAGAGCTGGATGTGAGAAATGCAAGGTGGCGGCAGTCTGCTTCCAAAATCAAGCTGGACTCAAGCAGGCTTTACCTGGGAGCTGAACATCTTGCAACCAAAAGGTGAAGAACGTGGTTTTCCTCTTGCTGATACCCATCGCTGTCCTGTCGGGGGGGTTGAAACGTGACTGGGAGGGGGACGTGGTGCAGAGCAGAGACTGTGCAGTGACTGGGTGGAGGAACCTGAAGCGAGACTTCACGTGAGAAAGATAAAGGTGATTTGAAGTAATCTGACTACTTGAAAAAAAATAAATAAATTAAAAAACCCCAAGATCCTATCAATCTCATTTAGCGCAATTTGCTTGCCACATGCAAATTATGGGGGGCAGCTCAGGAAAGGTTAATAGTTGAAGTCCTGATGGAGTTCGGAAGCTGTAGGTCTATGGAGGTGTTTTTGTCTGCAGCCTCGGTGGTCCAGGGGGGGTTTTGTGCACAGACTTGGGGGGGTTGGTGTTCGGTAGCTGGGCTTTTTAAAACAGACATCAGCAGCTGTGCAAAACGTCCGAGTGAAGCAAGGATGTTCCACAGTGACAGGGCACCACCAAAGAGCGCTCTGGAAAAAATCACTGCCCTGCAGCAATATCGAAACCTCATGGATTTTTCTGTGCAACTCCAAGGCAGGCAAGGGAGAAAAACCAGCACAAAGTCGTGGCGTGTTTCTCCCATGAGGACGGGTTGTAGCAACTGCAAGGTTATACAGAGTGCCTCCATGATAAAGCAAGTTCTTCATTTATGTCAGGCTAAAATGGGTATGTAAAAGACCAGAGAAAAATCTGGGATATTTGAATAGTGTAGGAAACGCCATCGTATCCTACTGTTACATAAACTCAGGTCCTCTCCCTCTCTAAAATCAATTGTCCTGGGAAGCAGCATTACATGCTGACACATGGAAGCACTTTGTCACAAGCAATTATGCCACGCTACAGTAAATTGCCGTACGATCTGTTACGTTATGGGGCACTCGATCTGGGCAACGTTTTTCCTCAGATCAGCCTGCTTGTTTACACGTTAGCAGAAACGGGATTTGCAAGGCTCAGACTTTTCCAATGAAACAGCATTTTAAAAAGCTAATAAAACTCAAAATACCAAATAGGAAATCCTACTGTCTGTTGAAAAGACTCTTCCATCCTGCAATAGGAGGAATGGATCTTCCAATGACACCCTCTCACTGGAGAGCACCTTCTAGCACAAGCCACCGACCGGAATTAATCTGGTATGCCCATCTATTAGAACATATTCCTGCGTGGCTTGTGCAGAAGACAAAGCTGAAATATTCCCTTAACCGATACGGGGGAATTAGAAAAAAAATAGGATTAAAATAAGATGCTTTAAAATGGCGTTTTGGTGTTTTGTGGTAGCCAGAGCCCCGCGCCAGGCTGGGCTGTCCTGCTGGCTGCCCTCCATGGCACGGGTGGCCGAACCCCCTCCTCTCCTCCGGGCACCCCATCTCTCCTCGGCACAGCGTATCTCACAGCCGGGACCAACGCAGCAGGGAGAGGACTTATTTTATTGCAGCTTCCCTCGCGTTGGCCATGACCAGCAAAGCTGGAGACCTCCCATTGCGGCGCAGGAGGACCGTGAACAGGGGCGGGCTCTGTTCGAATCCACGTAACCCACCTAACTTTGCTTCATTTAGATCGTAATCACATGGTTTACAAATTTCACACATACCATTTATTTTTTAAATGAGGAGAGGACGCTGACTGCTATTTTAGGTAGGAAGGAGAGCATGAAAACCAAAGCTGGGGCTGAGGGGACATCTGTAATAGCTTTTGTCTTTTCGTAATATCTCTTGGAAAATACTGGTGACAGGGTAAGTATTGGTGTCCGGGATGGAGCAGGAGTGCTGACAGGGATTGGGGACGCAGTTACGCCGTGCTGTTGTCCAGGAGCAGCATCCCCGGGCAGGGTCCTCCTGCCCGCGGTACCAACGGCTCTTCTCCACGTTGTGCCTTTCTCAGCTCTACTCGTTGACTGCCTGGGCCCCGCTTCATGAATTGAATCATACCATTAAATTGGTATTACGGCTCTGTGGAATAACACTTAACGATGCTATCCAACACCAAATAACTCTGTATTAAGGGCTTATTAATAGAACTACTTGGAAATCCTTTAGCTGAACCCACTGATCTACCCGCGTACATACATGTGAAGTTTCTGGTACCTGTTTTGTGCTTTGGCTAGCGTGCCTCCCACAGGTTTTATGCAGGCTGTAATGACTATGGGAAGGTTATAATTTTAAGTGAGACGTTTGTGTTCCTTTTTTTACAGCTGGACACGTTCAGTGGCGAAAAAGTAAGCTGAGGTAATAGTTGCCTTTGCACAATGGGGAGCTTGGCTGGTAGTTTTGCTTCTCTCAAGGGAAAACATTTTATGGCACTTTAACTTCTCGATGATGTGCGACGTTTATCCCGTTTTTTTCCCAACTGTCAGTCTCCTCTGTACGGCAGCGTCTCCCAACCCAGTTGTGTTTTGAGCCCTTTCCCTGGTGGGAGCGTGTGCGCAGCAGCTGGCCGGGGGTGGGCGCAGGAGCGGGGCTGTGCTCCAGGGGTGCCCGCCGCAGCCCCTCGCTGCTCTTCCCAGCCGAGGGGCAGGTTATCCTTCAGCGTATGGGCTGGGAATCCACTGACTCCTCCCAGTAATGCCAAGTCTTTGCTCCAAGTAGCCGGGCACCGCGACGACATCTGTTCTCTGTGCTTGTTTGCGAACAATTTGGCTGAAAGAAGTGGAGAATGATGGGGAGGTTTCGCCATTTTCCCCTCTGCTGTTTATAAATTGCTTTTCCGGATGAACCAGTCTATCTGTTAAGTGTTGCGCTTCCAGCTAGTTTTGTTCTCCCTTCTTGTAAACTGCCCTTTCCCTCCTGCCCTTTGCTTTCGTATTACATTTTTGCATGACAATAACTTTTTGGGGCATAATCCGCAAACGGTGGTTCCGTTGTTCATTATTGCCCATTCTGACCACCTTGGCAAGGACTTTAGAAAGCCTCCGGAAACGCTTGCTCATTTTTGCAGCCTTACTTGGGTTTTTATTTGATTTGGAGGTCTCATTTTAATTCAGTTTCACCTTAGGAACACGCATAATTTCGTAGTGACTTAATTTCTTTGTTCCCTCTGGGAAGCAGAGCGAGGCAATCGCACTTTTAGGTTCCTCCGGCAGCTCCCATCCAGACAACTCACCAGAAAAGCGATTTTTTGTGGCTCCTGTCCAGGCTGCAGAGCGTGGGGGGAGCAGGGTCTATATTACTAAATGGCACAACTTCCCCTTCGGTGCACCCCCTCCCTCGCACCCCCTTTGCCATAAGGACCAGGGAGCGTCTCAGCACACGCACGGGCTCCCCACAGCTTGGTCACGGTGAGGGGAACCACTAAATGTCCATCATCCCCGAGCTAAACTTCACAGCAGCAAAGGAAGCACCAGCAGAGATGCAGGGGGGACGTGGGGCTCCTGCGCCGCAGCCAGCAAAATGCGGGGGTCGGTCCCAGGGTGGCGGGAGATGAGGGGATGGGGTTTGGGTCATGTCTTGGACCAGTGTCCTCAGTTTGGGCTGAGAATTGGGGTTGCTCCCACACACAAAACAAGGAGGAACCCAACTTAGGTGTTGGTTTTGAGCATTCTTATTTTGGGAAATAATTAACCCCTGCGCTCTTTCAAACCTGCTGCATACCTACTTGGTTTTGAGAAACATGACAGCTTTACCTCGCTCCTACGGAGAGGTCCCGAGGCAGTAACCGTATTTAATTTAGCAGTTAAATTAGGTTGGTTCCAGTAGCTGCCATTTGCGATCTTTGGAAACGTGACCCCTGGAGATGATCTCCTCTCCCACAGATCTCGCCTGCGTCTCCGTGGCTTCTGCAGTGGGAACGCAGCTTCCCAAATGCCATGAGAAGGCACGTCAAAGACTTGCTGACCCTTGTCGCTTCCTTGGGAGGGATGTCGGAATGGCATCAACCTTTTTTTCCAGCCTGTGCTCGCTTGCTTATCACTAATGACAAAGCCGTGCACATGTATAACTGCAATCCACGTGGCTGAGGACTAAAGGGGGCGTGAAAAAACGATGCTGGCAGTGGACCATGTCTGCTGCCATCCAGGCCAGCTCCGTGCTGTAATGAGCTTTGCGGCTCTGCTCAGCAATGTCTGGAGGTGGCATCTGAATTACGGGATAACGTATCGTGGGCATTCACAAAACCTGAAACACTATCTTTGCATGCAGCGCATAATCAGCCCGATCCTGGATCAGGAAAGCACCTGAGATGCCAGCAGATGGGGTTCCTGATGAGCTTTCTGCTTGGTTTCTGGTGCCGAGCTCCCTTTGGCTCTCCCGGGAGGTATATATGACATTTTACATGCAGATTTTTTCTCTTCTCCCACAGAACGACTTCACCCTTTTCCCTGTTTCCCTGATGACAGCATGCACACCACGGAGCGTTCGGCACCTCCCAGGTATTTTTCCACTGACTCCTTATGGGAGTTGTGCGGTGGGTCCTGCTGGAATAGGTTAGGGCAGTAGAAACCGTCGGGTAGGTATGATCCTTCCCAAAGGTATGGCCACAGCGCTTATGTAAAAAAGATGTTTCCCCCACCACCACCACCATTTTCCTAGGCTACAAAAAGCCAGGTAAACCCACTGCCTTGTCAGGACGGACCCGAGCGCATGCGCGGACGTCGCCCCAATGAGAGGGTCACGGCAGCTCTCCCCCGTGCCGGAGAACGGCTCAGGGGGGCTTCTCGTTGAGGTGGCTGCTCGGGTGGGGACGCTGCACAGCCGCCGCCTGGTTCTGGTGAGTCACTCTGCAGTGTGTAGCAGAATAATACAGAAACATACAAAAATGAATGTTAAAATACATATATATACATATATATATGCAAATAGGTGGTCTTGACAAAAGGTAAATAGTGCCCGAGAAGTTAGTGTTTGTGTAACAGAAATGTGTTATTTTTAAACTAGAGGAAAAATTATCTTTAAAAAAAAAAAATTAATAAAAGCTGATTGGTTCCTAACTTAATTAGAGATGGGAACAGGGGAGCCTGAGTGACATCTGTTACTTCTGCCTTCCACAACGCTTTATTTTTTCCACCAACGTCACTCAAGGAGAAGCGCGTTTCTTATGCAGTTGTTGCCAGAGAACTCGTGTTTCAATTGATAAGCAATTAATAATAGAAATAGCTATTACGTGAAACGAAGCAAACATTGAAATATTTTATACTGTACTGTTCCTATGTTCAGCCCATCTACTAAGCAATTTTATTTCCAGCCGGGTGTTACAGTGCGTGAAATATAACCCCCCAAGTTTGATTTAACATTAATAGCGGCATGCTGCTTCTGCAGCACGCGAATAAAATGTCTAGAACCGGTTGGTTGGACGACATGCGCTGGCGTTTGTCCAGGCAGGTTTCCCCCTTGTCCGGAGACACCAGCCTCATCCACGGCAGGGACTCCTCGGAACACCCGGAGATGTTTTTTCCCCTTCTGGGCAATGCCATGTTGCATGGCAAGAGGGGTTTAAATCAGAGAGGGCGAACCTGGCCAGGCAGGAGACAAATGCTTGGCCATCTTGGCTTGCGCAAGTTTAGGAGATGCTGATCCATTCCGGAGGGGGCATTTCCCGGAGCCTCCAGCCAGCAATTCCCCGGGGACCCCCATTGTGCGGGGCCAGCTGGTGCAGGAGGGGGCTCGGGGGCAGCCGGGGAGGCATCCAAACATGCCAAAGGGAAGGAGAAGGCAAATCTCCACACTGGCTGGAGGAGGCAGGAGGGTCAGGTTTCCTCCACCGCTTTTCTGGAGCTCTGCGCATCATCAGGCAGCACACGCTGGCCCCTAACCTGCCCTGCAAAGGCAAACAAGGCAAAAACCTGAAAATATTGTTTATACAGAGACACGATAACGCGCAGGAGGTGTATAGGAGGTCAGTAAATACTGTTCTGCAGCTAAATTAACTGCTTCAGGAATATTCATGTAAAAAATCCATTGCGTATTCCAGAAGTTACCTTAACGCTATCTTTGCACTCCACCTTGCTGCCCACTTTATTCCAGAAACCCTCCTTCCCTCACTCCTTCATCCTGTGTTTTATTTCATTTTCAATACGACCTCTCGCGGGTGACGCTTATTTCCCATAAATCAGGCGCAGCCGACAGCCGGGGCGCGGGACGCACTCCAGAAACCGCGTGTCATTGATCCGCGTTATCACCCGGAGGCACCAAACCTCCGTCTCCTCCTGTCTGGCCGTGGTCTGATCCTCTGATCGCTTCCGCAGACTTAAAACATCCCAGTTATTACCTTGGGTAAGAGAAAAAGGCTGTTAATACCTCCTCAGTACCCTGTCTGGGATACTGGGTGGGACTGGGTGCCCATAAGGATTGCGGCAAGTGGTTTTTTTGCTGTTTTGCCCTTTCTACTTCTGGTTCCCCGGGATGGGGAGCCCCTGGCCCTGGGAAATCTCTGCATCCCGTGCTTGGAGCCGGCTTCTGCTGCCCCATCGTGTTTTTCTCCGTGTAATCCCGGTAGCTGGCAGGGGAAACCTGAAAGTTGCCACTGGAGGTGGAAGATGCTTTTAATTTCGTTGCCTAGTTTGGAATGGAGGGGCAGAGACGAGGGGCAGCAGTTCTCTCGCCATGGCCAGGTCGGTACGGCAGGGCTTGCCGGCCGTCACCTCTTCCCTGTCCCCACTGGGGACAGGACTTTTAAAAAGCGGGATGGTACGGCAATATCCCAGGGTTGTTTTTTTCTGAAACGCTGGTAAATTTTGGTATCATCCGCACATTTATAAATGGCATTTAACTGCAGAGCCCAGAGAGCGCGGCACACTTCAGACTTGAATATGCGGTGGAAAAGGACAAAAAACATTAACGGCCGTAATATATAGCCTGTTACTGCTCCCGGTGACAGGTATTTAGACTTCTGCCTTTAAACATACAGGGGGAATATAAAGCAACGAAACATCACGGGAAAGCTGTTACGTTTCAGCTCAAAGTATATAAATATTTAAACTCGAGGTGGCTCGAGTTTCGTTGCTCGCTGTCCCGGACGGGCTGAGGAAAGGCAGGCGGGCTGGCAGCGGTTTGCCCCGGGGGGGCTGCGTTAGCTCTCCAACACCAGCCCCTCCTCTCCCCCCGCCGAAACGGGCTCTGGGCTCGGGTCAGCAGCAGCAGCGTCGCCCAGCCGCGAGGCTCAGCCCGCTGGACCCGTCTCCAGGCTGTTCTCTAGCCAAAGGCATTAATACCCTGCTGAGGTTTCAGTGGAAATCTAGATTTTTGTGCCTGTAAGTTTTTTATTTTTTTTTTAGGTTTGGTGGTTTTTGGTTTTTTTTTGTTTTTTTTTTAATGCAAGATACTTCTAGTGAAATAATTCATCTGGGATTAGCATGGGAGCGAATACCGCTAAGTTATTGTTCTATAAAAGCCAGAGAAATCTCCTTTTTGAGCCGTGCCCTGGGTTGGGTCTGCCCGAGCATCCAGCCCCCATCTGGAAACGCGCCCCATCGTTTTGCATCCCCCCAACATCTCTGCAATCGAGTCGAATATTAAACTCCTTGTTTATGTTGAACACAATTGTGCTGCGCCATTGGTTTGAGCTACCTTCTTGGGCTTCTAGGAACAAAAATATCGCGGTGTATATAAACACATAAAAATAAGAATACCATTTCAGCCTTTTAACCCGCTTTCTGCCAGAATTAATTAGTTCTCTCCAGAGTGGGGCATGGGCGTGACAGAGTTTAGGACCTGAGAAATAAGTCATAAATATCCTTGCTGCAAGGACTCGTGTGTTTGGGCGAGACGAAATCCCCGGTGGGGCTGGTGCTGGTTGGAGCTGGGCTGGGGAAGGGAGCAGCTGGCAGCAGTTAGAGGTAAATGGTTTGAAACGTTATTTTTCCATTTCTCACTTCGCGCTGTTTGTTTTGATCGTGACATAAACAGATAAAGCTTAATAAAGCGCTGAAGTAGAGCTTCTCAAATTAATGCCCAGCTGGCAAAATATGTGATCTGAAGCGAAATTTGTCACGTTTGGAACGCATATATTAAAATCAAGGCTTGCTGGTATGTTTGCGTGATGATTAATATTTACGATGGCTGTATTTACAACTCATTGCAACATGAATACCCATTTGCTATTTTAACATACTTAGTTTTACGAAAGACTTCCAATTACAAAACCAGAATTCATAGCAGTGTGTAACTTCTGTACAGCTGGAACTCTTCTGCGTGCCCATAAATTCATACAGCGGTTCCCCAAACCCCTGTTCCCTTCTAGCACCTTTCAGCAGAGCCCAGCCTCCGCCACTGGGGTTGAGTAAACCATCGCTTGAGGACACAGTTGACTTTAATAAACACATTATTTAAAATTAAGCCTGGCAGGTGACACACGCCAGCCTCCATGGTTAAGGTTAACCTCCACCTATTCGGTGTGATGGCTGAAAAACATGCATTTTGGGTAACAGTTTTACAAAAGGTTTTGAGATCCCGTGTTAATTTTTGGACTTTTCTTTGCGGCGTGCGAGATCTCTTGGCTAGCGGGAGCACAAAGCCAGTGTGAGCAGGGCTGTGGTGGCTGTATTTGTCCTGCCCACACCATGAGATGGGGTTTTTTTTAACGATTTGGGTCAAAAGCAGCACGTCGCAGCAAAAGGTTGTTCAAAAACATAATTTTCATTGTAGTAGGCAGGTTCAAGAATTGATGCGATCCTAGCTAAGTGTGGCACGAAGAGAAAGGCTTGGGGTTGAACGTGGGGGTGAACTGGTCTGGAATAGCTGCTCCCATCCTCTCATCAACGTCTGGTCTTCTTCCATCCCTGTCGCTTTGTATTTCTGGTTCATGCAGTAAAATTACTAGAAAAGCGGAGCTTGGCCTGAGCCCAGCCTTCCATTAGGTGAAACCCCCCGGGAGCCGGGGCAGAGCAGCTCTCGTCCCCGAGAGCCACCGGTGCGGCTGCCTTAGCCGGAGCAGCGTCTTCCCAAGAGGAGCAATGCCAGCTTTGAAATGGAACCGGTGCAGCCGCCGGAGCTCGGCTTTTGAGTGCCTCTGAGGAGCTGAGCCAAGAGGTTTAGGGACGTACGGCTTTTGCAGGAGTCGGCCCAGGTTGACCACACTTGCCCTATGACCGGGGCTAGAAATGCTGCAGAGACGCTATTTTTCTCACTCAGCATCGTGTAGAAATGCCCTTTAAATGGCTGCAGCTCCAATTCGCAGCAGGACAGCCCTCAGGTACCCAAATGCTCCCGCGGTGTTAACCCCGTCTCGTGGGAAGAAAGGATTCACCACCTTCATCTCGTGGTGCTCGGCAGCTTTGCTGACCACCCTGGAAATCACTCTCGGGCTCCCGCGTCTGACAAATTGTAATGTTTAAGCCAGGAGAGCAAAGTTCCTTCAAAATCTAAAAAAGACGGAAAGAGTAAAAAATTCTTTAGAAATCTAAAAAAGAGTAAAAAGAGGCTTTTTATAATGTTACTGTTGGGCAGTAAGCATGAGCGTCGGTGCCAGAGCTGCCTCCTCCACCACGCTGCATCATCGAAAGAGTTACACAGCAGGGATAAACCGAGCGTCCTTGTCTGGCTCTCGCCAGAGGTAAGGTCAGACCTTCCGTACGTGGATGGTGGGATGGATCCAGCGTGGTCTGCTGGTATCTTGGCTCTGCCTGGCCAACCAGGCAGGTGCCCCGTCCAGGCTCTACCTTGGGATCCTCTCCAGCACGGCACGGCTGCGTTGCCAGCTCTCACTGTGTCACCCTCTCCAGAAGCATAAATTAAATAATACGTTATTTCCCTCAAGCTCAGTGTGGCCCAGGTGGGAGAAAACGCGTGGGGAGCGATCTGTCCTGTCACCATCCCAGGGGTGTTGGCCATCGCAGGCATCTTGGGTCTCCCATCAGCAGCTTCACCGCAACCCAAAACCACTCGCCAAGGGGAAGGTGCTGACTCCTCGGGTGATCATTTCCCGTAATTAATGCCTCGGGAGAACTCAAGCCCTAATAGCGTAATGGCCCAGAAAGTCTGCCCGGGAAGTGCTTTTTTCTCCATATAATGCATCTCATTTCGGTTGGTTGTTTTCCTGATAGAAAAGAGAGATATTGGCTTGTAGCAGAGCGAGACTCAGAACCAGGCTCCTCGCTCCCTCTTCTCTTTCTGTTTATACCCAGAAAAAACAACGAATGCTGACGTGAAAAGCTGGACCTCATTTTTTAGCTACCTGATCGTTGTAGTGCTCTGTGGTTTAATATATATATTTTTTATAGATCAAATCCTGAAACTTGTAGTCGTTTATAACTAAGGCTTGCAAGTAAATGGGAGTTTTTTTCTTAATTTGTTTCTAAATCTAAAGAGAAGTTGCTCTGAAGCCCACCCTAAGTTTTCAAATGAAAGGGTGAGTTTCTTTTCCACTGGGAAATAGTATTTTTGAAAAAATCTCACTGCTGCTTCGAAAGTGCAAGCCATGGGGTGGGCACACGCTGGTTGTCTCGTCCCGAAGGGCAGGAGAGGCAGCTCGGAGCGGGGACACGGGGGTGACAGGCAGAGCCCTGTGTCACCCGCACGGCCCGGGCAGGTCCTCGCAGTTCCCCCCTCCTCTGAGAGCAGCTGGCATCCTTTCATGGGGCAACGTCACTATTTCCCCTGCCCTTTCTAGAGTTCTTTTGTTTTTTTCTTCTCAACGTGCAAGTCTCCCATCCTCACTCTTTTCGCTCGTGTCGATTTTGGGGAACGTAAGAAGATGAAATATGGTGCGCATTTAACGTTGGGCGCAGTGTTCGGCACCCAGACGCGGGCTTCACTGGGTGCCCCGGCTTTGTGGGAAATGGCCCTAGCAAATTCAGTCCCCGGACCTGGAGGCATTGGGGTGTTATAGCAAATATTGCCCCTGGGGGAGAAAACGGAGGTATGGTTTGTCCTCCCTCTGCCAGAAGGGCTGCTTCTTGGGGCGATACCAATGAAATGCAGAGACCACAGCTGGAGGTACGTGGGTTACAGAATCATAGAATCGCCTGGGCTGGAAGGGACCTTTCAGATCATGGAGTCCAACCACCAACCCAACGCTGCCCAAACCCCCACTACCCCATGTCCCTCAGCACCTCGTCTGCCCGGCTGTTAAACACCTCCAGGGATGGCGACTCCACCACTGCCCTGGGCAGCCTCTTCCAACGCTTGACAGCCCTTTTGGTGAAGAAATGTTTCCTAATATCCATCCTAAACGTGCCCTGGCACAACTTGAGGCCATTTCCTCTTGTTCCATCACCTGTTCCTTGGGAGAAGAGCCCGACCCGCCCCCGGCTTCCCCCTCCTTTCAGGGAGTTACAAGTGACCATGCACAATGGTGGTTTTCCTCTTCCCACCGCTCCCTGGCAGGGTGAAGCTGCTCAGTGCTGCGTTGGCCACCTACGGTGACCCCATGAGTGAGTGACGGCAGCAACACAAGAAGAGCATCTTCTGGAAGGACGTGTCAGCTCCCTTGTGAGCACCGGTAGGGCTGGGTGACTGACCTCTCCCTGGGCAGGGGGGGTCCATTTGGAGTCCCCCACGGTTGAACCCGTCCCCAGCATCACAGCCGTGGTCCAGCCGCGCCTCCCCACATGGCTCAGCGGCCACCGTGGGGGGTGGCCCTCACCATAACGTCGAGCAAATAGAGACATTCCGGGAAGAAAATGCGGGCTCTGCTGTGTTGTACTGCTGAGCCTTCGTCCCGGCGTCATTTCTCTCGAAATGCTTGCTCATAATTACGCATTGAAGTACCTCGATTCTGAGAAGCTAATTAATGCTGAGCAGTGTCATACGGCCTCAGAAAAGTACAAAAAGCCGCATCTTGCCTGGCCCCGGGGGAATTTTCCACTGGGGCAGAGGAGACCGCCCTTAGGCGGAGAGTCGGGCAGGACCCCCTGCCTCTGCCCAAGGGTGCTGCTGCTGCCCCCTGCACCCCACCAGCTCTGAAACTGAAAAGGAGGAAAACTGCACCTGGTTTACTGAATCCCGGGATTCTCTTGTACGGAGCAAGCAACCCATTTCACCTATAGAGGCAGGATGGACATCGTATCTGACCCAAACTTCTCTGTATTAATGCTTTCTCGCATAAAATGTCAAAATGAAATGCACAGTAATTCGTACCTATGGGGAACATAAAATGCATTTTATTTAATCTTATAAACATGAGAAAGAAAATTAAATTAATGCCTGAATTCCAGAGATTAAAAAGTTTTGCTTTACGTATATTAATTTGCCAGGTATTACTGCAGAAGGTTTCTTAAATGTCAGACTTTATCAAGTTTGAAGGTTTGGCGAAGTTTTGCGCAGAGACAAGGAACTTAATATCTCCTGACCAGACCATATATTCCTCCAAAGAGGTTACAGGGGACTCCATGCTAGAAGGATCCCGCTTGGAAAAGCAGACTACACTGGCTCCTGCTTCTCAACACCTGCATTATTTTGGTCAACGGGAAGGTGAGTAGTCATGTGGGTTTCTTAAAACTGAGAAAGCGCAGGCAGCTTTGAAATTATAAAGACTAAGGGGCTGTGGAGTCCATCCTGCCCCTCTCATTTACGAGGAATTTCAGGTTTGTGTGTGTGTGTGGCAATGCCCCGGCTGGGTTTGAACTCCTCCCGGGTATGTCCTGTGTGCAGAGTTATTTTCTCTGTATATTGGAAAGCCAAGCAGAGCCTTCTGCTGCACTTTGGTTTGCGCGCTTTTCTACTAAGAGATTCACATTTCCAGGGTGAGCTGCGGAAGCAGCACCCCTCCTCCGGACGAGAGGCTGCTGGAGGATAAATATCCTGGATGGACGTATTCTTCCTTAAGACTCAGGATTTCCATGCACGTTGAAATAAGAAAGGAAAATAAGGTAAATGCTAAAGCCTGTGGAAATGCCAGTTGCTGTGGGCCGTGACTCCCCGAGCCGCTGACGGGGAGGAAGGAGGGATGTGCCCTGGCAAGACGTTAATCCAGAGCAAATGGCAGCCCCTGCCGCGTGTGCCGGTGCCAGTGGGGCAGCGGGTGGGGGCTCGGCGGGGGGGCACAGCTGATGCTCACCACCCACAGACACCCACCCGGGCACCCGAGTGCTGATGGTGGGTGGCCGGGAGTGGTGCGCTGAGCTGTATCCCTGCATCCCTGCCGCAGGATGCTCGGGGGAAAAACGGAATGTCGAGGCTGGAGGCTGCTCGCCCCCGGCAGGAGAGAGACCTCCTTCTCCCCCTCGGGAGTTCTGCTGGTCCCAGCCTGAAGGTAGAAAGCTGTGGGGGTTGGTTTGCCGGCAAGCAGGCTCCCCTGCTTTGGGCGCAGCGGGACAGGTAACACGACTGACCCATCCCGGGGTGGGACGGAGGAGGTGACACGGCACCCTTTTAAGCATGACACTGGCCAGCTTCAGGAAAATGGTGCGGATTTGGGTCAAAATTTCCTCTCCCGTGGGAGTCTTCAGGCCAAACTGCGGCTCGTTGTGGGTGAGGGTTGTGGCAGTAACAGTGGTATCAAAGGTGGCACCGGCTCGATGCTCAGGACTGTCCCCACCACTCCCCAGGTGAGGAGCCTGGTGACTACCCAGGAGAAGGGCTGCATCTTGCTCCCGGTCCTCTCTTGCTCCTTGTTGTTATTGAATATTAACCTCCTTCGGTTTTCTAATGATGCTGTTTAGCATGTCTGTCTCCTCTATTTAGCTTGACAATTATTTCATCTGAAGAGAATGTACCAATGTGCGAACTTTTTTAAAGCTTGGGTTGTTGTTTATGAACTGGGTAGGCCTCCTCGTGCTGCCTCTAGGGATACCACTTCATCTAAATTAAAGAAACATGTTGGATATGTAACAAGGAAGAATTCATCTTTTTCTACATTAGATGTAGCTCAGAGGCTGAGCGAGCTAGTTCTATACATGCAAATTTTGTGATAATAAATTAACTTCTTTTGATTTCCTGGGCTAATGTTGAAGAAGGCTTTCCATGACCATGTCCATGCGCAGTGACCCCGCGGCCGTGCAGACCCCTCAGCATCTCAGGGCCGTCCCTCCGCTGCCCATGGCTGAAACGAATGCAAGTCACAGCAAAAGTGAACAACTGGCTTAAAAATCCTAGTTTATCTAGTTGTCTCTACATACAACTTCCAGAGAAAATTACGCTAAAGGTCTTCTATAAAATATAATTACAAAATAGAGACAACGATACCCCAAGAAACTGGCCAGTCTTGGGCGTTAGGGCACTTCTTGCCGCCTCCTCGGCATTTGCTCTGCTGGGAGCGGTACCCGGTGCACCAGCCGAAGGAGGTATAAAAGCTGCCGGAGCAAATGAGCAAGATGCTCGATCTTTACCTGCCCTTCATCTCGCGTCCTCTCCCCTCCAGGCAGAGCCTTTAATGGCCCGCAGCTGCCTGGGGCCGGCATGCTCGCCGTGGTCGGTCCTCGGATGCTCGCCACGAGCGGTCCACGGATGCTCCCGGTATCTCTCTCATGCACGGCTGCTTACTGGCTTCATTTTCTTTCCATGTTAATTTGCAAATGACAAATGACTCTTCCTGCTGTGCATGCCTTTCAGAATTGATATTAATCAATTCAAGGCAAAAAACAAAACAATTAAAAATCAATAGCAATGCAGCTATTAGAGAGCAAAATTTCATTAAGGTTAATAATTGCAGGAATTAGGGAACTAATCAGCCATAGTGATCTCCAGGAGAAGCCACCCCGGGCTCTGTGCTTCATCCAGCCTGCCCACAGACCGCAGCCACTGTGCCAAACACTTAAAATGAGTTACTTGATATTATTTTGTAACTAATGGTCATGATAAGGGCTGAAAATCAGGCTCGTAGCTTATATCTTTCTTGGGTGCTTGGCAATAATCTTTCTGTAGGATAAATAAAAGCAGCGTGGGGCATAGGGTTGTGCTGGAAAGGCAGAGCTGCTTGTCATGGGCCTGTTTCTTTGTGCCTGAAGAGATAATTTTTTCCATAAAACCAGCTTTCAGGCGCTTATAACCTTGTAAATTCACTTTAGTAGCTTTTGTCTTTGGTTTGAAAGCCATGAGCTGGTTGCCCTGAGGCACGGTTTCAGGATACCTCCAAGAGGAGCCCTGCCACCCCCGCAACAAACCCAACCTACTCGGGCCCACTCCAGTCCTTTTCCCGGCAGGTTAAATAGGAGCTTGGAGGCTGCTAAAAGTCTTAGCAAAGCACCCTAATCGCCCAGAAATTAAGAGGAGTTTTCTGGGTGTGCTGCCGCTAATGACTCTGTTTGCTGCAGGCACGAATTATTTTATTCCTTAATTCAATCTGGCAGCCGTAAAACCGTTTTGTGCCCTGTTCTGCCTTGCCGTTGTGCCTTCCGTGGTGCGCCCGGGACGCGATACGGGAGCAGTGCCGCATGACGGGCCCCTTGCTGCCCTCAGCTCCTGCCGTAGATGGTTCCTCAACGCCCAAGAGCTCAATTCTTGGGTGCCCAAGGCAATGCTGAGGCGTCATGGGGGCATGGCCAGGCCAGGAGCTGTCTGCCCGAGCCAGAGACTCATAAGACAAAAAAATACAAGTAATGAAACCAAGTGGGAAGAAGTAAATGAAGGTCTGAATATGAAGGATGGATTTTCAGTTAAAATCCCACTCTCGGATTGATGAGAAGGTCAATGGGATGACTTAACAACATAAAGCCTGTTAGGGTTCTGTGCTAATTTATATAAAAATATTCTATCTATTTCTTTTTATGGATCCTGATAAGCTTTCAGGGAGCGCCTGTCATTCCAGCATGCTCCCTGCTGTTGTAGGAAATTCCGGGGAGCGTGATGGGGTCCTGCTGCTGGCAGACAAAGCACCGTTTATATACAACATCCAATGTGGATGATACAAGGAGAAATACTGATGAAAGGCACAGATCAAGGAAAAAAGGAAAGGAAAAATAGCACGTTAATATAGGCTGACTCCTACTAACTCCTACAGTACTTGGTGAACTTGGCTACTGGCACCCTACCTGCCCCTGACGGGGATTACTGGGTAAATGTATAATTGGATTGTATGATTTTTTAAGTCTTCATATGCTAAGATGGTACCTGCCCAATAAGTATCTACACTTCTGTACCAGGAGATCAGACATAAGCCCTAGCCGAGTCTCCAACGAGCTGATGGCCACCATGCAGACATCGCCCCGGTCCCTGACACATGGCAGGGGTCCCCCGGGAGTGCTAGATGTGGCAAAAGCATCCGATCCCTGGGAGATATTTGCGGTTGGGATGCGGCGAGAGCAAGCGGCGGTGGCAGGTACGTCTCTCCTGGTACGGCCGCCCTCCCCACTCTTCCCTCGGAGTACCGGGGGCAGCCCCGGTTCCCTGCCTGGCTGCGGAATGGCGTGTGCAGGGCACGCAGCTTTGGATTAATCCCGCGTCAGTCATTTTCAGACTGTGAAAAGGTTATTAATTATATCCAATGACATAGTTGTCAATCAAATCTAGACTATGGGTTGTTTGGTTTTTGTCTTTAATTAAAGTTAGCTAGAGAGCTCATTTTAAATCTTCATGTAGGATGGCTGAAATTTAATACACCCTTCAGAAAAATAGCAGTAATAGTAATAGGCTTTGTTTTCACTTTTAAAGTGATTGAGGCTCAAAGTCAGCTCAACCTCATCCATCTTCCCTGCGTTAGCAGAACAACGCAAGCATTTTTCACGTCGATGAGCTGTCGCTGCTCCCCCCTGAGCCCCCTCCTCCCCAGGGCCGAGGAACCGCAGCAGGGGCTCCCTGCGCACAGCGGTGCTGGGGGGTTCCCCTTCCATACGGTCCCCTGTGGGACCAGGGGAGGGCCGGGTTTGGCATGGCTGTATGGGACCAACTCTATCCCAAATGGAGGAGGACACCAGGGCCCCGGCAGCGGGACCCCAACCCTGCCCGTGCCCCCTCCAAGGGCCCTATGCACGGTGTTCATCCACCCTGCCTCCTCCTTTGGGAATTATCCCCCTGCCCTTTGATGTAAGAATAAAACGTGAGGTCCCTGTTTAATTTTGTGAATTAATCTTTATACGTCATCTGCTTTTCCCCGTTGATTCATAAGAAAGGAATGTAGAAGCAGATCATAAGTGTAACCATTTCCAGGTAGCTGGTGTTCTTTAAAGGACAAAACATGGGCCGTACAACTTATTTATAAGAAATAATTATCTTTAATAAACCCCAATCGAGTGTTTGTACATGCCAATGTGCGTTTGGACTTGGGCAATGATCTGCTCTGGATCTTCTCTCCAGGAATACGGAATTCCCCAGTGCTGGGGCCAAAGCAGGTTTCATCACCTTCAGATAAAATGATCGATCTGTTCTTCGTTGGCACGAGCAACTCTGGCTCTGAGCAGCTGAAGCAATACATTACAGCCTGGGAGACCAGGCTGGGATTTTAGTATTGAAAAAAAATAACGCAAGCAAACAAACCCCCCTCCCCTTATAGCAACAGCCAAGAGAAGCGGTTCGTGTGTCCTAAATGAGCTTTGTATGTTCTTCTCTCTCTGGAAATGTTCATCTAATCTGGGGGGGTTGCCAGTGTCAGGGAAGTTCAGCTTTCAAACAGAAACTTCAGTAGTCTCTCCCAGCTTGGGTCTACGCAATTCTTCCTGGTTCTGCCCTTGACCATGTTGGCTCTTGGTCTTCTGAATCCATGAAAGCATGAAAATATACACAGAGCCGTGAGAAAGGGAACGAGCCATCGAGGAGTTCCATTGGGTTACCGAAATGCTCACAGGTAGGTATAACTTGTGTTGCTTCTCTGGATACGGCCCTGTGGTTTCAAATTAATAAGAAGGTCTGATTTCAGTTGAACTCATGCTTATAGATCAGTTGATAGCCTTAAATATTGGCCTATATTAGGCAGAGAGGAGGACATGAAAGTCTTTTGCATAGTTACAATTGCCAAGGAAACCACGCTGCTGGTATCCGTGGTTGGCATTTCATTTCTCCCTTTTTGTGGCCGTTGGAGAACTGTCTGATTATGAAAAGGAAACGCTTCCAGTCCTAATGCGTTGCTGGTCAATGTCTTCATAATTTTCTATCAGTTTATCCAAGAGCTTCTGCCATCCTTCTGAAGTTCGTTGGAGTTGCTGGTTTTCGTTTCTAAAAATGCATGCAGCTAAATTTAAAAATACAACGCTTGATGGAAAACCGTGAATTAAAGAGTTGTCCATATTTAGAATGTTTTCCAGTCATCTCATGTCTTTTCTAAAACAATCTTTTAACTAAATGATTTGTTTCAATGTTTATTTTGACCTAGGTCACCATTAAGGCATGTCTGGCCACCGCACCGTCCCGCAGCCTGGGGAGGTGAACCACACCTGGGGCTTCAGGAGGAAGAGGGGGAGCTTCACCTTTTACACTCAGTGGTAACTGGTGAGCACGGGTGGGGAGGAGACTGAGGGACCTAAAGTTACACCAGGGCTCACCTGAACCCAAAGTTAACCCCTGGTGCCGGCAATGCCTCTCTGCCCCGAATAACCAGGTTTGGCTTTTGTAACTCAGAAGTCTCCTGGGAATTTCAGGTGTGTTTCGCTTAAGAGACTGCCGAATTAAGCCCCAGTGCAAGAGGCAGCTTCGTTCCCTGGGCTCGTTTAGGGACCAGCCAGTCGTCCTCAGAGGGAGCCGAGCCTGAGCCCGAGGAGCAAACTGGCAGATACAACTTTGATCTCAGCGCTTTTCAGAAATAACTCCTTTTTCATTCCTGTGTCTGGACATGTGCTAATGAGTTGTGGTTTGAATCAGCTTCTGATTCGCGATTTTTAATTCAGCTCATAATAGGCTATCTGTGGGGCTTTGTATTTGAGAATATAATTCAGTATAATTATTACAGGGAAGTTTTCAGAAAGCTGTGCTAGCAGCCAAGATAGCATCTCCATTCTTCCTTCACTGCTAATCAGTTTATATGAGCCTTTCATATGCATGGCTTTCCGACCATACTAAATTTTTCTGAAACAAACACTTCATCCACGGTTATCAGACAGCAACATGCCAGAGAAATTGCATTATATTCAGCAAAAAGCCTCAGAAAGCACAGATTGGGCACCTCGCTCCCTCAGAGAACTGGACAATAGCGGATTTTTGTCATTGTTCATTTTTCTTCTGTCATAAGATCTTCCATCTTTTATTTTTCTCTTCTAAACCCTGGACATTTTCTAATCCTTTTCAGAAGACCGTACAATAGTAGGTTATTTTTCAGTTTAAAATGAGATATGACTAAAGCCTCCAGTCTGCCCCAAACCTTCCTGTTTTCCTTTATTTTCTATTTTAACTCAATTCACATGGTAGCCACAGAAATCTAATTTTTGTGTTCAGAAACTGCAGAAAAATACCTGGCAGGTCCTTGCCTGGCAGTGGCTCCTGTCGCATCCAGGCTCCATTTCCCAAGAACGGTACCTCTCTTATCCCAAAACTGGGGGGGGGGAAAAAAAGTGAATGTGAAAATTATTTTAAAAGAGAGTGAAAGAAGCTGCCCATCAAGGAGGAGCGCACTTTTCCCTGGTGCGAGGCTGAAATGCGTGGATGACAGCAAGCGGAAATTATATTCCCAGTGATCACCCTTGGCACCGGGGAGAGAAGAGTGGTTTCTGAGTGGTATTTGTTCCCCAGTTCTTACGGAGTGTTCATCTCGTGAGCAAGTTATTTCCAAAATGGAAATATTGGCACTCAAATGTGGCAGGGAATTTGCTGAAATAGGAGAATATTTTCTATTGTGAGTAGCTATTATTATTGTCCCGCACTAAGCTTTGAAAGCCCCACGCCTTCGCTGTCCTGTTAGGAAGCAGAGGTGAGATCCAGAGATGACTACAGGCTTACAAAGGTGTGCTGATGCAAACGCTTGGTGTCATGGCTGCGACGCGCTTCCTTCTAGATCTTGACTTTCTCATATACGATTAAAAACCAACACGACGCAACGTGCTTGGACGAACAGTTCAGCTCTTAAGCTTTGCTATGGATGCGGTCCATGGAGACTCCAACCTCTCCAAGCACGAAGGGGCAGAAACCCAAGAGCGACAACACCAAAGGAGCCCCAGTCCTTCAGCAAGACAAGGGCCGTCCTGCTGATATGGCTGTAGGGAACTGTGCGACCCTTTGCAGCTGAAGGAGAAGGTCGTGTAGTTGTCAAAAATAGCCAGTTTATTCGTCCTACCAAAACTGATAGAGACCAACTAAATAATGACCTACGGCGGGCGGGGGCGGACTGTATCTTCTCGCTCTCTAGGAGTCACCGGTAGTAGCGGCAGCTGCGTTAGTAACTGCCACATTCACGAAGAATGGAAGCGCTGCCTGAGATGGTATGATGGTATTTTCAAAAGCATCAAGGAGGTTAATGACAAATTTCCCTGGCACTCCAGCGTCTAAGTGCCTTAAGCTCCTTCTCTAAGTGTTCGCCCAAATGCGAACGGCCTTTAAATACTGCGGAGTCCGCAGTAGGAAAGAGCTGGAAACTCTGTGTACTACCCAGATGCAATCTATCCTTTACAGACCAAACTAAAGATCTCGGTCTCACAAATAAGCAGTCTCCATCTGTTCCTTCAAATTAACGCTTCCTAATTAGGCAAAATACATTTTTTCCCCCTTCGTGCAAATTCAGCCTTGATTCTAAAAATGCAAAATGAAGTGTGGGAAGCTATATTTTCATGAGCCTCGTGAAAACCTCAGGCGGTCGCAAAAGAAGATGCCTCTCTGCTGCCAAATAGTCGGGGTGGGATACACCAGGGATGCAGCGAAGTGAACCCGCTCGTTTTGTGATAGGCCTCTGAGTTGCCTTTGCAAAACAAGGTGGTGAGTCGAAGTGCGTCCTGAAGAACAAAGCACGAGAGTAAATTAAGAAAGGAAATTACATGGATGGTCAATTGGCTCCTGATAGCCTCAAGCTAGCCGTTCTGCAAGCAGAAAGAGTCAAGGTGTGAAGGGAGCAAAACGAGCACCGAGAAGGTGTCTGCTTCCGCTCTGCTGGAGCTTTTGAGCTGCAGGCTGGGGGACTTTGTGGCTGTAAGAAGCTATTGCGACTACATTTGTCTGTTCTGCTGAAATCTGCTCTTTTGGCATTATTTATCCTGTTCAAAACAACTGAAAAAAGTGCTGAGGGACAATGCCCAGGGCACACTCGCCTGCAGCAGAAAGCCTCCGAGTCCATTTGCTGTTATTAATAACAGTAATCGTCACAATTCACATACACGGTTGGAGCCTTGGAAGGGCTCCCATAAACATCCCCCTTCTATAAATACGGGAGTTTCTAACCAGCCGCGGCTTCTTGGTCTTGCTCCACCAGCACCTCTGGGTTGCGGATGCCGGTGGATCTCCGGGAGCCACTGGGGAGCGGCGCCGGCGGCTCCGGGTAGGGCCGGGCACGGGGATGCGGGGGGAAAAGTGATGATGGCGTGGGACTCGGGGAAGGGGGGGGAGGATGCTCTTCGCCAGGTATCCGACACGGCTGCTGCCCAGGGAGGGGACGGGGCGGGACGGGGTGGTGCGTGGATGACTCGCTGCAGCTGGTGCCTTTCACTTTCTTCTTCACTTTCCAGCTTTTTCCTTCTTTTTTTTTTTTTTTTTTTTTTTTTTTTTTAATTCACTCAATTATCCCATCTCCTTTTAGATAAAATCTAAAAGACGTTGCACGGCGATGCATCTAACTGCACTTTTTTTTAATTAGCTACTAGTGGTCAGGAGATACTTTCTGCTTTCATTTTCTGGGTTGTTTTAAGCAACTGAAGGTGTAGAGTCCAGGGACTGCTGATGTGGGTCAGGCAGTGAAACCTAATCCCTTCCAAACCGCTCGTTCTTAACGGGTGACAAATAGTTTATAGGGGCATTAGCTGTTCCTCGGGACCGTCACGGCGCGAGCCCATTTTGCTGCTGCCTGCAACCAGCTCCCCGGGAATTGCTGCTTACGGCTGATGTGCGGCACCAAAATCGCTCATCACCACAGTCAGCCGAGTACCGTCAGGCGGCTCCATTTTTCTTTCTCAGCGTGCACATGGCATTTTTTAATTATCTAGGATAAATATTCATGGCAAATTGCTACAGGAATTTAGAGAATATTATTTATCACTTATTAGATCTTTGAGGTACAGAAATTATAATAAATAATGTAGCTATTTTCAGTGGAAGATCTCCATCGGTTGTCTTGTTAGCCCCAAAATTGCTCTTTGGGCCAAGTGAAAGGAAGAAGCGCTGCAGGGGTACTAGTAACGTACACTTTCTGAGCCTAAATAATTGAAGTACTATTTACTGGCAACTAGTGTTTAACTTAAAATGCGTCATTACATAGAATTTGGTAGAACTTCTCAGAATTCTTAAACATTGCGGGCTGGAAAAGAAGGGTGCTACAGGCAACGGGAAGTACGTACAACCGCAGCGTGGCCACCTCCGTGGTGCAGGCATCTGCCAAACCAGCATCTTTTTTCTGTGCATGTTGAAATGGAGCTTTGTCGATTTACAGCGGGCGAAGGCCAAAGCATTAGAGAAACACACGCATAATTAAGCAAAATTCAAACCCCGTGTCCTTCTCTTTGCCCCCCACCCAGGTTATGAAGATGCAGACACTCAGTCTGCATGGGTTTTGGTTTTTTGTAGCAAGTTCTGCAGGGCAAGAACACCATTTGAAGAAAAAAAAACCTGATTTTTTTTATCATAATCTCCTTCCCAAATATGTTTTCTTACAGGGTGCCTTCCCCATTTGGAAAGCTTCCATCTACAGCGTCAGAGATGTGGACGCATTGTAGGCTTTTATTGTTATATTGCTTAATTTCACCCCAATTTCATGCAGTGGCTGGTGGCAGCGTGGCAGGACCGCTTGCCAGCCACCTCCCTCTCCAGCAAGAGCGGCCAGCGGTGCCTCCCCGGCCGCTTGCCAGCTGGCCCATGGGCCACCATGGTCTGGGTGTGATGACCACGGCGCTGGCCGGACTGGAGGAGAGGATTTGTAGGTGGGAAGCTGTTACCAGCACGCCGAGCCATTTATAACAGCCCATTTTAAATACAGATTTAATACAGCTGATATTGGTGTGGCCGCGGAGGGAATACAGAATTTAATTTGCGGTGTCAGCTCTGGTGACAGGTTCATCTGTAACGGTATGAATTAGTTGCGGCAGTTTCACCTGTGAAAGCGTTGCGTACGCCGATTGTCTGCCTCTTCGGCGTATTTAAGCCGGCTCTTGTTCTCTAAATGAATGTGGGGTTTTCTTCTTATTCTAACTCACAAAGCTGCAAAGCTCGATTTCATTTAATTATACCTTTAACTTTCTGAATCGCAGCTTGTCCTCCTCTCCCAGTAACAACCCGTGCAGAAAGGACCGGCCCCTGGCTCCGAGCGGGAGCTTTGTTTGCTCCCCGCTTCTCTCACCACCTATTGTGGGTTCCTGAATTGGGAGGAAACGCCAGCCAAAAAAAAGAAAACCCGCGGAGACTCATCATGTGACGGTGAAAAGCACAAAGGCTCGAAGAAAATTAATTTTGCCTATTCACCTGCCTTGGGATTTGGAGGGAGAATGGCAAAACTCGCCCTGGAAACATAAACGGTGGTTGAACAGTTTTCATAGCGCCGTACCCGTCTTTAAACAGCAATACGTTACAACCTCGCGGCGCGCTCACCCGGCACATTTGGTCATGTACAGGGGATGGTCAGGAGCTGATTTAAGGAGTTTTGCTCTCCTTGCGATCCAGCCGCGGGGGAAGGGGCTTCGGAGCTTGGCTGAGGGAGGTGACGCCCGAGATTTCTTCCTCCCATAAAACCCCTCGCTCAGCCTTGCCAAGGGCCAGCGGGAGCTGAGGTTGCTCGTCGCTGAGTCCTTGGAGTTGCCCAGAACTTCAAGGGAGAGCTAAAAGGGTATTTCACTTATTTCTTTTCCCTCGCCCCCATTCCCTGGTGACACCTCGCTATTTGCACCTTCCCTGATCTTCACCCTGAAAGAAAAGGGTCCTTCATCCCCCCAGACTGGTTGTCAGAGGACTTTCTGCCGACGCTCTGCGATGGGTGAAGCGGGGGGAAGCTCCTGGGGGACTCGGTGATCTCAGTGGTCGGACTCGGTGATCTCAGTGGTCGGACTCGGTGATCTTAAGGGTCTTTTCCAACCTCCATGATTCTGTGGCTCTGCGGGTCCTCGCCCCGGGGGGGGCTGAAGAAGCAGCTGAGCGGGAGGCAGGGGGCGGCAGCGGAGGGATGCTGGACGGGCGCTGGTGCTTAAACTGCCTTTATTTTTGCTTAACTTTTGCTCGCTGCTCTTGGCAGAGGATCTTTTCCAAACAACAGAGCGCAGGACAGGTTTCCCGTTGCTCCTTTCCATACCAACCTGGCTTGCACCAGAGCACCTCTGCCCTGCGGCAGTGTAGCTTTTGGGTCTTTAAATGTGTACGTACTTGCTTTATTTTTTATTTTTTTATACCCGTCAAATAGCAAAAGTACCAACGAACATATTTTTCAACCGAGCGGGTCAGGGCATTTCAGCTGGTTTAGATTTCGGTGTGTTGGTCAGTGTGGATCTACCCTGCTTAGGCAGAGGGCAGTGAAAGGTGCTTCTCTGGTAATCCCAGAAGCTTGGTTAGGAGAAGCGATATAAAGCTAATAACGGCGGGCCAAAGTAAAGCTTTTTATGGACTGCTACCTCTGGGTGCTCCATGTCATGTTACCAGCAAAGGCAGTGCAAAAATTTGCGAATACTTTATTTCGTGAGATCTTAATTAGTACTGAAGATGGCAAAGGGAGAGCAGAAATGGCAGTAATTTTTGGTAGCTTCGTGCCCTTGAGAGCATCGCCCAGGGCTGCCACGAGCATCAGCCAACTCGCTCCCTGGGTGACTGAACTACACAATGGTTTTTGGATTTTTTTTTAAGTCGCTCCTGCTAAAAATTGTGATCCTTTTAATGGCTGTACAAAATCATGGAGGAAAGCAAACAGGACTATTTGAGCACGGAGGTGCATTTTGGCTGGGTGGCAATGGGGGTGCATGCACAGCCTCCGTGCACATAGAATCATAGAATCGCTGAGGTTGGAAGGGACCTTTAAGATCATCAAGTCCAACCTTTAACCTACCCGGACAAAAACCACTTCTAAACCATGTCCCTAAGTGCCCCATCTACCCTTTTTTTAAACACCTCCAGGGACGGTGAATCCACCACCTCCCTGGGCAGCCTATTCCAATGTTTAATAACCCTTTCAGTGAAAAAATGTTTCCTAATGTCCAATCTAAACCTCCCCTGACATAACTTGAACCCGTTTCCTCTCGTCCTATCACTTGTCACCAGGGAGAAGAGGTCAGCCCCCATCTCTCTACACCCTCCTTTCAGGTAGTTGTAGAGGGTGATAAGGTCTCCCCTCAGCCTCCTCTTCTCCAGGCTAAACACCCCCAGCTCCCTCAGTCGTTCTTCATAAGGTTTGTCCTCCAGACCCCTCACCAGCTTTGTAGCCCTTCCCTGGACACGCTCCAACACCTCCATGTCCTTCTTGTAGCGAGGGGCCCAAAACTGAACGCAGCACTCGAGGTGGGGCCTCACCAGTGCCAAGTGCAGGGGGATGATCCCTTCCCTAGTCCGGCTCACCACACTATTCCTGATACAGGCCAGGATGCTGTTGGCCTTCTTGGCCACCTGGGCACACTGCTGGCTCATATTCAGCCGGCTGTCCACCAACACCCCCAGGTCCTTTTCTGCCGGGCTGCTTTCGAGCCACTCCGCCCCAAGCCTGTAGCGCTGCATGGGGTTGTTGTGACCCAAGTGCAGGACCCGGCACTTGGCCTTGTTGAACCTCATACCATTGGCCTCAGCCCATCGGTCCAGCCTGTCCAGATCCCTCTGCAGAGCCAACCTACCCTCAAGCAGATCAACACACCTGCCTAGTTTGGTGTCATCTGCAAACTTACTGAGGGTGCATTCGATCCCCTCATCCAGATCATTGACAAAGATATTAAAGAGAACTGGCCCCAGCATCGAGCCCTGAGGGACACCACTGGTGACCGGACACCAACTGGATTTAACTCCATTTACCAGCACTCTCTGGGCACGGCCATCCAGCCAGTTTTTTACCCAGACAAGAGTACACCTGTCCAGGCCATGAGCAGCCAGTTTCTCCAGGAGAATGCTGTGGGAAACAGCGTCAAAAGCTTTGCAAAAATCCAAGTAGATAACATCCACAGCTTTTCCCTCATCCACTAAGCGGGTCACATGTTCCTCCAGGGATGGGGTGCAGGAGGTAAATCTTAATTTTAGACAGGTTATATCAAGGCTTTACCACACCTGCCGTAATTTGTGGATTTACGCTTGCTATTAAGACAAGTGGTTTCATCCAAGACTTTAACATGGTCAATCCATTGGGTACAACAGCCCATACTGCTTCGGTGGGATCAGGGTTGGGGTGTAGGAGTGGCTTTCCAGGGCAGGGGGTCGGACAGTACAGCTGGGGGGAAACGTGCGTCTTTGGAGCATTTGTAGGAAAAAGCAGGAGATGCTGCCGTGACCCGGAGCCCCCAGCTCAGAGATGAGAGGTGGCATCTTGTCTCTGATGCCCACCATCCTGAGCTCCAGCTTCCATTTAGCAGGACCTCTCTCAGGTGAGATCTATTTGTGGATGCAAAGGAAATTAGGGGCTAAAAGCAGGAGCCTCTTAGAGAGGCCAGAGGCACCACCAGCTATAAAAGGCAAAGTTCCCCGGCCCTCCTGAGGTTGCTTATCCACCACCATTTCCTTCTCCATTTCAGGACTGCCACTTTCAGCTCCCAGAGCACTAACGAAGACTCCTTCAGTCCCCTTCACATCTCCTCTTGCCCCGCGCGATGACTCATCGCAAGGACCCAGGGCTATGCCATAGACGTCCTTCTCCCCCAGAGGAATCTTTCCAGGATTGTCACTCCTTGGAAGAGTGCCCAGTACGGAAGCGTGACTGTCCGTCACCTTTAGATCGGTCTATCGTTTCTCTTTCAATGGCAATTATCCTGCTTGTGTGAGCTGTTTTGCTACGGGCTGTCTTATTTTTCCCTTTTCCCATTTTGGATTTCTTTTCCAAACAAAACTGTCGTGCCACAGAGCTGGGGCTCTCACCGTGTAAACGAGGGCAGCTGTACTCAGGTGGCCGAATATGTGATGACTCTTCAATTCACTCTGCCTCCAGCATATCGTTATGGTTACTCTGTGCCGTGCTCCTCTCGAGTGGCTATAGCAATGCAGGACGTCTGGTTTACGGTCTCATTAAGTCGTCGCTGTGATGGATTGAAGTCTCTGTCTTATCAATAATTTCTCTGAAAATGTATCAGAAGAGAACAAAATACGAATTAGAAGTAAGTGTAACACAACTCTATAATTATGGTCCAAATCTTGTGTTGCGTTTTAGGTATTCTCATAAGCAATACATGATATTCTTACTTTCTACTCGGTAATTTATTTTTTCTGTTAGATTTGGAAGGACCAAAATACTTTTTTTTTCTGAATTACAATAATCACACCATAGAGGTGTTGTTAAACACTGCACATTTCTAAGATAGGAAATGCAGCAGTATGTCATCCTTGTTTTGCAGCTGCAGCACTAAATTGCAGCTGGAGAATCGGGGACGCATCAGGTGTGGATTAATCTCGGTGCTCAAATATTGTCACGGGAAGGATTTTGTTCACGGGGCTCAAAATGCCATGGTGCTTGGGAACAGCCTATAGGGTGAGTGAGACAGGCTGCATACAAACCTACCTTAAAAAACCCTGTATATTTACTGTAAAAAATTGGAAAAGAGGCACTCTGGTAAAATAAAGGAGTAAAGGGGAAAAAAATGGCAAGCAGAAAAAAGGGCAGCAAGGCTTTTAGGAGAAGTGTTTTAGTAAAAGAAAGAATACTAGCTAATGGTATTGTTACTGGATTACTAGGTAGGAACAACACAGCTCTTAGTCATGGGGAGCGAAGGCAGAAATGTTAAACAAATTTGTTCCGAAAATACGTAAAGAACAAGCTAAGGGCTCTTAATGTTGCGTGAACGGGCTCAAGCCTGTTTGGAGAGCCCCAGAGGTACAAAGTGAAATTTCACCTCTAACACTGTGCCGATGCTTTGAGAGTCTGTGGGAGCATCCTGCTAACCACATGCACATCATCCATCCGCCCGGATGGACCCAGAACCGGGATTTGGAAGGGGTTTTCTCTGTCACTGCAACCGGATCAGCTGAAGGTAGGTGTGAAGTATGACCCGGGGACCAAAAGACCAACTGGCATCCATCCGCTTTCCCAACCAGAAGATCGATTGGTGGGGCAGGGAGGTGGTGCTGCCTCTGTGTCTGCTTTGGGGAGGCTGCGACTGGAACGTTGTGTCCAGTTCTAACATCCCAAACGTAAAAAAAGACGCTGATTAGCTGGCAAAGGTTCAGGTTAGTGCTATAAGCGCAATTACACTCTCAAAAACCAGTGTTTTGGTTAGTTGAAAGAAAGTCCAGGGCTTAGAGTTTTTAAGTCTCATACATGAAATGGAAATTGGTAATGTAGAGCCTTCCACTGCAGGAAAAAGAAAGAAAGAAAGTAATCCATGGGTGACATGATGTATATTCAGACAAAAATCATGTGTAATTTCTGAGTCTTGAGGATAGCTAGTCATTGGAACAGCTGTGCTGAATCTCCGTAGATTGGAAACGAATTAAACTCCATATTTGATATTTTTCAAGACACAATCTAATTAAAAAATGGATGAATTAAGGGAAGACAGAACAGTGAAACTGGTCTCTCTGTGGTACCTGAATACACAGGTTGTTACGTTTAATACTTCTATTCCAGTACACGCCTACAGAGACGTCATCACCTCCAAGGAGGAGTTTACTGCTCCTTGGCAAGCTCTTTCCAAGATCCATAGGCTTCTTAAAGTATGAAGCAGAGCTACTTACCTCCATGTGCACTCGTTTTGGATTGGAATCTTCCAGAGAAGACAAAGAACCATATATTTATTTTTTTTTCCAATAGGTAAAATTAGTCACACCTTCCTTCCGCTCCCAAGGCGATCCTTGCCTGGGTGACTTCTGCGAGGTGTTGGTAACGGAGGCAGCTCTTCAGGAGAGTGATGGCTCTGAGGGATGTTCCAACACAAACAAACTCTGAAGGGAGTGAACCACCGAGTGCTTTGCTTTGGGGCTTCCTTCTTCAGCGAGGTGGCGAGAAGCAAGTAGGAGCATCCAGTCACCTCCATACCTGCTGGTGCTCCTGATTTTAAAATATGAAAAGAGCTTGTGCAGCTGGAGAACAGGATGGGGCTGAAGGCTTTGGGCACTCGCAACGAGTGGTGAGCGAGGAGGAGGCACCATCGCAGGGGTGGAGGAAGGACAGGAATGTTCCTCCATGCTGGGAGTCATCGTCAGTGCTGTGTCCTACCGTTAATCGCCTCCCGCGCGCACACCCTCGCTTCGGAGTAAATTACTGCGTGGTAAATGTTCCCTTTGAACCTTTCTACCAGATAAGAAATTTTGACAAACCTCTGGTCCAAAGAAAAGTTGGAATTAGATGAGAATCAGTTCTGCTTTTCCATCCAATAGCCGGCATGTGATTCAGGGAAGGGCACGACCCGTTATTTTCCCAGGCTGCTGCGGATGGATCGTGGAAAACTGGCGGTTTGCAGCCAGGATGTCTGTGGTTAGATCTTAGGAAAACTGTTTTGTGATGGGGAAATCTGGGACAGATTATCCGTGGAAATGATGGAATCTTCCCTTCCCAAAGCTTTTGAGCATTAGCAATATCTGCCCAGGGTGGATTAGGCATCCTGGCCCTACTTGCTGCGAGTTATAACCTCCTTTTGCTGTGCTTTGCTGGTTTGTTTTTTTTTTAAAAAAAAAGAAAAAAAAGGTGTTTCAAATCTTCTGGAAACAACAAAACTCCCACTTTATTATTGAATGGATCATTGTTTCTCTGGTTGAGTGCTGTTTCCTGTGCACGCCGTGGTGAAACCTCCTTCCTGGTGGTCCATGGAGTGGTCCAAACAGCGACTGGCTCCGAGGGACGGCGCGGCGATGACAGACAACGGCTTGAACTCTTCCATGGTGTTGCACATTCTGGGCATGCGGGGGTTGTCACAACTCATTTGGCAGCTCGACGTAAACATCTCAAGAACAAATGAAGAAGCATGCTCCTGGCTGGGAATTCGGCGCGGTCCACCACCAGCTGCCCCTCGCACCCCTACTCCCTCGCTAAAGCAGGGGCTGTTGATCCTGCTTAGATTGGTTAAGAGCAGGACAAATTTATGGCTTTCATCTCAAAGCACTAGGTTGAATCAAGGGCAGCTCACGTTTCCCAAGAGGCTGGTGTCTTGCTGAAAGCCCTCTTTTCAATCAATCAGAGGAACGAATCTTTGCGCCGCTGCTGAGAAACGAAACAAGCTGTTATCTCCTCGCCCCCCTGGACAGCAAAGCAAAACCCAGCCACAAGTCCTGGAGATGCGGTCCGTGGTGCCGGGCGGTGGTGGTAATGGGACGTCAGCATCGCTGCAGCGTATGGGCCGTTAACGAAAACTAAAAATAGTACAGGGCTTTAAACGCTCCTGGATCTTAGTTCGCAAATGACAGAATGTCAATATTTGGCAGAAATCTTTTATTAAAAGTGTTTTTAGAGTCTAACTTCACGCTTTCCATGGGTATGGCTGAGTTCCCACAGGTACAGTCCGTGCCACAGGCAGTGCTCGCCAGCTTTGAGAGAGATGAGGTAGAACACATGGAATTGTGGTTTTCTTCCTTGATCCACCTTTCTCTGATCTAGGAAAGCCACGGGACTGAGTGTGGGGCTGCGATTTATCCATTGAGGGTGGATAAATAGGCTCTATTTAAACAGTGGCGTTCAGTCAGGAGCTGAAGCCTTGTCCATCTCCCAGATACACCGAGATTCCCACGTCCCCCGCGAGGTCTCATACTCCTCGTCCCTATTCCAGGGCAACGAGCTGCTGCTGCACACCGTGCCAAGCTCCGAGCCCCGTGCATTTAATCACATTAACTGAACCCCGCCGCAGTACAATGGATCTCTCTGGAAGCCTTTAGGTTTCATTACAGCACAAGTTAATAATATTTCCCCCTAACGCCTGCTTTTAATTAATGTATGTATTTTCATTTTCTGTCCAAGATACGACAAATGTTAGGTATCATTAGCTAATACCTGCTGTGCTCCATTTTCCAATAATGCTGTATTTTTTTTCTAAGGTAATTCATTTCCCGCTTAAAGACTATCCTGTGGATGTGCTTTGTTCGAGTTCAAGGTGTTATTTATGTATCAAAATGGTCATGGTGTACCATTTGAAAAGGAGGAAAAGTGATAGCAAGTACCTGGAGCGTGCGAAGAACAAAATTACTTAAGATAATGTCTGTTTTCCTCTTTTCTGCTGTGGCAGAGGAATGCCGAGGAGGTTTGCCCCCGGTGAAAATCAGAGAGCTGGAATTAGGGAGTACTTGCTGGTGGGAGTAATGCTGGTACGAGTGGATGGGGAGCGAGGTTCGTTAGACGACGGAGCATCGTTCTGCAAATGAACGAGCGTCAGCCCAGTCTTTCTGCTCCTTATAACGATGTGAGGTGAAGGGATGGTTTGGGTGTGATGGCAACACGTCCGGGAGGACAAGCTCCGAATGGTCTCAGTGATCCCCACCTCAAACGCCTGCTCTTCAGCAGCTCGAAGCTCACATTTGGCAAAGGGCAGACGTGGCTTTCATTAACCATGTAGGGATTTTAATGAAAGTTTGAATGGATCTGTGAAAGGCTGAATGTATATTTTGAAAGCTGTGAGTGGCAGTTCCATTGCGCAGACGCAAATGCCCTAATGGGTACCAGGATTTGGAGCGTCTCCCTTGCCGTCGAACGGCCAGCGGTGTTCTGCAGGGAAGTGAATTAAAGAAAACGGATTGGTTTTTTTTCTTTTTTTTCTCCACTTCCTGAAATTGCTGAGCGTAATTTAGCTTGTTTTCTTTGCTTGATAACCTTTGAGTAGTTGTTATGTCTAATTAATATTTACAGCATGATTGGCACTTCTCATTCCCGTATCTCCGGTGATACGCAGCCGTTAGCTGAACCAGGGAATCTTGTCAGACAGCGACGGAGGGGGCGCAGACCAGGTCCGGCATCTTGTGAATGCAGCAATATCCTACAGGGAATACACTCTCAAGTTTAGAATTGAAGTCATAAAAAAAATTAATTATATCTTCCCTATAGAGACTATTCCTCAGCCTAAAAACTCTCATTTCCAACATTTTCTTACAGCAAAATTGCTCTATTCCGTTCTGGCCTCTCGCAGCCCAGCTTTTCTGGAGAGAGCTCATCTCCAAAACATTTTCTGCCCCATCAGGTTATCCTGTAGATGTGTATTGTGCATTCTACATTCTTGTTTCCATTGCTTTGTCCAAGACAGCATATTTTTCTTTTAATGTGTATTTCTTTTTTTTTCTCCAGGTGCCTGAGGTGTTTTGCTGCTCTTCCTCTCATTTCCCAATTTGTCAGTGGTGTCTGAGTGGGATTTCGTCACCTTTATAATGTCTGCTTTGGTTATCCCGGAACAAACCAGAGCAGGGACTACGAATTCATTGTTTATTTCATGGTATGTTCACGAATAAAGCACAAAACGAAACTGAGATTTTTCTCTGTGTGTGTACATTTGCATTTTTCACACTGTAAAATCCTCCCTAATTTTCTTTTAGGCCCAATGCCTGGGGGTGAACCCTTGTGCTCATCACTTCAGCTCCCAGAGCTGGGGAAGAGCTCGGACCTGGCTTTCCCAGCAGGACGGTGAGAGCAAAGCCATCCCTTCTGCTCCTCTGTCCCCACCGTATTATCCCTTGATGGGAGGAGGCTGCTCCTTCCTTTTAAGCCCGCGTGAGGTGTCAGCTCAACCGGGCGTCTTTGTTTCTGTCTGCATGTGCTGTGACAGACAGGATATTAAAGTCGCTAAAATGAAAGAAATAAAGAAGAATTTACGCTGAGGAGGTGGCAGTAACGAGAGGAGAGCGGGTGCTGCGTGCCGTGGCCGAGGCTGGACCCAGGGCAGCAACGCCTCTGCCCTGGCGAGGTCCTGCCAGCACCTTCATCCCGGCGCGGTGATGCTCCGTCCCCTTCATCCCAGTGCCGTGCCGCTCCGTCTCCTTCATCCCAGTGCCATGCCGCTCCGTCTCCTTCGATGTGGCGGACGGCTTTGCTGCGGCTGCCGCCCACAGCCGTGGTGGGTATGATGGGCCATTACGTTCCTACAGCCTGCCTCCCCGGAGACGCTTCCAAAATAGAAGTGAGTTGGGGGGGGCGGGGGGGAGCAAAATTCCTAACCTGATTATGATAGAATAAAGGACATAAAAGTGATATATTGCTTTGTGTATTTTTCATATCATGTGCTCATGACACTGTTTTTCCATGTGCTAAAAATACGTTCTATCACTGCAGAATAGGTCCCAAGCTGCTGGTGGCCAAATTGATGGATACGCTTAGTCCTGAAGAGCTCAGGCTTCCTTTGCTTGCTTTCTTCAGCAAATGTGTCTGGTCCCCAGCGATGAAAAAAAAAAAAAGACATCAGATTTTTGGTATTAAAAAATAAAGGTGTCCCATAAAAGAAAGCAGCCCCCTACAAATACATTACAGAGAGGATAAACTGTGTGGTCACCGCTCTCACTTGGTCTGGAGCCACGGGGCTGGACCACCGCCATCCCGGCTGCTGCCTGCCCCTCGGTGCCATCCACGGTGCCTTCCCCCGGATTTCCTACGCTTCCCGCTGCTTTCTGGCTTCTCCCTCTGCGTTTTCCTCTCTCTTTCAAGGGAGAAGGCTTCATGGCCGTGCCGGGAGCGGTGCAGCAGAGACGGGGAGCAGCCCAAGGGACCGAATCGTCGGGGAGGAAAGCAGAAAAGCTGGCTGCCCGCCGGCCAGCACGATGGGCACCAGCCCCCGCTGGCTAATGGTGAGCTAACAGAAAAATTAGATTTTTGGACAGCAAGTTTAAACCTTAATTACGGAGAGGACGCTGCTGTTCTATAATATAAGAGAATTGAAAGACTTGATGTCCCTCGGGGCTCCTTCAGCTCTACGGGTTAGACAGCCCCAGTCACGGCTCGCTGAAATCAATGGCAGCGGCACAACCCATTCATGCACACGAGCGGAGCCGCCGGGAGAGGAGGAGCGCTCTTAATGACTCATTCTTTAATAACAATTAGTACGGGCTCCAACGCAGCCAGGGCTGCATGTTAAAACGGGGTGCCTAGCTGAATACGAGGACTTTTTTAGGAACGCCCCCCTCGATACTGAGGGTTCCCAGCCCCGGTGCGAGGTGAGCACCCTGTGCCGGGCGCCGCACGAGCCAGGAGCGTTCCACGGCGGCTTTAAGTGAGACAGACGAAGGCAAATCACAAAGCCGTAATGTGTGCGGGGCCTGTCACTTAGGGCGAAATTTCATTTTTTTAACTGCAAATGAACAGCGGGATCCTATTTTCCTTATTAAAGCTAAACTGCCTTAAAAATCGACGGGAATTTTGCCTGAATGTGCAATTGGAATAAAGCCCGGCACCTGCATATATCTGCACCGCTAAAGTGCACCTCTCCCTCCTACTTCAGACGCGGTTTGATTATTATTACCAAAAAGATGTGGAAAGTATACAATTAAAGTTGTACAGCCATCTAGACAGATTTAGCCCGAGTACTTTCCCAGGGTCATCTAAAAGCAATTGCGCTTGCCGGAGTGTTTTTAATAAGTGTATTCCATTTAAAATATTGAAAAAAAAGCCCCACTTCAGCGCATGTCTGGGAAGTGACTAAGATGCCTCTTGGTTTTTGTCCTGGAGGATCAGCGCGTGTTTTGTGCCAAAAGGGTGAAACCTGTTATCTCCTCTTCCCGCGCCCGTGTTCCCGGATAACTGGGAGAAAAGACAAGACGGGCTGGGAGGCAGCAGAGAAACCAGGCGCCATTTGGCAGGCTGCCGAGCAGGGCCGGGGATGAGCTTTGGTGGATATTTCTTATATATATTTATTATTATTATATAGATATTTATTCCAGCGTTTTGCACGGAATGCCCAGGCCGAGCAGGGGGCCGAGGTCTGGCTGCGGCGCGGTGGCCTGAAGCTCTGCTGCATGGGCACCGCCCTCTTAATTCAAGGTGAGAACTACTACGTGATTACTTTGTAGACGGTAATTAGCGATGCAGCCAGCCTGAGGTGAGACCACTTCAACCTTGACTGAAGAATTAAGTGAGATCTGAGCTTTTTTTATTTTAGTACTCGAGAAGAATTGCAAATAGTGCCACGTTAGGGACTTGCTCTGGTTGTGGCTCTGTGGACTTCTGGGCCACCGTTCTCTCCGAAACAGCCATTGAGCGGCTGCAGGGAGAGGTCCTGGTGGGAATCCTGCTGGGAGAGGTCCTGCTGCAACGTCCGACCCCCACCAGCATCGCGAGGGTTTCCTCAGAAACTGGCAATTTCCCCTCTAAGAAAGAGCCCACGTCTGACAGCAACGACTGAGAGCTGGTCAGGTCTACCGGGTCACTCTCACCGTCTTCCGCTCCTCTGGGAATGACATGGAGAAACGGGAATGCACGTCAATGAAAGGCCCCCCCCAAGTCTGGGTGGTAAAATTGAACATACTCTACCATTTAAGATGATTAAATAAGGGACAAGTACAAAGAAGCAGGCCAGCGGTTCATACTATCTTCAAGCTGACTACAAGGTGGTGGAGCCCTCCTTTGGGTGCCCGCACCGGTTTTATCCCGCCCGGCCCCATTTCCCCACATCTCAGCACTGCAGCAAGGTGCCTTTTGTCCCCAGCGTGTTCTAGGAGCTGATGAGGCTTTACCTGCTGCCAGCACAGACTCTCCCGGCTGCTCTCCTGCCGGGTGGGATGTCCCTCAAATGATGTGTGCGGTGATCTGTGCTCACCGTGAGGTTCCTGCCCCTCGAACGCACAGGTCGTGGCTTTACGCACACGTCTGGAACGGACAAAGGTATGGTCCGGGCAGGAAGACCTGGCGTTATAAAGCAGGGAGGGGTCCGTGGCGCCCAGGGCCGGGCAGGAGATACCTGCCCAAACACTGCTCCCGCCCGATGGAAGCGAGCTCCTCCGTCCCCACGTACCACGCAGGGGTGAACACCAGAGCCTTCGCTGGTGTCTGAGATGTGCTGCTTCCCCGTGCCGCCATCCTCCTGCCACTGATGGATTAAAACATCCCAGGAATCCTTCTGCTCTCCATGCCAAGTCCCAAAGTCCCCACAGTGCCGAGAGGGAGAGAGGCCGGAGACAAGCTGATGGACTGGACGTGTTTGAGCATCTCTGCATCACAGAGTAGGAAAAACCCTTTCCCCAACTGCTCCCTGCCTAAAACGAGGGGTCTTTGTAGGGATTAAAGAGTCACAGGCACTTTATTAGGGTCGGGGCTCTCACCTTGCACGGGGTCCTTAGGTGAGAGGCAGCAGGCTCTTGGGCTGAGCTTGGAAATTCTGCAATTTTATTATGGAACCAGGAGTTTGCCATGCCTCAGATTTACGGTGTTGGGAAAAGCTGTGGCTTCTGGCAACAGTTAATCAAAATGCATTATACTTCCAAGTGTTCGCTACAATTAATAAAGAATGCTTAATGAATCTAGCTCTCAAAAGATGTTCAAACATGCAGTGCACTCCTCAAGTCAGATTTTGGGAACGATTGTGTTATCTGCAATACCATGAAGCGATGCAAATTAAAAAGTTGGAAATGCTTTGTAATGACTGAAACATCTATATTAGGAGTTTTCCCCCTTATCGTATTATACTAAAATTCTGCTTTATCTAATGTTTCTACAGCACTAAGGGGTAAAGAAAGGCGGTGAGCCTGGGTTCGATTTCTCCCCAATGTTTCGGCTGATAGATGGCTCGCTAACACTTATTTTGATGTAATGACAAAGTCCATAGCGTATTTGTTTCCCAGAGAACAGGCAGATCTGTTCTTTGTCTTTCCCTTGAACGTAGCTGTAAATGAGTGAGCACACGGCTGAGGTTTCTGCTCCTCTGGGGGAACCGGGCTGCATCGAGACACCCTGTTTTGTCTCATTTTCTACAAAAAGTTTATCGGCAGTCAAGTGGTTGTCTCAGACTCCAGCTTTATTTCGTCCCCTTCCAGCTCAGGTGCGTTTTGTAAATTAAGAGTTTCACCTTGTCTATCAAAATGGAAACTTGCGGTACATCTCCTAAAGACATCTATAAGGATTCGGTAGCTTGGCCACCCTCACCCCAGCTCAGGATGAACTGAGGGAAAACCAACCAGCCTGAAGTCTGCACGGAAAACCTCCTGACTCTCACCAGCATTAAAAATATTGACAATTAACAGTCTCAGTGCAGGACTTTGGCTGTCATGAGAGGTATTTTCTCCCAGGCAGGTTGCTTAAGCCTTTTTGCCCCCATCCCGCTGCTGTGGTCCCCGGCAAGTGTTTATGCCGGTTCCACTCCTCCTACAGCAAATGTGGATGCATTGATTTATCACTGGCAACCAGCGCGAGCCCCCGGGGATATGATAAACAGCTATGCAATCCTCTCAGGGAAAGATGCTCTGTTATCCCTATAAAGGAAACGGATGAATAACAAAAAAAAAAAAAAAAAAAAAAAAAAAAATCCTGTGCAAGCATAAATAATTTCTCCCTCCCTTAAATGTCACCATAAGAAGTCACCTGTTGGTGAGGCTTTCCGTTGGGTTCATAAAAGTACCTACAGTGGTTTTTCCAGAGTCAAACCCGGACCGAGGGGGCTGTACCGGGTTATCTCCCCGGCCAAAGCCGGAATCCGCGGGGCAGGAGCTGGGGCCCCCGGGCACATCCCTCCCTTCTCCAGGATGCTCAGGAAAGAGGGTCCCGCGGGGAGGGCTCGAAAAGCAGCCTAAAATGCGACTTTTAGCCCAGCTGCAAAGCAAAAAGCAGCGAGGACGGGCCGCCGGGCGGTCGCTTCAGCCCGAGCTCGGCGGGTTCGCGGCGGGGAAGCCCGGCCGCCCCCCCCCGCGCCCCCTCCCCGCGGAACCAGCGGCGGGACCCCGGGACTGGAAGCGGGGAGGCATTTATTCCCGCGAAGGAAATAAGGAACCCCAGACCTGTTGCCATCAGAGCACGTTTTACTTCGGCACCCCGCGGGTGGGTCGGGTCGGGCGGCTCCGGCGGCCCCCCCCCGCGCGTCTCACCGCCCTCCGGCACGGTTTGCTGTTGTTTTTAAGGAGAAAAACCAAGAAAAAACCGAGCCCCAAAAACCAGTCAGTCAGTCTGAAGGAGGGCTGGCCGTTGTGCAGTCACGCCGGGAAGCGGCCGGCCCAGCTCGGCTCCCCCCGGCGCCGGGCCGTCGGGGCGGGCGGCGGAGCGGCGCGGAGCGGCGCGGTGCGGCGCGGTGCGGGCGGCGGGGCGGTCAGTAGGGCCCCACCACCACCGCCTCCACCTCCTTGGACGGCCGCCGGTCCTTCACCAGAAAGTTGATCATCCCCTCGGACTTGATGAGGAGGTTGCAGCCGAGGAAGAAGATGCCGAAGACGACGGTGAGGGCCAGGACGCACATGACGGCGATCTGCACCACCCGCATGATGTACAGGCTCCGCTCCTCCGCCGCCGCCGCCGCCGCCGCCCCGCCGCCGCCGTCGGTCACCACGGAGGCGGCGGTGCAGCAGCGCAGCGCCCGCTCCAGCTCCAGCGCCGCGCTCCCGGTGCCCGCCAGCAGCCCCGCCGCCGCCGTCCCGCCGCCGCCGCCGCCCGCCGCCGCCGAGCCGTTCATGCCGCCCGGCCGCCCCGCCGCCGCCGCCGCCGCATGCAGGCGGGACGGGCCCTACCCAGCTCCGAGCCCCTGCTCCCCAACCAAAAAAAAAAGCCGCTCCGCGCCGGCGGAGGATCCGCGCTGCCCGCTCCGCCCGCCGCGCCGCTCCGCCCCGACGCCGCCGGGCGGGGAACGATGGGGAGGGGGGTAGCGGGGGGAGGAGGAGGAGGGAGGGGAGAGGGTTTGGGGAGCGGGGGGGCATCGGGAGGCGGGGGGGAGTGGGGGCGGGAAGGGGGTTTGGGGAGGGGGACGAGGGAGAAAGGGCGTCGGAGGGGGGGGTTCTGTGGAGAAGGGGTTGGGGGGATCGGGGCGTTGGGGTTCAGGGCTTTGGGGGATCGGGAGTTTGGAGGGTCAGGGGTTTGGGGGATCAGGGGTTTGGGGGATCGGGGAGTTGGGGGATCGGGGCGTTGGGGATCGGGGGTTTTCAGGATCAGGGGGTTTGGGATTGGGGAGTTGGGGGATCAGCAAGTTAGGGGGTCGGGGCATTGGGGATTAGCGGTTTGGGGGATCAGGGGGTTGGGATCAGGGGGTTGGGGATCAGGGGGTTGGGGTGTTTGTAGGATTGGGGGGATTTGGGGGATCGGGGAGTTGGGGGATTGGGGGTTGAGGTGTTCGGAGGATCGGGGGTTTGGAGGATCGGGGGTTTGGGGAGGAGGTTTGGGCAAGAAGGGCTTTGTAAGCAGGGTTTGGGGAGCAATTTGGAGGGTTCTGGGGAGGGGGTTTTGGGGGAGCTGGGGTTTTGCCAGTGGGTTTTGAGCAGTGGATTTTGGCAAATGGGTTTCAGGGATGGACTTTTTTAAGGGAGCAAGCTGTGAGGGTGGCCTTCTAGGGAGGAGGGCTTGGGGGAGAGGTTTTTTTGGGGGGGGAATGGATGTTCAGAGATCAGATTTGGGGGAGCAGGATTTTGTAAGTGTTTCTTTTTAAGGGAGCATGTTGTTGGGGGTGGGTATCTGGGCAGTGTGGTTTTGGGAGTGGATTTCTGGGGAACGGATTTTGGAGGAGGAGGTGTCTGGAGGCAGGGTTTGGGTTCCTGTGGTGAGGGGGTGCAGTGCCGGTCCCCCCGGGGCTGTAGAAGGAACCAGACCATCCCTATGGGGATCTGGGTGCTCAGCTGGTCGTACCTCACCCTCCCCAACCCCCCCCCCCCGTGCCCCCAAGTCTGTTTTCATAGAAGGTTCAGCCACTGCACGGCCCCATGAGTTTTTTGGGGCTCTGGCTCCCCGCGTGGAGGTCAAGGTGCTCAGGAGCGGTGACAACCCGACGTGACTGTGGGGCTGCACACTGCCACAGGCACACGGGGACATGGGGGCTGTGAGCCTCTGCCCCCCACTGCAGCCCTGGGGGTGCACCCAAGCGCCCTGGGGAGCAAAGATACTTCCCTGGGGCTGGGGGTGGCTCTTTGGAGGTTTTTGGGTATAAATGGAGGGGGGCAGCATCTCCCACCAGCCGGGGCTGCGGTTTGGGGGTGCGTCTGCCTGTGACGGGCAGGACGGTGACTCCTGCGCCTCCGGCCCAGCGATGACTTGGGATATTTCCGAGCGGAGGATGCGGATGCTGCAAGCGGCAGGCGGCTGCTGCCATCGTTAGCGCTGCCCTCTCTTTGCTTGAATAGAGATTTAATTATCTCAAACAACCGGAGGAATCTGTGTGCCGGGAGCTGCCAGGGGCCACGAGCAAACGCTGCCTGTGGCAGGGTGGATGCGACGGCCACGCGGCACCTTGCACTATCCCGGGCTGGTCCCCACGGGAATCAGCCAGCTGGGAGGTCGAGGCCAGGCACGGAAACCGATGTTTTCTGAACCCTTTTCAGCTAATTCGTCTTAGCGTGGAGGCTATTTCGTTAGCTGACACGATCATCCAGAGCCCAAATGTAGCCTGTTATTTGTGTCCTGGTGTCGATGCACCCCGTTCCTTTGTCACAGGGCTTTGGGGGTCCCCGTGCGGGGTCCCCTCCCTGCAGCGCCCAGGGTGCTGGCGCGCTCTGCCGAGAGCAGCCCACCTACGAGGCCGCGCTGGATGAGCTCTGCTGCCTTATCAGATGGGACACGGCGGGAACATTTTGTTTTTACTGTTGGAGGAAGAAGATAGTATTAATTCTAATGAGCAATGGGAGTGCTGGCAGTTGTTTTAGCCAGAGGAAGATGCTGGGAGAGATGTTCAAACACCGCATGGCTCCTTTCCGCAGCGCGCGGCTCCTCTGCCTCCCGGCGCGGCTGGGCAAAGCAGCTGGTGGGTCGGGGGCTGCCCTCGCCCTCCTCCCATTTACCAGCTCTTGGCACCCCCCAGCAGCAGTCAGGAGAGTGGTTCCCATCCCTAAGTGTTGTTGGGAAACCAGATCCCGTCCCTAAGTGATGTCAGGAAAGTCCCGCGGACGCTTTCAGCTCTGAAAAGCTGGCGGCTAAGAGTCAGGAGAGCTGGATCCACGTGCCCTCCCATGCTCTGCAGCCTGCTGGCAAGCTTTCTGTGGATTAATCATTTGCAAAGCCTAAACTTAAATTTCTTTGGAAATGTTTTCTGACAAGTGAGTCTCTCCGTGCCCTGCGGCAGCAGCAGCGTTAGACCCGTGTTAGACCCCAGCGTAACGAAGTGCGGTTGTGTCAAAAGGTGCAACAGGGAGAAATTGTGGAGAACATGATCTCTGCTCACGTGCGCGGTGCCTTTTAACACTGAGATTTCATCTTTATTAGTTTTCTGTGATAAGGGAACAATATAAAGAGCGAGCCTTGGTCTGAGCAGACAAAACTCTCTGTTTTTCATACCTCCCCGCTGTAATTTAACAGCAGAATAAAGGCAAGATGTGTAATAGCAACCTCAGAGTTCCTGCCATTGTTTTTCTCCTTCTTTTTATCTTTATGATTTGCAAACCAGAACTGGATTAGCTTTGAAGAGCGATGTGTGTTTCATCTTGCCTGGTGAGAAAAGTTGCTAAAAGCTTTGGGGATACAGATTTCAGCCCGTGCAGCATCAGGAGGATGCAGAGAACTTGCATGTAAAGGGATTGCTCTTCTCCCCGCCTCCAGATTTGTAGATAATTGGAGGCAGGAAGGCACCAAGAAACAGGAGGTGCTTTAAAGATAATTTTGTGGAGATACAGGATGGAAAAGAATGTTCTCGTTTATGATGTTTTGATGTGGAAAAAACATCTAGGAAAAGAAGGGGGAGGAAAAAAAGCACAAATCATTTTGGCAGTGTACAAACAGCCAGATCTGGGCAAAGACCACCTGTAAGAAGCGACAGTGGTCTGCCTCGGGGTTCTCGGGGCTGGAGGAGGCCCGGGAGTCCAGCGCCCTGGCTGGGGTTTGTGTGGTACCTGTGGCAGCCCAGGAGAAACCAGCCCTCCTCTTCCCTGCTCCGGCAGGGTGGCATTGCCGGGGGAGGGCACCACCGCCCCGTGCCCCTCACCCCGAGCCGGGGAGCCAGAGCCCCTCCGGCCATCCCGGTGCACGGCAGGCCGGAGCGGAGCAGGGCTGTGTGTGAGCTGGGGGCACCCGAGCTCACCTGTGGGGCAGCCCCCGGCCTTGCGAGTGATTTGGGTTGGGGATGGGGACGGGATTGGGACGGAGGTGGGATAGGATGGGATGGGTTGGGATGGGGATGGGATGGAATGGGATGAGATGGGATGGGACGGAGATGAGGATGGGGATGGGATGAGTTGGGATGGGATAGGATGGGATGGGGGTGAGATGGGATGGGATGGGGATGGGGATGGGGATGGGGATGGGGATGGGATGGGACGGAGATGGGGATGGGGTGGGGATGTGATGTGATGGGATGGGATGGGATGGGGATGGGGATGGGATAGGGATGAAGAGCTGGGAGCTGCTTCCCCCCTGTCCCGAGCCCGGCCCGGCCCCGGGGGTGGGATCGGGCCGGGGGTCGGCGCCCAGCGGCGGTTTAACCCCGCGCGTCCCGGCGGGGGACGCGGAGCCGCCATCGCAGGTCGCGCAGTGACACCTAGTGTGAGCCGGGGGAGCGACCGGGGTACCGGCACATCGGGACATCGGGATATCGGGACATCGGGACACCGGGACACCGCCACAGCGGGACATCCGGACACCGGGACACGGGGACACCGGGAAAACGGGACAACGGGCCATAGGGACACCGGGCCATAGGGACACCGGGACACCGGGACATCGCCGCACCGGGACATCGGGACAGAAATGGAGAGGGGCACAGGCAGGACCGCTCCCTGCAGCCGCCCCCCACCCCCGCCCCGGCTTCTCCTTAACAAGGGCAGAAATCTGATTTACAAAATCATGCCAGCCCCTACCAAAGACTTGCTTAGTTACTGCAAAGCTCCGCTCTCGCGACAGAAGGGGGAAGGGTTTTACACTGCAAGAGGGGAGATTGGGATGAGATGTGAGGCAGAAATTGTTTGCTGTGAGGGGGGTGAGCCCCTGGCCCAGGTTGCCCAGAGAAGCTGTGGCTGCCCCATCCCTGGAGGGGTTCAAGGCCAGGTTGGACGGGGCTTGGAGCAACCTGGGCTGGTGGGAGGTGTCCCTGCCCAGGGCAGGGGGTGCCACTGGGTGGGCTTCAAGGTCCCTTCCCACCCAAACCATTCTGTGATTCTATGAAAAGTCACTGTGGCTTCTCTTGCATCCAACAAGACACTTTGGAGATCAGTCATTACCCAGACTATCAGGTCGCGTTTGTCTTGGTGTAACTCTGTACCGCTGGGGCTTGACTTAACTAACCCAGGTGCAGGCGGATGCTGGAGGCAGCATTTATCTCGTTTATTAGCATAAAGCTTTATGACAGGGGAAGAGAGCAAACAGCCTTGTGAATGTGACCTCTGAAGAGACCTGCGGTGCCCAGGGGTGCGGGAGGGCTGCCCTGTCCCCCAGAGCCGTCCCCCCAGCAGCCAGCCCTCCTCGCTCCCTTTCCGCCGGTCCTGGGCCTCATAACCCCAGTGACCACCATTTGGAAAAATCCGCTTTAAAAAGTAGCCTAAAAATGAAAATGTAATGCTTTTAGGATTGTGATAAGCCGGGCGTAATTCGGTACTTAAGAGCAACTTGCCCTTGCCCCGGCAGAGAGCATCGGCAGCGGGGGGGGAGGTGGGAAGGGGGCTGGGTGCCCGCTTCGCCCCGGGAATTACGGTGCCAAAGAAATGCTCGGGGATTCCCCCAGGGAAATTTCAGAAAACTGCAGGTTTAGTTTTATTTTTTTGCCCCTACATCTTCACTTTGGTTATTATCTTAATTTGTTCTATTTTGATCAAGGCAATGAAAACAAGTTTCAGTCTTACTTTATCCGAGGAAGTGAAAAATTGTGTATTTATAAAACATGCCAGTCAACGGATGTATGAAACATGCTCTGTTCCATTCCGGGTCTGTTCCACTGGTAATTAGCTATAAATACACTCTCATTTGATGACTGATTTTAAGTATATTTATTCTGCTTAGATGTGGAAAAATATTCATGTTGATCAGCTCCCCCGAGGCCTTCATCAGGCAAATTTAATGAAGAGAACAGACAGGTGCTTTTTATGAGCTTTTTTTTTTAAATTTTAAGACAGGCTTATGACAGTACCTCTTTCATCCCGGCCTCCAGCTGAGAAGCCATGCCGCCGGCAGAGCTAATATCTCACCACAGGATCCTCCGGGCTTCGGAGTGTAAATATTCGCAGCTTCGTTCTTCTCCGTTTTTGGTAGAAAAAGTGCAATAACTGATAATGAAAGCTCGGAAAACAATCCCATAGATTTGCAGGGTTTGATTCGGTTCGCAGCGAGGATGGTGCAAACAGGGGTACGACCGCTAAGAGAAAGCGGAGGTACGCCGATGCCGCGGCGGTGTGGAGGAGAGCTTGTTCTGTTGGAAGGGACCTACGAGGATCATCTCATCCAACCGCCCGGCCACTTCAGGGAGCACCAAAAGTTCAAGCATGTCGTTAAGGGCATTGTCCAAATGCCTCTTAAACCCTGACAGACGTGGGGCATCGGCCACCTCCCCAGGAAGCGGTAAAGAGGTGCTTCCCCGTGTCCACTCTGAACCTCCCATGGAGCAGCTCTGAGCCATTCCCAGACGAACCAGCTGGCCGCTGGGACACAGGATGGCGGGTCGATGTTATGGAGCCTACAACCCGGAGCGCGCAGAGGTGGAAGCGCAGCTGCTGCGGGCTCCCGAGGTGGTTTGCTGGGATGCACCCCCCGAGGGATGCGTCCTCCTTAGGAGCACTCCCCGAAACGGCCAGAGCCCGGGATGTGGGCGCAGGCATGCCCGCAGCACCGCAGCCGGCTCCGGCTTTGGGCTGGGCTCCAGCAACAGCGGTGGAAAAGTGACTTCTGCCTTCCCTTCCCCCGGCTCCCCCAGCCCCCCGGCTCCCCTTCGGCCGCTCCTCCTCCTGATGGAGACACCCCAGCCGCGGAGAGGCAGCGGTTTGTGCCCTCCAGGTGCTCGCGGTGGCTTTCCTGCAGGGATTATCAGCTCCTTCACGTCTGCCGGCGCGGCTCGACGGGGCTGTCACAGCACCTGGCCAGGCACGCCGCAAACGATGATTTGTTCCCAAAAGATTGCCGTTATGTAAATGAGTATATGGACTTTTTGTTCACTGAATAAAGCCAACCGGCTCCCTGCTCACTCTAAACTATCTCGGCGTGTGATGTGGCTGCCCACTGGGATGGAGGCAAACAGTGAGAAAGAGGGAGACAGCTGTAAAAATTGGATATGGCCGTGACACAAGGAAATGCACCTTCATGTTACGGAAGTGCTTTCTGTGTGAGCCCTGTGGGAAGCGCGTGCAATGCCTTCCCCCATCTGCCACCGGCTTTCTCTGCCCTCTGTGGGCTCAAAAGTCCGTTCTGGGGAGCCACCGCGTGTGGTGGGAGCCCGCCGCGTTGTTGGGTTCGTACAAAACGCCTTGCACAGGCCCAGCTCTTGCCCTCACGCGTCTCCGACAGACTGATTGCCACCACAGCTTGCTCTGGAATAAATGCATTAGGCACCTGAATAAATATTTAAAGAAACCCACAAACAAACAACGCAGGAGGGAGCTGGGCTGGAGGAGACGCCTCCTCTACGTGGCAGCGTGCTCCAGCGCTGGCGCTCGGTGACCTTGAATGGAGACAGCCCAGCCTTGGGGCACAAGCCCACGAGACACCCCTTCTTTTCCCAAAGGCCCGGGGCGAGCACGGGGAAGGCTAAAACTCAAGAGCCTGAGTGCAGCCATGTGTTTGCAAGGCCTCCGCAGGGAGTACGGGGCTGCGGAGCTGCCGTTGTCCCGGGTGGATGGGCACGAGGGGTTGGAGATCCACCATCCCACTGAGGGACCTCAACAGGCCTCAGAGCAGAGCCTGCGCCGCGCTCACCTGGTCATTAAACGTCGCTTTAAGACGAAGTGCAATTCAGCAGTGGTCTTCTCACCTGGGATCCTGGCTCCGGGTCAGCAAAGGCATCTAAAGTGTTTCTTCCTTCAAACATGGCTTTTGAAGACTCCTCAGCGTGCTCAGCAGGGCGGCTCCTGCAGGTGCAAGGAGCAATTTACAAACGATATTTTAACGAAACTGTTATGAGCATTTAACTGGGAAGACTTCCCCCACGCTTTAAATAAAATTTTTTCTGAAAGGGGGCTTAAAATAGGCGCTACAAAATTATTTGAAGTTTAACCCATTTCCTCAAACTCAAACAGGAAAACCTTTGGCTCATTTCGGAGTTGAACAAGCTGAAACGTAGGAATGCAAATAGAAGAATTAAGGAGGAGAAAACTGTATTTCTTTGGGTCAAAAGAGTTAATTATTCTTGGTGATACGATTGCTAATCACGTACACACAAACTTACAGTTTGGTACATCAGACCATACCGTCTGACAGAAGCTGGTAACTTGCCATCCATGTTTGACTGAGTATTTGAAGCCCCCGCCCCAACGCCTGCGATCACGGGACGACGGAGCAAAGCTCTGGTCTAATTTCATGGGGTGTGGTCGTGTTTTTTACAAGGAGCCGATTAAAAAGGCCATTATTCTGCCTAACTGCCATCACTCCGCCGTTCCTGCGGCCGCGGCAGCAGCGGCGCAGGCTGTAGCACGGGTAGCACAGCGTGGTGGTCAGCCGCTTTTTAAATGTATAAGCCCTGAGATAAAGCTTTTATTTTAACAGGATGAAGTGATGACTTGCTCCGGGAGGTGTGAATGAACCCAACGGCGCCAGGTGCCAGGGATCAGCCCATCAGGACGGGGTGCCCCGGGCTGCCGGGGTCTGGATATAACGGAGCCCCGAGCCACGGCTGCTGCTTGGCCCAGGAGGTAACGGAGAAGAGGTCGTGCTCCTGAAAGTATGACGTAAAAAGAGAGGTAGGATTATTTTTCTTTTAATTAATTGGTTTGTTGAGGTGGGTCGTTGTGCCGTCAGGTGTCTCCTCTTGCTTCGGGGGGACTTTGCAGTGCTGGGGCTGCGCAGGAGGGAGCTGGGGTGGGAGCGGCTGGGTGAGGAGCCCTGGGCTGTGCCCCAGGATCCGCTGGTGCTGCCCGGCTCCAGTGAGGTCTCCTGATGGCATAAGGGTTTCATCCGCTGCTCTGGGAGCACGGAGGGGTTTGCCGGAGCGGGCAGGGCAGCTGGGAAGCGTTGGAGCTGGTGGCAGTAACGTCGGATGGCAGGGGAGATGCTGCAGGAGAGCAACCGCCGGGAGGTGGTCACTGCAAAAGGCGAACAGGCAGCAAAAGGCGTAAATCCTGCCGGAGCCCCCATGATTGCCGCTGCTGAGGCTTGTGCTGGTGGCCCCTGGGCAAGCAGAGTGGTGGGGGCTGCGGAACCCGCCTTCCCTCCGCAGCCCGGCTCGTGCGGGCGCCGAGGGCCGGCCTGCTGCCTGCGGGGGCTGCCCCTCCGCTGGCGTCGGAGTCGGGAAGAACTTCACAGCTTTAAGGGCAGAAGAGCAAAAGAAAGTAAACAATGCCGGGCTCAGCTCTTCGCTCCTGGGTGCGTTTTCAAACTGTGAGCGTAGGATTTGCAGGAGGGGGAGGGAGGCGTTTCCAGTACCCACGGTCCTGTCTTGTACCCCCTGCGTCTAAATGCCACTTCTAGGTGACATGGAAAAGCGTTTTATGGTGACTGAAGTATGGGAAAAGTGTTTTATGGTGACTGAAGTATGGGAAAAGCGTTTAATGGTGACTGAAGTATGGAAATCAGGGCTTGCAAAAGCCTCTTTGCTTCATTGCGTCCCTGATGCAGACCTGGATCCCCCGCTTTGCCTTCCTTTCCCGCTGCGTTCCCCACATGGGTATGACTCCTGTGCTCTGTAAAGAAGGGTTATAATGTGCAAATAATGTTTTACATGTGCTTGAGGTCCTGAGATGAAAAGTACTTGGCTTTAACCTCATTTGAATTGCTGTCATATAAGCCCTAAGTCCACACTCCAGCCAAAGGAGGAAGCTTTCTGTGCATCTCAGCAAGAAAAGAACTATTTTTGTGTAGCTTTTGAAGTGTGAACATTACATCTGTATGAAATGGCTAAACTATTAAAGCATGAAATTAAAAATCAAACAGTAACTTAAAAACATTGCGTGTAGGATTTATGTGAGAGACAGGTTTATTTGCTTCAAAACGCCAAGGCTTTTAGGGAATCACACCTGTAAGTGCAGTCAGTCCCCGCTCAGCTGCAAACTACCTCAAAACGTCGCTTCCCAGCTGCTCTGAGCCTGGAAGGGTTTGGGAATGAGCTGTGCAGCTCGGGGCTTGCCTGTGAATAAAACTCCTGCCTTCGCGTGTCCTTGAACCGCTCTTCCTGATGAAGAACCTCAACAAAAATAACATCTATGCAATAGAAAAGTCTTTCTGCAGGGATTCTTGATTTGTGTGTATGTGCAAGAAATATAAAGCCATAACAACGTTTCTTTTCAGGCTCCCACGATAAATTTGTCAAGGTAAAATAAGAAACAGCTGTAAAAAGGAATCGCACTGCGATGGGGAGCAGAGCTGCGTCTGAACGTACCTCTAGTGAAGTTCTTTGCATCCCTCTTGCTTTCTCCGTGTGTCTCTCGGGGATGACTTTGCTATTGGATTTGTCCCCAAATAATATTTATTATTCTTGTCACAACCAGCCGAAAGGCATATGAAGTCCTTGTTTGTCACCCCACCCGCTCCTCTGCCGCTCGGCTTTCTGTCCTGACGCTTCCAGCCTTTGAAGCGGCCTCGTCGAAGCCTTCGGAAGGAAACCACGGAGCGCGTCTTCAGCGTCGCTCAGGGCAGGTTCAAAGACGGCGCCGGCAGGTTGATGCGCCGGGTGCAGCCACTGCCGGAGCATTCGTTACCCCGCGGTCCATAGGACCCCCCCCCGCCCAGTGCCACTCGGCCCCGCGCGGTCCCTGCCTCCTGCCGCCCTCCTGGGCGCTCAGCGCCCCCCCGGCACCGCGGCCCCTTCCCACCGCGCGTCCTGCCCCGTGCCGTTACCCACGGTGGTCCTGTCCTCCCGGGTGTGTGGCTTTATCTTCTAATTTGTCTGAATTCATATACTACGACTTTTTTTCACTAGTCCGCATGGACCCTTTTCTGAAGTATTTTAATAGCAGCACTGCTTAGCAAACCCTCTGTGCCATTCCTCCAAAGACACATCGCCAGCCTACAAAAATGCCGTAAAACCGCCCTGTAATCAATAGAGTAAGAGAAAAGAGCAATCAATTTCTCTTATATTTACTTAATCACACAGCAGTTGATGCCTGACCTCTAAGCCTTTTGGGCTATATTAGATTTAGTACCTCATTATCAGTTGCATGAATACTATTGATTTAAAATCATGATGGTTAAGTGACCCGGTCGTCAGAAGAAAAAGCTTTCCTAAGTGTGTGTGACGGGGACTGGAGAAATTATTAGGGAAACAAACATTTGGACTGAGTGGTATAAAGCTAGCGGCGGGGGGGGGAGTGAGATTTTTGCTAAGAGAGGGGTTTTTTTTTCACTGCAGTATCAGGATGCATTTTTTTCCCTTAAAAAACGTGCCTGTGGAGCACGGTGACGGTGCTGGCAGTGCCCGAGGAGGCGGGGGGCACAGGTACGAGTCGGAGCGAGAGCACCGTGGCCACTGCTGCTTGACCACAGCCGTGTCGGTGGCGCGGCGGCTCCAGGGGTCCGTCCCCCCCCCCCCCGACCCGGGGCACGGCTGCTGGCGGTGGTCCAAGCGATTGGACAAAGTGGGGAAAACGAGTTTTCACATGAGTCCAAACCCCTGCTGTTCCCCAACTCTTTCTGATGGAGTTTATACTGGAAAGGGATGGACAGGAGAAACTGAAAATGCCGGTGCCCCGGGCGCCTGCCTCCCCGTCACCTCCCGCTCCTCTGAACCAGCGTCTCTGCTGGTCACTAGTCACTTTGCAGAGAAGTCACAGACTTTAAAAGCCATATAATTCCGCCTATAGCGTGGTTTTGTTTTGTGTCCCCCCCCTCCATATTTCTGTTGCCAGTTTGGTGGTGTGGGGAACCACGGGGAGATGTTCTGTCGCCCATTGCTGGATATTCGGGGCCCTCGTGCTGCGATGGCTGGTGCGGACAGAGCCGTCAGCCTCTCGCTCCTCCCGGCAAAGGCAGCTTCAAACGGGCATCGGGACAATCTGGGAAAGGTGTGTGACGTCTCGGGCAGGGCCGACTTCGGTGGGCAGGTGACAGCGCGCATACAACAGAGCGGGTGCTCATACAAGCCCCGTAAAAACACCCCTAGGTGTTGCAGAGAGATGCTTTAAAGTCTTAAATTTAGAATACAGTTGCCTTTGCCGTGCCGTTGTGTAACATCTTTAGCATCCAACACAGGCGGCGTCCTCAGTTCTCCACACTGCTTACTGTAGGGCACCGCAGCGATGGCGCTGGGACACGTTTTCCATGTTCTGGCAATATTCAACGCCAACGTTCTTGGCTAAGACACAAGGCTTCATGCACTTTTCTCGGGACGGCTGTTTGTGGATGCTACCGCTGCCAAGCGAGGGCAGAAAAGACGGGTTTTTTTTCCTCTGAGGGTCAGCTGGGAATATTAATGTTTTCTCAAAATGATTCTGCCTCTTCAGATATTTGCCCATGGTGCATCTTCAGGTGATGGACTCTGTACTTACCACCTTTATCTTCCACTGTTTGCCACTTCTTTTACAGGATGCCTTGCTATTTTTATCCCTCTGCCTGAATCCCAAGCAGGTTTTAATGATGTTTTCACTCTATACTCAATTATTCCATGCAAGCGTCGCACAGAACCCCAAGCAGCCTTCTGTGTTGAAGGAAAATTTATGTAAAACATCAGATATATAAAATCTGCCAGACTTAGAAACTTTTTTTTTTTTTGTGTAGAGTCTGTTAATGCAGGTGGTCCATAAGGGAAAGGATTTTATTTGGCCCTCCCGTTGCACGAGCACAGCCCAGGCTCCGGAGCTCAGTCCTGGGGATGCAGCTCCGACTGGGAAAAGACGCACTGCTTCTGTTATTTTTTTCCCTTCTAAACAGAGCTGGGGGGGGATACACCTGGTAGCAGTTGTGTGCTACCTCTGACAATTACCCTTCTACGTGCTGGGAAGGCAACCAGGCAGAAAATGCCTATTAAAGTAACAGTAGTTCTCATGCCCGGTTCCCTGAGCGCCTCACCACGTGCATCCCAATTTACCTTCGGCGGCACGCGCTGGAAGCGTGAACAGGTTCGGAGCAGGAACAGACGTTAGGTCGGGACCAGCAGTTAATAACCCATTTCTCACACCTTCCAGGCTGTTCGGGATTTCGTCCCAGGCTGTGGCCAGGAGGATTTAGTCACGCTGACACCGCTCTAGCCCTAAAAAGAAATCAGTTGAGGATTTTGTGATCTTCCTTGCTTCCCATCAAGCTATTCTGAAAGCGTGAAAGAAGGAAATTGAAGTGGTTTGTCCGAGTTTTTGTTTTTTTTTTTCACGGCTGTTCTCCTGTTACGCATTAGTTAAAAGGGCTCGGAGCGTTGCTGCTTGTAGTCAGGTGGAAAATACCAATGGGGGGAACTGGTGTTTTAGTACAAAATGGGTGGGGACATGAATCAGCTCAGTGTGTGTAAATATACGTGTACATATAATTATCTCCTTTCTTAGTGTTGTGCTCGGTTTTGGCGGTGGTTTGGACGATGGCAGCCTGTGGCGCTGGTGGGCTGAGAGGATGAGGGGGAAGGGGTGGCATGGGCAAGCGCCCGCGTACAGGGTCACCTCCTGCCTCCGCATCTTCTCCCCAGGCGGGGAAATCCGGGCTTTTTGAAAGTCTGTTGGCTCCTGGTGGCTCACGCCACGACAGCTGAGAGGGAGGGGATGTAAGAGGACTGAATCAAATGCAAATTTGGGAAATTCAAGCAAGAATTACTCCTAATACTGTCACTGGCTGTCACTGAGGTTCAAAATGCATTCAGAATATCACGGCATTTCTGAGATGTGTTAGGATGATTATGGGAAACAGACTTTTGCTATAGCTCTCCTCTCCTAACGGGTTACTAATTTTGGAGCTACTGTTTTGTTGGCTATAAAATAGCTGTATTGGAAAGCATCGGAGCGGTGGCACAATAATGCGGCAAATGAAAATGAAGGATAACTGTAATTAAAGCATTAGAAGACAAAGACCCTTTCAAGTTATTCCAGATGTACCCGTCCCACAGCGAATCAGAGGATTTGGTTGCATTTATCAGCTTTTTGTCGAGCTTCCTGGCTGTGCGGATCCCGTTTGGGCAGGTCAACGTGAGGATCTTGCCGTGGTTTGACCACGCACCAGGTGGAACCGGGGTTCGACGGGCTGAGCACCGGGCTGCAGTTAGAGGTGACTCTCCTTTAATTAAACTGCACGGAAAACTCTGATTTTTCTCTGCCTGCCCTGCCTGATACGTGGGAACATTTGCATTTCTGATGAGGGCGGGCGGGGGATGTCTGTCGGCAGCTGGCTTCTGCCTCACCATCCACACGCGGCCCCGCTAACGAGCTGCTCTGCCCCCGGGAAGCCGGCTTTGCTAGGTGAGAAAAGTTAGTTATTCTCCCATCCCGCCTTGCTCACGGTCTTTCCCGAAAAGCAATTGTCAATCAAGCTTAATTGGACTAAATTACGTGTGGCAGATTGGTACAGAAGTGCCGCTTGCTGCAGGCTGAAATGAGTCCCGCGAAAGTGAGCGCTTGTGCTGGGATTGCGGATGAGGATGCGAACCCTATTCCAGCGTGCGCTACCAAACAGTACCAAATCTGGGGGTAACCAGAAAATGGGGAAGTTATTCCCACACTTTTTCTTTTGAGGTTTTTCACTGAAACGTTTTAGTTTTTTTTTAGCTAGGCTACACAGCTCTTCTTTTTTCTCATCTTCGCAAGGCTCACAACCATCTGTGTGGTGTCTTCACCACTCACCCTCATTCCTTCAAGCTGCAGCTATCAGTTAATTCAATCAGGATTGATTAGGCAGTCAATGAATAATTAAACGATTTGTGCTGCCCAGCAGAAAGCCCAACCTCTGCCAAAGGAGTCCCAGTGCTCGCCACTGTTTAAAAAAAAGCCCCTAAAATAAAAATAAAAAGGCTATTATGGCCGAGTTGAGCTCAGTTTCTGCTCCGAGTCCCCCTCTGGATAATCCCTCAGGATTTCTGTTGGCTCTGCTGGGAAATCGGGACCTGAAATCAGGATCAGCAGCTGTGACCCTGTGGGTATTGCAGCACTTCTCAGAGCAATTTGTCAGTTGTGTTCTTGAAAGCAGTAAAAAAATACTTTAAATTTATGATTTTACAGTTGCAATACCCCAAGAAGGATACCCAGTAGCAGAAAATACCATATTCTGGAAAAGACTTTTATTTGGTTGAAACAGACCCAAGCGGAGAAAATAAAACCCTGTAAAATACTGCCTAGTTCAAAAAGTCGGATTGTTGTTCTACGCTGAGAAGAGTCAGATGTTTGTGGGGCATTTTACACTAAAAATATTCGTTTTCCACAAAGACAGGAAATACTAATCCCATAAAAATATTACATTTCTGAGTATAGTATTTTACAGAACCCACAAACTGGGAAATGTGGTGGGTTATTGCTTGTCTCTATTTGGGGGGGGGAGGAAAAAAAAAAAGAAAAAGGCAGAAAGTCAATGAGCTGCTGATCTACCATTTCCAGCAGTGACTTTGCAAACTCTCCTTTGTTTGCCGTGGATCTGACAGCGGTTTTATGTTACCATAAACCCACGTTTCCTCCCTGCGCTGCAGGACATTGTACAACCCCATGAAATGGCTTTTTTTTTTTTTTAATCTTCATTTTTAACCTGCCAGCCTTCGGAGCCGGGCAGCGGGGGAGACCTCGGGTCCCCAGCGTACGATTATAAATAATTCCCACCAAATCCTCAAATCCGGTCTTGCCGGAGACCTGGCTCCCGCGGAGCCCCGTCGGGGTGGGGATGCTGAGGCCTGGTGCGTGTTTGACCTGTTTATCCATCGCGGACTCAAATCCTGCTGCGAGCTCACCTTCTGACAACGACTCGATGGAATCTTCCTTAGCTTAAATAATATTTATTTACGCTTAGCACTGATCGCGAATATTTGACGCGCAAGCTGTGCTGTTGGGTGAGATCAGTCTCGTGTTGGTGCTGCTTTGCCCTCAGCAGACAGGCGCAGCAGCACCCGGAGCACCAACCTTTTGGGTCTGATTATACCAAATTCTGTCGACGAGATGTTACCACGCAGGTTAGAGCATCTCTCTGGTTGGCACTTGCTGTCAGTGGGATAGATGCCCCGTGCGCATCCGAAATGTGCTTTGCGTGGCTGTTATACCAGTAAAACTGAGTTTCTTGGGCTTTTGTGGGAATCACGGGGAGGTAGGTAACGGGCACGTGGAGCTCAAGCAGAGGAATCTGTCTATGGAGCTCAAGCAGAGGAATCTGTCCGCTGGGCTCTCACTTGACGCTGGTGTTGACTTTGGTCTTGGTTTGCACTTGAAGTTCTTGAATCTTTCTAGAAGTTTTCTTTTTGAGTCTTGCAATAATTGGTATTTGGAAAAGAAAAAAAAAAAACAACCCAAAACCAAATGGGGTGAGGTGGCTGTATGAGAATCTTGGCCGGGCACAGAGGAACGAGGAGAGCAGGAGCACCGAGCGCAAGGAACGACTTACCCTGGTATAAAGGCATTAATTCAGGTCCCTGCCGGAGTCGGGCTGTGCCAGTGTGATGCTGTGCCTGTGCTAATTACCCACGTTAATCCTCAGCATTTAATTCAGTAGCGCTAATCATTGCAGGCCCTGTGATGTAGCTGTACTCTGGGTTTCTGGCCCCGTTTACCCCGCTCCGGGTACCCGCGGCTCCGGCAGTGATGCTTTGGGCATGTTCACAAGAGCTCGGTGGCCAACACCAGCGAAGCCCGGGGGGCCCGGGGGGGCTGCACAGACGGGTTTGGCACACACAAGCTGCATTTGCAGGCTGGGTAGCTGAAGGCGGGCATCGTCTTGTGATGGAAAGCTGCCTTTTGGGGGGCAAAAAAGAGAGAAGAGAAAGGGGAGAAACCCTTCCTCCCAGGGGCCAGCCATCTCCTTTCCCCTCACGATTTCATGCTGGTTGGCTTAGCTGCAGGTTGGCAGTGGCTTCACCCGAAGCAGAGGATGTAATTTGAAAAATTTTATATTCTGGGGACGGGTTGCTTTGGGGACTGGCACGTGAGAACCCGGAATCAGATGAACGGCAGCTCTCAGGGCTGACGGGCTTAACAATAAGCCCTAAAGTCCCACTACCTGTGCTGGTTCCCTCCAGAATAAATGTAAAAAAAGGATATATATATATTTTTTTTAATATGCAGTACCATTTGCCGGAGCAGAAGCTGATGGTTACGGTGGTCAGGCAATATATTAATTTGTAGTCTTGTACGTTTAGGTTCAGCAGGGTGGGCTTCTTGGAGTATTAGGGAAAAGGAGCCTTTGGAGGAGGAGGTGGCGGCATTAGAGATGCTGGGGTGGGCTCTCCCAGCGCGATGGAGAGCAGGGAGGAGCAAGGGATTGCTCGGGGAGCTGAGGAGGGGACACGGGAACAGCCACAGAGAGCAGCACTTTTTGATTCTGGATGAGAGCATCTCTCAAACCCCCAGTTTTAATCGCGCGTCATGGTGCCGTGCGCTCTGCAGACCAGGCTGTAAAACCAAAGCCACGGGTCGTGCTGCTGCGGGTGCTGCCGTCCCAGGGCAGTACGCGTCCCGCGTGCCCTCCCCAAAACTCCGAGTTCCCCAGGAAAACACAGGTTAGTGCCTGGAGTTAAAAATCCAGTGCCTTAGGGCAAGAGGTCTTGCTGCCTTTTGGTGATGGTGTAGTGACCCGAAGCTCTGCTTCAGGAGCTGGTGCTGCTGCTTTGCCGCCGGATCCCAAAGCGTGCCGGCAGGCAGGGAAAGAGCTGCCGCATCAGGGCTGCGGAGGTGGCTCTTCTCCTCCCTGAGCACCAAAATCCTGAATATTCCCTTATACACTCCCTCACCAAGAGCAGCAGCAGCATCTGTACCACGCTCTGTGGTAGATGAAGACTAAAGCATCTTTCTAAGAAATGGTCTCTGAAGGAGCTGGTTTCCACAACATTAATTTTTCTTCATAAATTTAGAATATATGTAGAAATGTTTTAAACTCGGGAGTAACCAGCTCCCATAAAGAAAAAAAAAAACAACTCATGTCTCAGAGGTACAAAAATTAAGATGATGCTCAAATACGCAAAACATCAGACATGGTGAAATAAACATTAAATATGAATATAAAAACTCGAGGACCTCAGCACAGAATATGCAAACGCTCATGTGCTGGTGGAACTTTAAAAATTAAACCAAGGAAGCCTTGATGCTTAAACAGTATGTTTAAAATTTAACCTGCGCGTTTCTTCCGGTCGTCTGTGCCACACAGCAGCAGCCTTGCTTGACGCCCAGGCGGGAGCGTTCCTCTGCGTGCAACCAGACGCCGTTATTTCCCCTGAATGCAACCAAAACCAGGCTGACCCGTGGCAGACTGCGCTGGGGGGGCGTCGGGGGGAGGTGGTTCCATCCTCCTGGGCTCTCTGGGAATGCAAAGATGCGCAGCCGGGACCCAAGGCTGCTGCTGTGACGGGTTGGGCTGGCGGCGGGCACGGAGACGCGCGGCGAGAGGTCAGCCGGCAGGGTTTATCCACCCAAGCGGGTGAGCAGGCATTACGGGTAAGCCGGGGGGGCTTACGCCCGGCTGGGATCAGGCTCGGAACCTTCCAGCAGAAAAGCCGCCCCCGGACAACACGTGTCCCTGCAGCAGCGGGGGCCAGGGCTCAGCCGCCGCGGGGAAAGCGCCCGCAGACGGCTCTTAGGAGGACTTAACAAACAGAAATCCGCACCGCCACGGCGCCTATCTGTTTTCTTAACCTTTAATGTAGTAACCTTTAATGCAGCAGCCAGCTCTGCGATAAAAATACGCTTGCCTTAAAGTTTTAATACACATACTCTATTCTAAGAGGAATTCCAACCATTCTAGGATTCTAAAACTGCGCAAGAGACCTTCCCCCAAAATTACCATGGGACATTTTCAGTACTTTCTGTTAAAACATAGTAAATTAAATATACTTTTCACACCTTCTTAATAACTTCCCAAAGAAACAGGCGAGAGCACAAGAGGACCTAACCAGGAAAACCCCTTTAAGACTGTGTTTAAGTATTTATTAATGGATGCATTTATTTGCATACCAACTTTGATTCCTAAGTGGTCGTATTTTGAGGCTGAGCGTCTCCTGGGGCCATTCCCGGAGCTGCTTTGCCATTCAGCGGGGGCAGGTTTTGTGACCCTGAACACCGAGGATCTCGCTGGTTTTCACCCGGGAGCTTGAGCAGGGAACGAGGGAGGAATCTGGGACGCTGAGCTGCTGCTTTAGGCACCAAAATACCCCAATTCCTCACACAGTGTTGCTCATCCTGAAGGGCCCTGCTCCTCCGAGGGCTGCGCCGGTCTCTGTGTCAGGGCGGGTTTTGGGGACACTGCTTGGGGCACCCATCCCTCAGGGTGGCAGGAGAGGGCTCCTCTGACCAGGGGGAAACGTCCCCGTCCCCTTTTCTGTAGCGCAGCACGTCCCTTCGCCAGCCTTGTTTCCCCTTTCACAAGCTGCGTCGCTGCTTCTAATATTTACACTGTAGGAGAAATCTGCTTTAATACCTGGCTGGCGGCGTGTTCCTCCCCGTTACTGCCTTTGCTGCCGCTTCCTGCAGCACCGGGCCCTTCTCGGGCTTCCTCGCACGGAGCCGTTGGGTCAGACAGCATCGCCTCCTTCAGCTCCGGGCTCTGTGCCGATGTGTCGCTGCTGTCACGCTGAGCTGCTCTTTTCATCTGTGTACGACAGATCGTAAATAGATCATTTCCTCAAGAAAAGGAACACTGTGCTTACGCTCTGAGGAGATGACCACGGAGCTGTGCAAGCCCTTCACAACCCACCTCGCTGAGGAGGACTTAAAACAGGGCTCTGGAATTGGAGCACAGACCTGGAAATGCAAAACCCCAGGAACAAAATTTATAGCTTGGAAAAAACTGGGTATTAATAACGTTCAACCATATGCACGCTGATTTCCATAGAGAGAGAAAATTTTACAGCTGGGGGCAAGTTGACACTCGTCTTGCGCAGCTGCGTAAGGGGCTGTGGAGTCTCGCCCAGCCCCGCTCCCAGCTGGGTCCCAGTTCTGGGGTTCTGCGATTCCACACCTACGGCAGAGCTGAGACGTGAGTCAAGGTGAGGTTTTCTGATTGCTTGTTTTAGAGGAAAAAATATTGCTGCAGAACATACACAACTCGGTAAAGATTCAAGGCCAGTGTCTTTAGTGTACCATAAATGAGCAAAACAAATGCCTTTGCAGTAAAGTTTACAAGTAATTAAAATTTCCCAGCCCCAGTGAGGCTGGATCAGATCCTTTCAGATACTGAACTTCCTGAAGCCTTTTCCCAAATTTTTAGCCTGGGAGCTACAGAAAATGAGGTGTTAAATGTCAGAGGCCCTGAAACCTGCTGTGCAGAAGAGTTATTATTTAAGCCACCCCAACAGCACTCTCCAAGCTCTACGGTATAGTGCAAGGGGAATACGGCATCTTCGGTAAAATGCAGAAAAGAAGCCTGACGTTCATACTAGTGAATGAAGTATTTCTGAAAATGGAACGAAAATATTCTGAAAATAGGAAGGTCCTTCGGTACGCTTGGCTGTGGTCTCTTTAAAGGGTTAGATCACGTATGGAGAGCGAACACAACGGCATTTTGTGTAGCTGGGTGCGGATGCGCTGCCCGTGGGCACCTCAGTGGGCTCCCCGAACCCACCGGGGCTTCTGCCCCCCCGGCTGCTGCTTCTCGCCTTCTCCCTCGGGCTACTCGATACTTAACCCGCTTACCTGAGAATAAATGAGGGACCAGTGATTTATTTGGATACTCAGACAGTGAAGGGGTGTTTTTAATTTCAAATTCGTATATGAAGGACACACGAGAGAACATAACCTAAATTTTAATTATGTGAGTAACTGCGGTCCTCTAAACAAGCATTGGGAGCCAGAGGATGAATAGTATGAGTTATTTCATCTTCTTAATTAACATTAAAAATGTGTTTTTACTAAGAGTCACTTAAAAGGTTGACTTTAAAATAGGTTCTGCCATTTGCTATCATTTTTCAAACCGATATGGTAAAATTGCAGCAGCTCAAGCCCTTTCAGCTTGCGTGCTACGTCTTAATTCAATCGTTATTCTTAATAAGCATTTTGAAGCTACGAGCAGTTCTTTGCATGGCAGCTCCTAAGGTTAGATTGCATTTTCTTGCAAAAAGTTAAAAGGGAAGGTTATTTGGCACATTGAAGCTTTTTGCTGTTTCCTGGCAGTTCCTAATTCCAGCAAAACATTGATCTTTGTTTTGTATTCTTCAAAATCATCTTAGGGTTATTTGTACCCAAAGCTGAGAGTAGTTTCCAGCTCTATCTGTACAGAACTAGTATAATAAATAGAATTAATTGTGCATTTGTACTTCTAAAGAATGATATACTTTTGTTCGGAACACATGCTGTCCCGAGTGCACAGTGAGTTTCCTGGCTTTTCCACTACTTTATCCGAACGTTTGTGCAGCGTTGGCTACGTGCAGAGAACCAAGGATAAAAGCAAGGAGAAAACAGTACTGCCAAGCCAAAAGCCAAACAACTAACATCACAAAAATACAGTAAGTCAATACAAACTTAAAAAAAAAAAAGATCAGAGAGCAGAGCCAGGCACCCGGCAATGAGCGAACGGAGCCTGCGAAACCACCACTTATTACCTCCCGCCTTTCTAATGTGCAAATACCGGGATTGTTCTGAGTTTCCCCAAGCCTTGCAGCCATTAGGAAGAGTGGGAACGGCGCTGCGTGTCCCCGCAGGACTGCGCCTTCAAGAACAAAGAGGAAAAGTCAGATTGTACTTGGGGCCCAAACTCCGCGACCTCAGTGTATCTTTCACCAAAAATGGCATTATTGCCTGCCAAAATGCTGCTTGGACTGAGATAAACTAACTAAAAAATGTCTGATTTCACAGACTTCAGACATTCTGCTTTCCCTTCCTTCCCACACCACTTCTTAGTGTCCTGGTTTGACGCTTAGAATCATAGAATTGTTATGGTTGGAAGGGACCTTTCAGATCCTCGAGTCCAACCACCAACCCAACACTGCCCAAACCCCCACTACCCCACGTCCCTCAGCACCTCGTCTGCCCGGCTTTTAAACACCTCCAGGGATGGCGACTCCACCACTGCCCTGGGCAGCCTCTTCCAATGCTTGACAGCCCTTTGGGGGAAGAAATTTTTCCTGATATCCATCCTAAACCTCCCCTGGTGCAACTTGAGGCTGTTTCCTCTTGTCCTTGTTCTTCTGTCCCCGCTCACCACTTTTCTGTCTTAAAACCCGGTTTCTTCCCTTAGAAGAGACAGAACTGAAGGACCCGTTGGGCTCTCAATTCGTAGGTGCTAGTTACACTGGATCTCTTTGCCTTTCACTCTTTTTTTTGGTTTGTTTTGCATATGATATCTGGATGCAGAGGACTTGTGCACAGCTCTACAGATGTGTTTATGCTTGGCAACAGTAATTATAAGTTGGTTATGGCTTGGAGAAAAAGCTCATTGCAGAGTAATGTAGACAGTAAATTATCCATGAGCCAACAATGTGCCCTTGTTGCCAAAAAGTGCCAATGGAATCCTGGGCTGCATAGGGAAGAGTGTGGCCAGTAGGTCGAGGGAGGTCATTCTCCCCCTCTACTCTGCACTGGTGAGGCCACAACTGGAATACTGTGTCCAGTTCTGGGCTCCCCAGTTCAAGAGGGACAGGGAACTGCTGGAGCAGGTCCAGCGAAGGGCAACTAAGATGACGGAGGGAGTGGAGCATCTCCCTTATGAGGAAAGGCTGAGAGAGCTGGGACTCTTTAGCCTGGAGAAGAGAAGGCTGAGGGGAGACCTTATTATGGCGTACAAGTATCTAAAGAGTGGGTTGAAGGAGGATGGTGCCAGGCTCTTTTCAATGGTTCCCAGTGACAGGACGAGGGGCAATGGGCACAAGCTGGAATATAGGAAGTTCCAATCAAATGTGAGAAAAAACTTCTTTACGGTGAGGGTGACAGAGCCCTGGAACAGGCTGCCCAGGGAGGGTGTGGAGTCTCCTTCTCTGGAGATTTTCAAGCCCCACCTGGATGCAGTCCTGAGGGATGTGCTCTGGGCAATCCTGCTTTAGCAGGGGAGTGGGACTGGATGATCTCTAGAGGTCCCTTCCAACTCTGAAGATTCTGTGATTCTGTAATATGTAATTTTAAATATTAGGACGCCAGGAAGCAGCAGGAGTGAGGCTGCGCGCCGGCGCCAGCCCAGCGTCTTCTAGCAGAAGTTGCAGTGCTACGGCTACCACTGAGGAATCCCATCATCTTAAAAGCCTTCATCTTTCTCCTGGAGGACCAGTGAGCCATGGTTTAACGCAAGGCTCTGCATTAGGCTTTCACAGGCAGCATGAAACGCATTCCCCGCCAGAGGGGAGCCGCTTCCCAGTACCGCCAGTGCAATCCATGCCCCAAACTGGTGTGGTCAGAGCCTGATGCCTCTGGGCACAGTGGGCCCAAATAAGAAGGAAAAGGGGCCTCACAGATCTTTGACTTCTGAACTGTCTGAGCAACTTATGAAAAACAGCACTGTGCCCAAGACTTTTTTAGTTTTTTAAGGCCCTCGGAGAGTAATCACATTAAAGTAGGTCTCATTAATAATTCACCACTGCTGACTTAATGCCTTTTTTGTGCAAAGGCCAATTATCAAAACAAACATTTAGCTTTATGTAGATCAGTAAATGAAAAAAGTCATTTCTATGACATATAATATATGCTTTTGTTTATGAATTGTGCTACCAAATACAACTTTAAGTGCCTCTTTCTCCACCATTTTTTAAAATGTTCTGTTAAAAATAAATCTGTAAAAACTAACCTGCCAAGATAAAGAAGTTTAGACATTGTTATAGCTAGTTTTATTTCTAGATTAATGAAACTTAATACTAATGCAACAGTTATTTTACTGGCTCAGATAAATCCAACTTTTTGCTCTTGCTAATAAAGCATGAAAATGAGTTGCTCTAGATGGCTGCTGGGGAGGTTTCCAATGCTCAGCCAGATGTGCCTGATCCAGCCCTGGGGACACCTGGAGCACGTGGCCTCAGGGGCTCGACACCAGCATTTCCACCGCCGACCAGAGCCATGGCAGCGAACGGGGTCAAGGGAGCTTTAGGACAAGAACTGTGGTGGTCCTGAGGGACCTGGGAAGAATGGGTAGGGCAGATGGATTAACACACCCACACACACCCCCACACCCCCGGATTTGGACTGAAGCGGTCTCCAAGTAGATGGTTTCCAAGGATTTCTGAGAAGGCAAGTTCAGTATAAGTGGTCTTTCATCAGAGGAGCGAGTGAGATGCTTGACTCCAAAAATAGCACAGAATCAGAGCAGCTTTCATGTACCAACGAGGTCAAGAGAGACAACACTCCGCCTTGAGCTGCCGCGATGGACATCAGCACCTCGCTCAGGCTCCTGGGGAGGAGGATGCCTCCAGCAGAAGAACATCTCATGAGCGACCTACTTCATGAAGGAAGTCTCTTTATTTTTTTTTAACATCCAGTGAATTGAGTTCTGCATTTAGAAACTTTTTACCGGCGTGGAAGTGGCAGTGGAGCAGGTCCCGTGTACCGCTGAACTGGGTCAAACAATGCACGGGGAAAAAACCCGCCTGGCAGATGCAGATCTTCTCCTAGGGCATGGATGCGCTCATTTGTTCAAAATGACTTGCTGTATAGTGAAGCTATTCAAGCAAGCCATAGCACAGCCTTGCCTGAAAAGGTTTTTCTTGCGTATCTTTCTCCAAGAAAAATTAATGGCAAAACTGTCACACGGTTCTGAAGTTAAATCTTGAAATCTTGACCACGTTTGCTCTGGTTTAATGAAAAAAATCTGCATAATCTGCTTCTGTTTAGATAATCAGTTCCTGCAAGAATTTGCATTTCTCTTGAAACTATTTTCTCAGTTTTACAATAAGGCTTTGGGAACAAGCAAGTTGAAGTTACAGATCCTAAACGTGCTTTGTGCTAACATTCATAAAAATAAGGTATTTCGAGTGCATTCTAAATACATTTTTTAAAAAGCTCTCCACGCCGATGCATGTGGGCATGGTTCAAAAGCTGCAAAATATTCCCCGGAGCCTCCCCACAAGAGTTCAGGTAAATGGCGTCAACCGAACCTTTTCTTTATTAGATTATCTCATTGGTAATGACTTTATAACACACATTTCCAAATCCCTCTTCTACATGAAAGTGAGATCTGAATCGTTTCAAATTTTAACCTAGACGTAGGTTCATGGAAAGGTGTATCTTTAAAGTTTTATAGCTTTAGTGTTCAATATTCAGAGAACTCCTTTGACTCCAGTAAAAATTGATGGGATTTGGGGGAACTTCTGCTTTCCTAGACGAGGGACTGAGTGTGATTTAAGTGGCTCTGATCTTGCAGAAGAGTCTCTCCAACATTATTCACTCTTCGGAGAAATATGCGATTGTTGAAAGCTGTTAGATTTTTTACCATTATTGTTTGGGTTGTCTTGTAGAAGGATGAATTGCCCTGTTTTACTGATCACAAATCAGTATCAAAAACGCGATGTTCCGTAATTGCATTTCATGTAGTAATTTATAGTTTCTATAGTAAGAATATGGCTTATGGGTTATAAAACAGAAGCGGTAGAAATATTTAGCTAATGGATTTTTCTAAGCCACTGCAAAAAATTTATTTGCATTATAACTTCTCCAAACCATCCATTTTCATAGTTGTATCCATTTCCCAAGCAAAGCAACATTATTTTAATGAAGACCATCTGCTAAAGCTTAGAGAGGGCAGGGAATGTGAAAGAAAGGTGGGTTATTTTTCAAATGCATATTTGGATACATAGTAGGAGCATACCTTCCATGCTACCTATTGGGTTTGGACCAAGTGTCCTCTGTTACTTCTTGCGGACATTCTTCTGTGGTCCAGCTGAGGACAAAGGCAACCAGGCAGCATGGCCAAGACCTGCTTGTCTTGTCCCAAAACATAATTAGGTTGAGCTGAGCCACTCACTAACGCCCGGGGGGGAGGACCCTCAGCCCCCACGAGTATTTACCGTAGATTCACATGCTCCACATTCCCCCAGCTGAAACCCGCACCACCTACTCGCTATAATCCCACAGCAAATCTATTTTAACGCACATGTGTTTATTAAAGATGATGGCGGCTAATTTGCACCGTTCCCTTCTCCACGTCCATCTCCACCCTGGGGAGATGCTGTAAGGTGGCTGCGGTTCCCAAACCCCTGCTTGAAGTACCGTACGCCAGCCAGACTGCAGTTTGAAATCCAGGCAAAGACAATTATTTTTAATTTCTCAGTTGCCGGAAAGTCTCCTCCCTGAATGCTGCTCTCTAACCCCCGGATAGCTGTCCCATAGGGCACGGTTTCCAAGAAAACTGCAGCACTCTTTTTAACCAGCCAGCAAGTTTAGAAATCTTACGGCTTTCGCTTGCTGCGTGGCCCTGGCATTTCGGTAATTGCCTCAGCCTTTGGGCAGCCTGGCTCTGTGTCTTCTCTGATGAAACGTTTTCTCCTTCAGATGTTTCACTCGTGCTTATTAACTCACCCTTTCTGGTCACGCTCAGTGCTACTTTGTCTGTGTTATATTTGGGAAAGAAGGTGAGAAGTATTTATGCTGGTCTTTGCTTTGGTCATCCTCTTTGGGATTGTGTTTATAAGGCTTCGTGTTGCTCAGTAGCGTAAGGGGTGGCACCGAACTCTCCTGTCCGAAATTCAAGTGCTTGTTCCCACGCCAGCATGCCCTGTTTTGTGGTGAGGCTGTTTGCCCGTCTCACGCTTCTCTCCATCCCGTGCTGACCGTGTGCTTCAGCCGTGCCACAAAATTTAAGCTGTGCCTGGCACTATTCGTGCCACGATGAAGAACAGCTGCCTTGGGATCACGCGATATGATGTGCTTCACCTGATGAAACTACCTGCTTCATCAAGAGGATGCTTATAAACTTATTTCTTTATTAAGGTTGGACTTGATGATCTTCAGGGTTTTTTCCAACCTAAATGATTCTATGATCTTTGGACTCTATCTATACGTACGAATCCGCCTAGCTCTGTTTTTCTTTGGCACGGCCAAGCTTATACAGACCACCCAAACTTTAGCTACAGCATAGGCTTTTTGGACAAGTTGTTAAAAAATGCTGCAAATTAATTACTGTTTACCAGCAACAAGGACGCTGTGCAGCTGAACTTGTTTGGAGAACTTAACTTTATGTAACACTCTGGACTAAGGAGGAGTTTCCAAGATGTGCTGTCATCTGCCACCTCCCAGACACTCCGCCACAGGATTTATAAAATACACCCCAAACCATCTGCTAGCCCAAGTATAAGACTCATTAATTGAAAACGTCAGAAGAAACGATCAGCACAGTTCTTCTTCATCTTTATTTTTGTTGTCTCCTGTTCTGACTCCTCCATGTTCCACTGCAGTTTTCCTATCTAGGTTAGGTGTTTGGGGAGTTCTCTGTCTCCTACTGTGATTTCTTCACGTCTGAGTTTCTTTTCTAAAGACAGCCTTTCTGTTGCAGGCTGATAAGGCGTGGTTTTGGAAGATGAGGTGGGTTTTTTTCCCCCTCGCTTGTCTTTACCTTCTTCTTCCCCAGTATCGTTTCTCTCCACTGTCCAGTTATCTCTTCCTCTCGGCAGAGCACGTCTGTCTTGTCTCTCCCTTCTATTTTCTTTTCCTTGCCACCACTGTTAGCTACAGTTCAGGTTGCTTCATGTCTTTATGAAAATGCTTACTCCCACTTTCCTTCTTTTTCCCTTCAGCCTGCATCCATCCAACCTTTCATTCCTCTTTTGTCTATATCCCAGTGGTATTATTATTCCATTCTGTTTCCCGTAAGGATTTCAGACATATAATTTGGGGACTCAGTTTAGTTCTTATTTTACACCCAGTAAAATCTTTCAGGTGTCTCCTTGAGTACAGTTGCGCAGAAGAAAACAAAGAACTAACACACAGTTATCAGTATTTAGCTTTCTCATAAATATGTAGCTTAAAATGGCTAACAACTGGCTCCCTGTTTCTAGGATAGTAGTGAAATATCAGTCTCTGAACATGTTCTTGCAGCATATTAAAAGATCTCCAGCTTTTCTTTGGTCAGACACAGTAGCCACTGAATAGATCAAGAAGTGTTTACATTTTGTTCTCTGTTCAGCTTCATTTCCATCTAGTTAAACATGAGGGGGATGTAATATATTCATTTTGCAAGAAAATTCTATATTCTTTGGAAGTGATGAATGATTCAGCAAGGCACTATCAGAGTCGGTAACAGTTTTGCTAAGCTGTCCTACTCTCCATTGTCATGTTATCAAAATACGCTGCAGTAAAGGACACTTTGCGTTCTCCCACCTTATACTGCTAGCCCACGGATGTTCTCTCTAACGCATAATCCACACATTATCTAATATGCCTGTTGCTCAGATTCTCTGCATACATTGCTCTGTAGTTTAACTTCATCACTAGCCATCTAAGAAATTTCCATATACACAACTATTTTAATTGAACAGACCCTTTGTATATCTATGGCCCTTTCTCTTTTGTAATACAGCAGATGATATTTTTTTTAATCCTACCCTATGTGAAATCAGATCTCAGCTGGAGGCAGAGTCGGAAATGAATCCAATGTCTGAATGGGCATGGCATGGAGACTAAATTACATTCTTACGCCTTTGACATACCATCTGACTGCAGACTTGTAGATAAGTTGGTGGGCAGTAGGTCCCGGCAATGTCTGAAAAGTATATATGTACGGAAGGCTGCATAATGACCACTTCAAATCTTTTCTTTTTTTTGTATTTACTCTTGCATCCCTGGGGTAAGAAAGTGCTTTTGTCTCCATTTTACAGATAAGGAAAAAGTACTTGAGAGTATTCCCAAAGGTCAGCTGCGGCCCGCAGGGACTGATGTTTCTAGGCTTTTTCTGTAGACAACGGAAAGTTCTCTGAAGTATGTTTTGCTCGAGCTCTTCTCCCTCTGTTTCCTAACGCCGGCTTTGTGGGCCAGCCTTCTACCTGCTGCCAAAGGGCTTGCCAGAGCCCCGCGTGAAATCCACGGCAATGGGAGGAATCGCAGCGAGGCCCCTGCACAGCCCCCTAACTCTTGCTCTGTCTTTCCTCAGTGCACTTGTTTTGCTACGGGCAGGAGAAAAGAGTTGAGTTGAATCCTGCCACCAGCAATTTGTGACAACGGTGCTGTGGGCACATAGACCTGTGTGTGCTCATTCCAGCGCCTGGAACTGCAGAGTGGCACGTGTCGCCCAGCACGAATGCCTCCCTCTTTTTTTGCCTTCTGCAAAATCCTCTATGATTTGCAGTCAACTATGTTTTCAGGTACACAGGCAGCCACTGAAAATTAAAGGTGTGTGTCATGCTTTAAGTTCGAATGCTTACAAAGGATGCATTCCAACAGGCAAAAATATTTCCATAAATTCTTTCAAAATGGTGGGGATAAAAATTTCTCAGCCACCCCAGCTGTAGCAGAGTTTGGACAGAACAGGTAGCACATCTCTGGGTTCAGAACAGGCACAGAAATTTGTGTCCAAAATGTAATTTGTTTAGATGATGCTAAGCTCCTGAAAACCCAGAGTTAGAATTAAATACCTTCTCAACCAGAACCATGGCACTGCAGTCATGACGCTAGAATATGCTGGAGCACAAGTACCTCAGACAAACAGAACAGGCTGAACAAACAAGCAAAAACCACTCCACGTGCATAAAGGAAGCGATTCGTAAGCATTCCCGTTCTCCAGCAAGGCACAGAAAGCAGGCACCAGTCAAAACCATCAGCAATAACCACTTCACCAAATTTAAATAGTGTGTCCCTGACTATCATTTTAGTTGTCACTTTGTCATTGCTGGTAGTATTTTTTTTTTTTTTAGCTCTTCTTTCCTCTATTTCACTTTCTAAATAAAGGTTTTGAAAATATAAACCTTACTTTTGGTTGAATTCTGTTCAGAGAAAAATTAATTTTATCTAAAAGAAAGTTTGATAGCTCTAACACCAGTGGTCAGAAAACACAGAAGCTTACGTTGTCCTCTTCTCCTTTGGACCTTGTCTTTAACTTGAGTGGTCTACAGAGCCGTGAGGACCAGGGCATGAGGAATCACGCTTCCCAATTAGTCTGAGCTGCATTTGAGTGACGACTTCAGTTTGAAGAGCTGTAGCCAAGGTGAACTACGAGGAGAGTTGAAGAGGTCCAGGGAAGTGCTGGTCTGAGGGAAGGCATGAGGCTGTGGTCGAAGAGCGGCACAGGGTCTAGATGCCCCTTTGGAACCCTACTTTCAACTGAGTTCTTGGCCAAGAGTCAGAGCCTGACTAGCTGGAGCGTACCCATGGACATGGAGGAAAAGCACAGTCGTTACTTGTGTTCAGATCATTAGTTCTGTGCTCTGGCTTTGTTTCGTAAGAAAAGCGATCGCAGTCTGTGCACCTTCCCCCAGCCCTGGAGGCAAATTACAGAGTAAGGATTGAGAGAAACTCCAAGAAGCTGCATGCGCTGTGGTATCATTTGAGCGTTCTGAAAATCTGATTACTTAGCTTCTACGTTTCATTTAATTGCAAATTTACACTGGTGATTCTCTGTATAAACATTTGGCGTGGTGTTGTACTATACAACTCGAGGATTAGTATTAATGGTGTTTTTAAGGCATATTGCAATCAGGGACTGTAATATGCATCATAAATATCCAAAGATACGTTTTAACCTAAAACATTTATGCCCCATCACTGCTGAAGAGATTGACTTGCTTTATTTTATTCTCTTCAGTTGATTTTCCCAGCCATCAGTGAATGATTTTTGTTTGAGTGTCATGTTTGTTAAATTTCTTCTATGCAATCATTTTTACATGCTTCTGAATGTCGGTGTCTGTAATCATGGGTCTAGTCGCTCTACTTCACCCCATGCTTGTCTCTGAAAAGGTTATTGGAAAGATCTTCAAGTTTAAAACTAAACTAAACGGAAAAAAACGCTGCTTCTCTTATAAGCTGATCTCAACCCCTTTTGTTTCTGGCATACACCCGTATAGCTGAGGTAGGTAAACAGTGAGTCCCTAAACAGATGGCCATGAAGTCCACCACTTGAATGGCAACCAGTCTGGGAGCTATCAACCTTTCTGTGAGACAAAGGGTAAACCAAGTAGGTAAACTCGGTAAATCTTCTTCTTCCTAGGCTTTGTGCATGTTCTCTACAACTTCAGACAATCTCTGATGAAATGTGGTTACCGCGTTTGATAACCGCATTCTTGTAAGCTTTATCTTCATTGTTAAATGGGAGGTTTCACAAGATGACTTTTACTCTCGGTATGCAGATGAAGGAAACAAATTCTCTTGCTTGGATTGCGGATGATGATCTTAACTGAGTTCTGGGTATGCCAGAGCTTCTGCCGAGTTGATATTTGCATCAAGGAAAGCCACAAATCTGAAGAGTTTGTTTGTAGCTGGAGACTAAGCCTAGCTAATTACTAATGAGACCTTAGTAACACCAGTTTTTGAAGCATGATCCAAGATTTGGACAACACTTACTCTTGATTTGTGTTATCTGAACACTGAGAAATGTTGTATTTTAAATGAGTATGGGTGAAAAGTGGTTAAACTCATGTTCGTTCATTCACATTCATTTTGGGCAGTTTTGCAGGACAGCTTTCACGTGCTGTCCCTTCTTTCAAAATGTCGTTGCTCTTTGTTTAAGAGATGAAACCAGCAGAAGTAGCAAGGGATGATGCCTGCCCGTCTGTCTCTACCTTGTTACACATACGTTTTGAACGTGCCTCCTCAGAGCTGACACGAGCTCCAGGCTAAGAAGTTCATTGTGTCCGCACATGCCATTTTTCTTTCCACTTGTGCTGTCTCTCCCTCACCATTCTGCTACACCTATTGTATTTTTAAAGATTTAATATTGTGCGTCACGGTAATACTGAGTAGTGTTATGGAGCATTTCAGAGATCTGCGCACAATGGCACTCAGGTCTTTTTTCTGAGGAAAATACTTAAGGTTTCATCAGTATTCAGGCTATACTTTTCAGAACATGTCGTATTTATCAAGTGAATTTGGTCTGCCATTCTCCTAAATTGCTTTGCTTGCTTCAATATCTAAAGACTTCTGCCTCCCTCTCTCTGAGGCAGTCCTTACCTCTGTGATTAGTCTCTTGGATACTTTGGAAGAATTCTGTCATCTATTGAAAAACTCGAGCTAATCTGGATCTTCTCTACCATCGTCTGTTTTGCTGATGTGCTAGAAAAGTTTTCACTTAAAAAGAAGTATTTGATGTAAACAAGATGATTTGCCAGCAGCTTTCAAGTATAAAGATTAGCTGTTTTACAACACTATTTTTAATTTTCAGGTTATATTTCCAGCTTTTTATCTGTAATTCCCTAGGTTCTCGCAGACCTCTTAGAAAAGTATGATTTGGCCATGAAGTTACGCAGCACTTCAGTTTGGCTGGTTTGATCTGACCTCTGCTTTTTTACTGCAGACGTTTCTCTGACTGCGATAGTCTACCTTTGTCACATCTAAAGAAAAGATATTTCTTCAGTTTCTTCTATAATAAAAATCTGTACAGATAAATACTTTAGCTTTTCAAGAGAGTCTTTATTCTACAAAATTACTTTCTTTATACCCCTGTGGCTAAGCCTGTCCCCTAGCTCCCTTGCAACTTGCCTGCTTCTGAGATAATTGAAGTTTTTTGTATCTTTGACTGTCTGATCTTTGCATTCTCTCTTAGCTCATCTGTTACATCCTACGTTTTAACTACCAGAGCTTATTACTTACACGGCTTTGAAAGAAAATCGTATCTGTGCCACATCTCGTGTGCTGTTGGCATGATAACCCCTAACCTCTGCCGTTCCATTCTCTAGTTTAAAGCATAATGAAAAAAAGAAATTTTTCACACTCCTGCTACTTTGTGTATTTCTTAATGATTTGTCTTTTTTTAATAAAATGTATGTTTGGTTTTTTTTTTTTTTTAAATGGTACAGTTTTTACTGAGGTCTATCGTGTAAACATTAAACACTTGGAAGTTTCAGAAACAAAACCAGCAAGTTAACTGCTGAACTACTAAAACATTACATTAGACTGAATAAAGACATGTAGCTTCTTTCCACAAATAAATCATTTGCTTTTTTGTCTCCTGCTAAATAGACATTCTTAAGAGGTGAAAATCCATTACAAACTTTATATAGTACTGGAAAAACAGTTATGTATTAAATAGCTAAAACTGGTATATTAAGTCTTTTATTAGTCTTTAACGAAAATACTGTCCGTGACCGGCACATCTCTGTAACTGCCAAGGTAAAATGTGTTTCTCAAAAAGAAAACCTCCGCAAACAGCAGTAACCTTGGTTTTCCAGCATTAATAATTTTTCAAGTTAACCCACGTAAACTGTGTGAAAAGTTAACATTTACTGCATAATACAAAATCATCAACGTTTCTCACATTACTACGATAGTCATGCTTATGCCACAGTAATGCGTTTCCTATTACAGCTCCTTCTTTATTCATAAACCATAAAATATAATAACCACTCAAAAACATAGGGGGGCTGGTTGTTGTTGTTTTGGTTGATATACTAAAGATGAGAACAGCATTTTTTTCTTAAAACCATAACATTTAGTTTATCTGCATCATTTGACTTCATTTGACCTCTGTGCTTGGAAAATGCATATATATATAGAGCGAGCGAGCGAGCACTCTAAATGTAGTCAATATAAAGTACATCGACAATAGTGGTTATGTAGCTACCTAATTCTATCCTCAAAGTGCCACTGTTTGTCTGCATGTGTATTACTCGGGCCAGTTTCGCTGATTTTTCTTTCCACAGCGCACTGCAGAGTTCTGCAGGCTGACAATTTAATTGCAACAATCTTCAGAGCGCTCCCAGTGCCTACGGGAGGATATTCTAGAGGTTAAAGTTAGCCTCAACCTCACAAAACATCTGCCAGAGCTCCCTGGAAAGCCAACAGAGAGCGGCTCCGGAGCAGGAACCTCAGCTGCCCTGATTTACCTGCTGGGAAGTTCCCACCCCTCTCCGTTGGCCATGGAGCAAGCCAAATGCTATTAATTTGATTAATATTTTTTGTGAACCTGTACATACCACTACATTAGCGTTTTCTACGCAGCGTGCTACAGCAGGCTTTTTGAAGCACCTGGCTGTTTCATCACTTCTCTATTCTGCATCTGTGAAACTTTTGGTGGCGCAGCCATCCAGCCTGCGCTGACAGTGAGCACGCGTTACCTGGAGCACAGTGAATAGCAGCTGTATGTCCAAGAACTTGTTTCTACTTTGTTTGTCTTGTTTTCTCCATCTTGGCAAGAAAATGTCGTATTTTCTCCTTTGTGATATCCCCAGAACGCTTATGAACAGGCCCATATGGCCAGCGGGTAGGACTGGGGTCACTTCAGAAAACCAGTAAGTGACTTAGAAGCCTACAGCATTGATTTCAGGCCAACGTAGGCTCCTGCAAGGCTGAGCACTTTGCAATAGCGTGATGCAGAAATTCCTGAGTTGGCACCAATAGCTCCAAATAGCTCTCTGCCACAAGCTAAAATGGTCACGTTTGTCAGGACTTGTGCACGGAGATGCACCGTGGAGAGGCACTCCACCGTGCGCTACAGACATACCACAGAACAAGTAAGTGCTTTTAGCAATTTTGCAAGAAAAATAGATGTCACGTGGGCTATTAATGTGGTACTTGGGTTGCAAGGGATGTGCTGATTTCTTCTTTTTCTTTGAATACTGAAATAAGGATATGGTTAGTGCAGATTGAATTATTCTTGTGTAACAGAGACCTTACAAAGCTATTACTCAAGCAGGATAAGCTATAACATTATGAATCCACAGGTGGTGTCTTAATGACTGGTTTCTTCAGCTTTGTCCACAACACTATCATTTAACTGCACTGCTGTGGTTAAACCAGTAAATGAGGGAGAAACCGAGCCACTTCATAGACATACACTGTAGTTAGTTTGCATTATTTCATTTAATAATGTTACATTTTTTATGAAAACACCTCTAAAATGTGAAACAGAATGCACCAGCCACTATTACTGCTTTAGCATTTAAAGATGTTTTAAATTCTGTATTATTATGTAAATTATGTATATTTCTACCAGCCATCTATCGGCTTGTCCTTTTTTTGTTAGGCTTTTATTTCATTAATAACTTGCACCGAACTGTCATTGTAGCCATCCATCAGCTCTGACTGTTTTTGCACAGGGATAGCACGCTGAAGAGAGTTTCAGGACAGCAGATTGTGCTAGACTTAGTGTCCAGGGTTTCTTTGTTCAGTAACGGGAAGCCTACTCTTCCGTGAAAAATAAGGCCATCAGTCTGCTTCGCGATCTCCGTTCTTTATGCAGAGGCGAGCAGGTTTGCCATCCTCTTGTGTAGGTGATTGGAAATAAGAATTAAAAGCATGTTGTAGCAGACGTACTCGTGCACTGTTGCGTTAGCTCAGCGTGGGTTTGGAGCCACCAAACACAATGAACTCCCCATGCCAGTTCCATTGGTACCAGATCAATAGCCTACATATGCTATTCTAGAACAACATGAAGTGTCAAGCAGCTTTTACAAAATGTGTGAATTTAGCAATATAAACACTCTAGAGCAATGGTACCACACTAAGCGTCACTCCTGTGCAAGAACAGAGTATAACGCTACCTTATTCTGTGCTTCTAACTCAAGAGAAAATCGATAATGTTAACTCCGTACCTGCCGACAGCTAAAATTTCAAGAAAATCTTTAAAGTCTTGACGGAAGTGGAAGGTTAGTGCCACAGTCCCACGAATTCAGTCTTCTTAATTTCTTGACCTGGTTCCTGTGATGTGCCTAAAACCTGCAACAAGGAAGAAGGACTAGCATCACAACCTTCTGAGCACAGAGGTTAAGAATCCTAACGCCGTCAGTGCGTGAAAAGCTTACTCTGGTAACTGCGCTGCCCGACACCTTCTGTCAATCAGAAGATGATTTAACCAGAGGTCAAATTAGGATTTATTTAGGTTGAAATCATGCAGTCATAGAATAAAAAAAGGACAGCAGAAATAAAATTCAGATGCTGCTGTCACACTATGCAGACATAAGGGAGAATACAGCTGGAAAATGAAGAGAGAAACTTGGATGTTTGGTACTACTGAGGTGTGCTATTTTAATGAATTATCTACTTCAGTGTGCAAGCTAAAACAAATTCTTTAGAAGTCGGTCAGTGAAATTCAAAGAGGACTGGAATAATTTTCTTTCAAATCAATGCATTTTCCAAGTGAATAATTATTTTTCAGAGATACGAAATGGAGAAATCAGAGGTACCACAAATCTTATTAATATTTTCCCTTTACAAAATGAAAAAAAAAAGTGGTGATTGAGAAAGAGAGGAAATGTCAATAGCCTTCAAAGACTGGGAAAAGAAGGAGTAAGTTTTTAAGGACATGGTGTGAAATGCTAATTTCAAAAATCAATAAGGCATGATATTTGTGGATGAAGTCTTCATAAATTTCTGTCATAATGTGCAGTGTTCTTGTAACTGACAGAACAGCTGGAGAGAGAAGAAAGAATTTGACAATAGGATGTATATGATGCAAAAGGCTTGTGAAAATTATGTGAAATGAAATATTAAATTATCTTTTACATATTCAGAGACATTTGAGAGCATTTCCTCTACTAGGATTTTCATTTTGGTAAGGACAGAGTAATGAGATCAGATTGGGTTATTTTGCTTCTGCATACACGAATGCCTGTGCCGTCTCCCCCAAAAAAGACAAATTGACAAAAAGCATTAAAAATGAATGAATGATGTTACAGCTTTGCGGTAGGAAATCATATTCTGAGTTCAGATGCAACCAGCATTCTTTCAAATCAGAACTGATCAACAGAACGAACGTGGCCAGGACTAATTGGCTGTGGTGGAAGTCTAGTGGCTGCAGGAAGGAAAATATTGATGGGGCTGATACCAGAGGAAAGAAAAAAAAACACCTTGAGATTCTGCAGTATCAGTGAAAAATAAAAAGATTCATCTTAAAAAGAAGAAACAACTGGAATAAAAACACAAGAAGGGCTCGGTTTCTTAGAGCAAGATACCAGCAGCAGAAAACCCAACCGGAGGATGTGAGCGAGCAGATGAGTGGCAGTTTTCCAAAGCCCTCTTTTTGCCACAAAACCCAATAAACCCACAGAGTTTGGCTTGACTCCATACTGGTACATCCATCTTCTATCCCAATGCACTCTCTAGAATTACAGGAGCTTTGCTGGTGCTCAGAGGTGCCAGCTGAATACAGCCTGGCGCCTACTCTACAGGCTTCTGTATCATTTTAACTACCTAAATTGGGAAGCGGGAGTACTGAGGAAAACCCGAGGTATACATCCATGTAAGTATTAAATCTGCGCTTTCAAATTCTCTGAAGTATCCCTAATAAGGAGAAGTTTGTAAACAATTTATATGCTGCTTTATGCTCGCATAAAATAGAACAATTTCCGATGATGTCAATGTGTTGAAACTGCTCTCCCACTAATTAATTGATGAATAGGAAGAAAAAGTCTGAAACTAATCAATTCTGAGTTGTAAATAATGCACGCTGTTTTACACAAACTTAATTAGAAAGGTTTTCCCTTTCCAGCGGTAGAGCACTCATAATTCTATGAGAAAGTCTGAAATAAATAAGTTTAGGATTGGGCAGCTGTTCACAAATTAGCACTGTCACAGAACTCAACTTTTTTTAATTCTTTTATTATGCAGACTCAAAATTTATTTTAACCCACGGTACACCCTTGTACTTGAAATTTAACTCATCCTTAGCTACGTGCTGCTTCAGTATGACGAAGCCATACATAAACACGCTGTTCTTTTCAGGGTACGCAGAGAAGCAGGAGAAAGCCATCATATTTCTTTTGGTGGAGTTACAAACCTTAACTGAGGTAGGAAAAAGTTAATGGTTGATAGCAACCTCGTACATTCTGTCATGCGCGAAATTTTGACAGCAGCACTGAAGGAGGCAATTAAGGCACTTCCAGGTTTGAACGTTCCTCGGAGGCTGACACAACACAGCAGATGCTCTCCCAAGGTGTGGGTGGCATCTTCCCACCACAAGAAGGATTTCAATGAACTGCATGGTTTCAGATGGATTCGTATAATGCCTTGCAAAAGCAAACCAAATTAATGCCTTTTTTAACAAGGGAAATTCTGCAAGCCATATAAATGACACTTGGGTAATGCCTCGGGAACACGTTTGGAAAGAGTACTTACAAAGGGAAATTTAGTTTCTCCTTTTATAGCACATTTTATTTCTTTACAAGTAATATTTCTGTTATTGTTGTAGGTACCAAGGCCAAACCCCTCTGCATTTGAACGGAGTAAATGCAAATGTGTTGAGAGACACCGAGTTTACACCACAATGGGTAATGACTGTTCATTTATTTGTAAGTAAGAACATTTGCGGTTTATTTTTGAGCCAAAAAGATCGTTGGCTGCTATTATACATATGAAAATGTGATATCTCATTTAAAATGTGGCAGCAGTTACTGACAGAAGCAAAACTAACCCCCAGAAAACACTGTATATAGAATATCTGTTTTCCAAATATGAATGAGGTCACCCTTGGATGTGATCTGTCTGTTATTAAAATGAAAGATTTCCCTAGGCAGAAAGCCATTAAGCCTGAATTAATGCCATAAATATCTAACAGCTACTTCAGGTGAATAATTCTGATTAAAATACTGCCGTAGTTTTCTTAAATCACACTCCATGAATATTAGTCTGGAAATTAAGAATACAATGTTTAGCACATACTAACATGCTTATACACCATACAGGGGAGAATTTGCTGTGAGTTTCATTATTTGGTGCGTGCCTTTGGCTGGGAGAGGAGGTACCACTGGTGCCTCTGGCATGGTCCCAGTTCAGTGGCTGCAGAGCCCACACGGGATGCGAGGACTTGGATTGAATTTCCTCCTCTGCCGAAGAGAACTTCAACCTGCAGCTCCCATTTCCCATGAGAGCTTGGGAGACTGCTGGCTAATGAGGCAGGAAGGAAATTTCTCTCAGTCCATCCTATTAAAGCCGTATCACTTTGTACAGAATCATTAAGTATTAATTGGGCCAGAAAGAAGGCAGGGTGATGTTGTGGATAGTTGGGTACTAAGCCTGCCTCCAATCGATGTTTAATTTTCTCCTGTTAGATAGCCTTCAGAGCAGGGACTTGGACCCAAGCCTGCTCACTTGAAGTGGTACAAAATTACCGTCCATTGCTGGCACGTCCAGGGACACAGGGGGATGCACAGGGACACGGAGACTGCCACCCTTACACCAACCAAATTCCTAAAGCAGCACACCACCCTCTGCGTGCAGCAGCACCATGTCAAAGCAGGGCTTCTAGACCTTTGTGTCCCTCTGCCTGCAGCAGACAGCTAACGTGCCACCCCCTGAGGATGGGAATGTGCCCCTTCTGACAATGCAGAGCTCTAGAAGCAGGGATATTTTAAAAAGCTCAGCTCTGAAGTGCCCTAGACCCTGCTCACCAGCAGGCTGTCTGCATACAGCTCACACCTGGGAGACCAAACATATCTATTCAGGCCTCCTCGAACCGAGTTGATAATTATTTACAGGTCTACCACACCCTTGATGAATGATTTATGCACTGCCCTGCTGGGTTGAAAGGAGGCAGCAGGCGACCATGCCCTCTGAGTTTTGGGTGAAGTCCAACTGAAAAGAGATGCTCAGAAAAAGTCTACTAGACCAGACAAAATGATACCTCCTAGGCAGCGCCAGCCCAAAACTCCACCCAATTATAATGCATTTATGGCTACCGTGGTTTTTTTTGTAAGCAACAAGTGCATTTAAAATATCATTTGGTTCACAAAGGAAGGGTAATCTTGATTTTAGAAAGAATGCCCATTTTACTTCCAAGTTACAGATACAATTACAGATGTGAAACAAAAATGGGAAAAATAATATAGATAACTCCATTTAGCCATTGCCATTTCAAAGGAAGATAAACTTCCTCATTCACTGTCGAGGGAGTAGCTTAGATGTGCCTGGGTTTGCCAGCCTCCCTTTTACCTGGGTGAATTATTTCTCTTGGGGCTTATGAGTTGTTTCAAGCACGACCTGCACACAGCTAGATCAAACTCCTGTTATCATTTCATGTTTTCTATTCGAGACTGCCATTTCTAACGGTTTTACTCTGTTTTCAAGATCTCTAATTGAGTTTGTAAAACATTAATTTTCCTCTGAGTTGAGACCAAAAAGACAGTAATCTCTCTGATCAACGCCTCTGAGGTTTCCAGGAGAACATGCGCTGAAATCCCAAAGGCAGTTTTATGGTGTGAATTCAAGACACTTTTTATTTTTAATAAGAAAGCTATACGACTTCCAATATTCATAAAGCATTGTTGCTATATAAGATTTTGAAGCACAATTTGCCCTTCATGCAGACGGAGATTGGAAGCACAGATTAAGGGAAAAAAACCCAAAACAATTGATAGGATAATGCTAGTAACAGAAGTTTTAATTTTAAAAAAGGAGATCATTTGAAGGGGAAAGATAAATTGTATGACAAAGAAAATTGAGTTTTACTAAGATGATGTCTTCATTTATCATGTAAGCTTTACTATGAACAAGCTAGAGAGAAGATTAGCGTAGACGTGATCAAAATTGTTGCTGAGGTTTGGTAAGGTGTCCGATCTTTATCTGACACCTAGAACATTACCAAGAACCGAAAGCAAATATTGTAAATATGGAAATTTGATGCATTTCTAGACACAAGACCAGATCTTGTCCTGCGTAAGGGAAAAACTATCAAACTAGCTCAGCTCGGTGATCTAAGGGGCTAGGATTGCAACTGTGGGCCCCCAATAGACGCAGTTATGTGTACGGATTTTAGGACTTGGAGGAAGGCTCCTTAAGGCTTCATCTGTGTTAGTACATTCAACTTGCCTGGGACTGTTCTCTGGCACTGAGTCCAACTGGCACGGGATGCCCTCTTCCTCCACAGGTGAACATGCAATCCGATTTTAGCATCTGTGTGCAGATACAGAAACGTCCCTTAGAATTTGATTTACTATCTAGTCTGGGACAAAGGATGCTGCTCAGTCAGGCACTCAGTTAAGGAATCTGTAGTCTTAACATAATCACTGTGATGTTGCTGCAGAAGTGAAAATATTGTGTATCACCTAACCAGTTCAGTCAGTCTTTTAGGCAGTGATTTTTATTCTAAAGTAAATCAGAAGAGTGACTAACCCACCTTCTTTCTACTCTGAGAAGGCAGACACATCACCTGGGAAAAAAACACAAGCGTACTTTAACCTTCCCCTTCCATCCCAAATGAGTTTTCTTAGCTTAATTGACTTCGTGTGTTTTTATGCCCTTCCTGTTTTTAACAACCAGTCAAAAGGAAACCACTTCTGGCCTAAAATTAATGGGAAGTCACAGGTAATGAAAAATCTGTACTTCAGACACTCCCACAATGAATGAAACGGCTTCGCTGAGAAGGGTATAGAAGTAATAAACTTGTAATAAATGTCAGAAAGATGTGAGCCCTTTATTGGAAAAAACTTCATGTACTGCTTTTAACAACTGAAGCTGTCAGTTATATAAATGATAATGTGCATTGAGGGAAAGTAAGCTATAAATCCTTTATTTCTGAAATGAAATTTTATCAAACATAAAGAAATAGGTTGATGACAAAATTAATTCTCTCATAATGCCAAACACGCATCTGAATATCAGTGTTTTGAATTCAGAGCAAAAAGGATTTTCTCAAATATTTTTTTGCATCACGAGTGCTTTGCATCCAAAAGTGCCTGTGTCCTTTTGATCATCCTCACCCTCAAACTGAAAACAATTCTGGAATATTATTTTTACCACCACTGACTGGTATTGAGCAGAGCTTTGAGTGCCAATTCCAGTACGCACACCGTCAAACAGCAGGCTGTTGCATCCAGAGGAACCACGAGAAGAAAATGCTCTTTACCAACTCCAACACAGGTGGGTTCGCTGAGTAAATACAGACCTCAGGGTGCTCAAAACCTGCCTCTCACAGGACCTGAAACAGAGCTCACTGAGGTTTGAGATTCCTTCTGGGTCCATAACTGCAAAAAGAGACTCAAATTCAGCGTAAAGGTTTAGGCTCAGCTCTATGTATGCTTTCCAGCTTTACTGAGCTTATTCATCTTTTAAAATTTGTAGCAGATTGATGCATCTAAATAAGAAGCAAAACATGGAGCAGTGTTTATGCTAATGCCCTTACTTCGCTTCCACTACCAGAGAAATATATTCTGTTCTTTAATTAAGAAAACAGAAGCAGAGGTAAATGACTCTACAAAGGCAGGACTAGCAAGAAGCAGCTCGAGGTTTACCCTTTATAAATAAGGAAGGCAAGACACGGGCAGTTACTAAGATGTACAAGAAAAAAGGAAATGAAATCACAAAGCCCAGATGACATTTGTCTAAGAGTCCTGAAGAAACTAAAGTCTGAAATAACTGAACTACTGCCAAATGTATGTAATTTATCATTACACACACCTACTATATCAGATGAGTGGACTAAGTGTCATACCCCGCTTTAAAAAAGCTCTAAGATTTGTGTTCAAGACATAAAGGGAGTACAGGGCATAAAGTATTTAAATGCAAGGGTATTTCAACCTTCTCATGTAGGGCAGGAAAATTTATCTCAAAGGTTATCCAATTTCTTTTCAAATGGTAAAACCAGGCTGTGTATTCGTACAGGAAGTCTCCCTCAGAGGAGGTATGGGATTAACTGATGCATTAGCTGGGATTGCTTTAATGTTATAAATGATACGTCGTGGGTTTGATGAATAGTTACATTTGGTTTACCTGCGGTTCTGCATTTGAAAAGGTAATATAGCAAAAGCAATAAAATTGAGTAAGTAGAACAGTATAGGCGGCTATTACCTAAAAAATAATAAATGAATTACACTGAAAGGCAGTATACATGCAATAACTGTCAGTCTGTTATCTATCAGCCCATTTTATTTCTATTAGGTGGTGGGAAAGAGTTCTATATTTTGTGTAATTATTGATGTAAAATTCAGATGAAAACAAATTGGCTTCTTCCTCCAGCTTTGTTTTCCTTTCTGCGTAAGATCATACACAAGTCAAAGGATCTGTTCTAGGAAATAAATATATGTAATTTTTTTCTCCAGCCTCAGCTGCCAGAAAAAAAAAAAAGGTTACCTTCTGTCATGACAGATTGGTTAGAAGGTCACGGTAGATATTCTAGTAGAGCTAGGAATATATTTTTTGGCACAACACTATACACATTTTAAATAATGTAATGCAATATTTAAAAGTACTTGCCAAGAAAAAGCATTGGTTTTATTTAGGCCCTATTTAATTCCCGCCTGTAAAAGCTGAGCAGGCGTGAGCTTATGCAGGTCACACAGTCAACGTAGAGATAACCAGTCTGACTGTGATACCGCTTATGTATGTATCTGGAAAGCAAAGGGATGTTCTATATTCCTATATTCTCTGGGAGGGAAAAGAAAAGTTCTAGTAGGAAAAAAACCCACAAACCCTACAAAAAAAGCATAGGGAAAGATGAGGATGAGTGGAGACGTAGAGTGGCTTTCGTGTAAGGGGAAAATGAAGTGACCTGGACTCTCCTTCTGCCTGTAAGGCTAAGGGAGAAGAGACTGAAGCCCGTGAAATCACATATGTCATAAAAACGTATATTAAAAATGATTGTCCACTGTTTCTCAGAATACCAGGGTATTCTTAGAGTGGAAGACCACCCAGTAAGAATATCAAGCAGCAAAGACACAGCTAATGTGGTGAAGTTGAGGTACTTCTATACAAAATGTATAATTAATCCTAGAAGTCTATGGTTCAAGCTGTCGTTGAAACCAAAAGTCAAAACAGATTAAAATAGATGTTAAGAAAAATTCATAGAAGATCTATAAATAGATGTTAAATGCGATGGTCTGAATGCAGCCCCCACACTGGAAACTCCACACTGCTAATTGCTGGAAATGCAGACTGCTGAGGGAAGAATTATTTTATATTTTCGCTATTTCTTATACTGTTTTCCAAGCACCCAGTCCAGATCACTGCCTTTGATTCAATCAAGTATGTCCATTCTTCTCTAATGTGCCCTTTACCATCATACATTAGGTATTATGGAATTTTTTCCTGAAAAAATGGGATTTCGTTTGTCATGGTTACCGGCAAGTGGCCCACCCACGGTCAGTTATAAAACAGATGCTTTGGTGCAAACACCACGCTGTTACGCAAGCCATACACTTCGAGTCGGTATGCCTACCCTGGCATGGTTTGTTCACTCGTGTACCTCTGTGGCTTTATTCTGCGTTCTTAAATTGCCAGGAATACATTATTCTAAAAAGGACACTAATACTATATAATGCCATATAACGTAACTTTGGAGGGAGAAGTCTTTCCTTATTTGGCCACAATATACTAAAGGGTAAGAAATTCAGAAAATAACAGCTGACAAACTAGACAGGTTACTGCAGAACCACTGGGCTGACTGCAGCGGCACTGCTTACTACACCTGGCTTGTACGGAAACCACCCGGCACTGTGAAGGACCAGCCTCTCTAACACCGGGACAAAGGCAGAAGTCTTGGTCCGCGCACAGGAAATAACCGCTATTACAGAGGAATCGAGTTCTGAACAACCAGGGAAAAATGAAGTATAACATTTTTTTGACGCAGCAAACATCTTTTACACACTAGTTTACAGATCTGTGCGGTTGCACTGTCAGGTGCTGGGTGAAAGTATCTTAGTACCGTTTGGAGGTTGGTTATTCTCATGAATAAAGACAGCAGTTGTCTATTATATGAACTAAAAGGAGAACCATCCTGAGAAGTGAATGCTTCTGCGCTGTGACAGTGCCTGGTTACTGGTCAGGTGGCGAAAGAAGTCCTTCCATGAGACAAACCTGCTCTGCACTATTTTTACACCGCTCTTTCAAACGGGTGGCATTACCCAGAATCGAACACGGCATTAGGACTGGATGAATAATGCAGTCACTGAATTTTGCTGTTTCTTCTGTATTAGTGTTATGGGAGAGTATTGTTTTAAGGGTGCCAAACTCTGTGAATTTCTATTGTCTTCTACCACGATAGCTCACGTTTTCCTGCTTGGGAGCAAATATCCTACTATTAGTATTAAAAATTGAGAGAGAAAGAATACGTTGCACTTATACAGGCAACTTCCACTTCTCCTTCTTAACATACTTTACAGGAAGCAATTAGTGCTTCCAAGGCCCGGGCGAGGTTAGAGATAAGAAAGCTGCAATGCAGAGAAATTGACTCGCTCATCCTCCGAGACGCACAGGACTCTGGATTTCCAGTCTCGCCCTCTAGCACTAGACTGAGGTCTCTGCTTTGCTTATATAGAGTTCACCTTAGGAATCATTTAATTTTTTAAAGGCTGTATATCATGTACATTGAACAGACTTTGTAGCTCAAAGAGATGTTAAAAAATTCCGAGCAATCTTTCGGTATGTTTTGAGAATAAAAACAAAGGCCATAAAATAATTTATGAGTGTTATTTTAGAACATACTAAAAAATGCTTTTATTATTTTGTTAGTTGAACAAGAAATACGAAGTACCAAGGTGTTTCTCATCCTTCTATCAAAGCAGCTAGTTTATGCAGTCAGTTTTCAGTGTCAAAAAAGGATACTATTCAACTGACAACAAAATGTTGTAAGTCAGGACTTTTTCACTTTGCTTAGTGCTGGCAAGTCTGGTCACACACAGGCAGGAAGAGGTCAAAGGAGCACACTAAATCAGCCCGCTTAATCAAAATACAGAACTTCCCAGACCTTTTATTCACTACCCATTGAGAAAAAACTTAAGGTCTGCGCAGTCCTTGCCTGGCTGGTCACGTAAACAGGATGGCTAACTTGTTTTGCTTTCCTTTTCTAATGAGCAAGGTTTCCCACACAAATGTAGTAAAATTTCAGCCAATGCTGAAAATGTTCTGTCACTTCTGATGCGAGAACTATGGCCTCTAAGATCTGGGGGCGATGATTTGAAAAAACATCCTAACTGTACATGCACGAGAGCACTCCTCTGCTCGGATGTAAAGGCTCTTTGGGTGAGGTGGCACTTCAGGTAAAATTCCTCTGAATTTTACCTTAAGAATGGTGAAATATACCTGCTTTGGGGCACATGTTTCAACAACGATTACTCAATCTATTTATTTATTTTTCAATGGAGAAATACAACGTTGTGAGATGTAACCCTAACTTACTACAGCTTCTCCTGCAGGATCTGGTAACCGGGGCTGGGACCAGAGGGTAAGCATGGCTCAACGCCCAGCTGCTCCTAACAGGAGCCCGTGTGCTTCCCTCCAGTACTGGGAAAACTAGAGAAAGCATTAACAGGAGGCACTTAATAACCTGTCCAAAGGGTGACTGGGCTACCTTGGCCACCCCTCATGGCTGCCGACCCATAACCGACTGAAAGCCCGCCAGGGCTATGGGGCAGTGCTGGCTCTGGGTGCAGATCAGGCCTCCTGCACCCCACATCACCCGGTGACTGACCTGAATGCGAACATTTTTCATGACTCTAATACAATTGGTGGGTGGTGTCTATTCTCGTGGTTTTCACGCTGTTTTCTCTACCCTTCCATCCGTTGGCGACGGAAAAACCTGACGGGGAACGTACCAGCGAGGGGGAGGACGGGCCGGGCCGGGCCGGGCCGGGCCCGGAGCGGGGGAGAGCAGCCGCCCGGGCACAGCAGCTGCCCAGAGCCCCGGGCGGGAGGGCGTCCAGGATCCCACCCCAAATTAGGGGTTTATCAGGGCGGAGGGGCGCCCGCATCGCCTCACAGCGGGGACCCGGCAGCACCGCCCGCTCCCCTCAGCGCCCTCTCCCCTCAGGGCCCCTGCCCGCCTCCACCCTCTCCCCTCAGCGCCCCCTGCCCGCCTCCACCCTCTCCCCTTGCCGCCGCCCTCCCGGCAGCCGCAGTTTGTAAGACGAGGAGCCGCCTCCCCGCACCTGCCCGCCCCGCCTTCCCCCTCTCCTCGCCCGCCCGGCCGAGGCAGGCTCCGCGCCTCCTCCGCGGGGACACCCACCTCGCCCCCTCCCCGCTCCGCCGGGCCGAGCCCCAAGTATCGCGGGAGCCGGGTGGGCTGCCCGCGCCGCCGCAGCCATTGGGCGGCGCGGCGGAGGAGAGGCAGCCGGCGAGGCAGCGGCGCGGAGCCCAGTCGAGCCCAGCGCAGCCTCGGCCGCGCCAGGGGGCCGCTGTCCTGCCGCGCCCGGGCGGCCATGAGGAGGAGGAGGGCGGCGGCGCCGCGCTCTGCCCCGGGCGGGCGGCGGCGCTGCTGAGCGCGGGGCCGGGGGACGCCGCTGAGGGGCTGGCAGGTAAACGGGGGGGCAGCCGGAGGGTCCCCGGGCAGGGGCGGGTGGTCCTGGTGCCGCCGACCTCGGCGCTAGGAGCGGGAGTCGCCCCTTTCGCCTCAGCCCTGGCTCGTCTGTCAACTTCTAACGCCCCAGGGGGCTGGGGGGGGGGGCTGCCCCGGGGGGCCGGAGGGGCTGGCCGGGGCCGGTGAGGGCTGGCCGGGGTCGGGGGCTGCCGCCGGTACCGGGTTAACGGTGCGCTGGGCAAACCGCTTCACGGATGAAGCCGCCCTTATCCCGGTCCCGCTTCCTTTCCTGCCGGTGGCTTTCAGGCGGCGGGGAGGTTTCTCAGCAGGGATGAGCCTGACCTGGGGCAGCGGCTCCAGGCGGCGATGCACGGGGAACGGTGATTCAACCCCGGACCTTGTCGTTTTCTCCCTGATGAACTGAGAGCGGCTCCGCTTTTTGAGGTTGCGGGAAAAGATGTAAATGCCACTGGCGAACCGTGGATAGAGTATATTCGCAGTAGAGAGGGAACCCCGTTCTGGGCTGTAAATTTCAGCCGTAGGTTTCCCGGCTCTCGGGCAAATCTATCAACCCGGTTGATTCCCAGTTTTCCGATGCCGTGTCTCCGCTCACAGCACCGAGCTGGCAGCACCAAACGCCGTTAGGATTTTGCGAGCCGCTTGTGTTTTTGTGTGAATGTAAATAGTCAAAACCCAGGGTAAATGAGATCTGGCACAGCTGTTTTGAAGCTAGCGTTTTTCTTCAAAGCACTGCGAAGTTAGGATGCCAACGGTTTTCCCAAGAATTGGGTTAAAACTTCATCAGAGCTAACAGAAAATAAAGTTTATTTTACATTTTTTGATAAGAAATCTTATCATCCTGAAATAGTAAAGAAAAAAATAGCTGCTAGAGCTGCCACTGTTTCTTCTTTGTTGCAAAATGAGAATGGGATGAATATTTGGGTGCTCCTCGGTGACTGGAAATAGGAGGAGGAAAGATTAATGAGAGATTAAGACATGCTCAGAATTATGCAAAGGAAAGCAGGAGGCAAAGATTATTTTAACTGGTTGGTGGCTACCAGACTCTGAGGAAGGAGGTGAGGCCTTAAAGCTTGTATTGTTTTTCAAGTAGTCTTTTTTAATTTTCCTCTGTTGTGCCCTTGATTGATAGCACATGTGATTATCACTGATCTTGATGTTCTGCGCTAATCGGTAAAACCATGCAAAGGTGCTAAGGCTAAGGAAGACATTTAAAAAAATTGGTATAACTTGAAAAGTGGTACTTTATCTTCTGATATTTTTTTTACCTGGCCTCTTACCACAAATGCTTTAGGATTTTCTTTTCCTTGTTGTTTACAAAAAGTGGTTTTGGATGGCATTAAACAGGGAGCGTGTAATGTGGCATGGATTTGGATTCCCTTGGGTTAGTTCTTTGAGGTTTAGAAGTGATTTCTTCACTGAAGCAGTAGTCTAAGAAACAAAGTGTGTGCTGTGTCTTCCTATCTTTGTGCTGGTACATGAGCGATCAGTGTTTGTGAGTTCCCAAAGATGAGTGTGCGCTGTCAGGAGATGCTGATGCTGGAAGAACAGGCTGGAAAGCCAGACTCGCAGTCTCCCATTTGGCTGCGGATGAGCTTTAAGAAAATATGAGCATAAACAACTGTGGCTTTCAGGCACACATGCGGACTGAAGGGGAGCAGATGAGCCTACGTGGTTTTAGGGTTTAATGTCTGTTAACACCTGCCTCCCCTGGAAAAAGCTATGATTCTTGCTGAACATTCATGAAGAAGAGAGGTGACATATCTGTTCCCACCATCCTTACCCCCAAGAACCCTACTCCTAGGGGAGAATAAGCTGTAAAAACTTACATAAGCACAAGCTTATGACCAGTTTATATTTGGGAATGTGCACAATCAGGTTGCGTTACTTTCCTTGTAATGTTAAGTGCAGTTGTTTTGGATTGAGGCAAAATACAGTATAGAACTACCTAACGCCGCTGCCAGATGACAGAGAAATTAAGGCTAAAGGAAAAAAAAAAAAAGAAAAGCAGAATCGGTTGGAAATAAGAAAATAGGAAACCTGGTAATATTTTTCTATGTAAAACACAATTCTAGTGGGTTTTGTACATTAGCAGGTGAATTTAAGAGAATACTTTTCCTGAAAATATGGGAGAATTGAGTTCCAGTTGGCTGTACATCATTTTTTGAACATAAGAGAAGACTGTTTGTTTTTTTTTTTTTAATCCCATATACTAAGAGCTGTGCACTTTTAACAAACCTCCTTTCTTCAAAAACTTTGAGGTGAGTTAAAAAAAAAAGGATTGGACAGCGCAGACTCTACTACTTTTGTGATGATCAGTTTTAAGTTGGAGTCGGATGACAACCAATAAGTCAGAGACGGTTGTTATTGGTTATCAGAAATGGTCTTTTTAGTATTCACAAACTTTCCTGTTTTGAAGACTGTTGTTCTGTTGGATTGGAAGAAGCGAGGGAGCTCTGATTTGCCAGAGTTATAAATGAGTTCCTTTGGCCTTGGTATGTAGAAAAAAGAATCAAGAGGTCCTTCTCTTCACAGAATAGGTGAAATACATGTTTTCTGTTGACACAGGCGTTCCGTGTCGGATATGTCCTCCCAGCTCATGTGAGCAGGAGTGCCTTACTTGGCTGATCTTCGGGTTCAGGTCGGTGACTGCTGGTGAGGGCTGAGCTCCGGCTCTTCTGCACCAGGACTGCATGGTGCTGGGCACGGGCTCAAGCCATGGCTGGACCTCCCTGCAGAGAGGCACACGTCCAGCGGGTCACTGCCTTTTTGGCTATGTGGAGTAGTAAGGAGTCCCTCTTACAAATGAGACTTGCGTAGGAAACTGTCTTATGGCGGTTATTTCTTTGGTGACGATCTGGTTCCAGCTGTTTACAGTTTTGGGTTTGTGGTAGTATCTTCACGCACAAATATCTTTGTCCATTTGGTCAGTGGGATTGGTGCAATATGAGTGTGGAGTTATTTTTTCGTCTTAGTGTAATGTTGATGTTGAGGGCATCAGTGTGGCCGGGGTGGCTGGCCCTGTGTCTTGGTGGAGCGTGTCCAGAGAAGGGCGATGGAGCTGGTGAGGGGTCTGGAGCACAAGTCTGGTGAGGAGCAGCTGAGGGAGCTGGGGGTGTTCAGCCTGGAGAAAAGGGGGCTGAGGGGAGACCTTCTCGCTCTCTACAGCTCCCTGAAAGGAGGGGGGAGCCAGGGGATCGAGCTCTTCTCCCAGGGAACAGGCAATGGGATAAGAGGAAACGGTCTTAAGTTGTGCCAGGGCAGGTTTAGGATGGATATTAGGAAAAATTTCTTCACCAAAACTGCTGTTAAGCGTTGGAGGTCTGCCCAGGGAAGTGGTGGAGTCCCCATCCCTGGAGGTAATTAAAGGTCGGGTAGACGTGATGCAGAGGGACATGGGGTAGTTGGGGGTTTTTGTCAGTGATGGCTGATGGTTGGACTTGATGATCTGAAGGGTCCCTTCCAACCTAGGCCATTCTGTGATTCTATTCTATGATTCTATGAATGTGTGGTGTCTGTGCTGGCAAGCCACACGATTGTCGGAGGCTCGTGGGGAAGTCCCCTGGTATATGGCTACAGCTCCTTGGGCTGTTTGGGATGGTTGTCTCATTGCTTTTCCCCTGGTCCTTCTGTCATTGCCTGACTTGCTCCAGCATTTGGTTCTCGTTTGGAGAGCCGGAAGGCTGGTCCTGGGTAGTATCTGTCAAGTTGTCAATGCTGCTCAAGTACTTGTTACTTTTTAATTTCACTGGTATGTGGGAGAGCACCCACCATCTGAAAACAGAATAAATGTAGTCAGGTTAGTCTGCTAATTAGCTGTGACGAGGTCGTGCAGCAGCTTTCAAGACCTGCCTGTCACCCGGTGGGGTGGTCAGTGTAGGTTAGAGAGAGGGGAGACACTGGGACTGAGTGTCAAGGCAAGGAGAAACCTGTGGGGCTGGGGACCAAAGTCCTCGGATTTGTTCATACCTGTTAGCAGATGGGCTGTGCTCTTTGGGGGAAGAACACGGAAAAAGGAGTGAGAGGAGGACTTTGCATTTCTTCTGTGAGCTTCCAGTACATTATAGCACCTGGGATTGTCTTCTGATATTTAGGTATTGAGTTTATGCCCATATTCTATGCCAAAATCTCTGTGGGTTTTTTTTTTTGTTGTGGGTTTTTTTTTTTTTAGTTGCCTTTACATTTTTGGTGCTTTGTGCCAACACATTGGTAGAAAGAGCCTGGCTTAGTATGAAGTTAGTACCCGAAGGCATGGACTTTAAAAGAGGGAGTAAACCCAGAGAAACTCTTCACAAATTAGACATCATTTGCAAGCTAAGTGGCTTACAATGAGGTGGCTGTGAACACAAAAACATTTTCTTATGTGGATATTGAGGATGTGGTGCTCTGAGGTATCGATTCTGGGAGAAACTGGTGCTAGTCATCGTCTGACTCTAGTCTGAACAAAGCAGTGCAGAATAAAGGGTAGGCTTTTATTACACAGAAGTTTGGTTAGATGAATTAATAAGTCTTTTCCACTTTAATTTCTGAGTCACGGAAATGCATTTTAAAATGAAGAATAGGTCTATTTTTAAATGTCAAGCAGCCTATTTCAGGAAAGAAGAGAGGGGGAGAAACGAATTCTTAAAACACAAAACACTGGGTAGCTCTAACTAGAGATACCTGATTTTTTTTTTCTTTTTTTTTTTAAACTTCTTACTAAATGTGAGAGAGCTTCCTGTATTGATCCCAGAGATTGACGGTTCTAGCATTTTAAGCTCTTCAGATACCTGTACATGAATTAATAAACTGCTTATGGTATTAAATGATGATTCATGGTGTTTGCAGAGGATAGTGTATATCGAGGTTTGGTTGGATCAATCTAGTAATAAGATTTTTGTAGGCCAAATGTTTTAAATGTATTTATTTTAAAATTAAGGTATGGCTTAGAAAGGTAGGGTTGCAAACCTTAGTAGTTTCTAAAGCAAGCTTGCCTCTTCAGTTTTTTAGTGATAATTGCTCTTGTAGCAACTCTGATAAATTTAATTTATAATGCAATGTAGCACATTTTACCCAAAGCTTAAGCAGTGGACGTTAGCTCGTTAGATCATGTTCCATGACACCATGGATGCAGTTATGTTTTAATGGAGTTTTGTCAGTTCACGCTGGCTAATTTCCATTCGGTGCGGTACTGCCTGCCTTGGACTCTGATTCTGCAGCACAGATTGACAAAAATAATAATGCCAAATCTTTCTGTGACTGGTGCTTAAATATTGTTGTCTGTTTTTTCACTCCTGCAGTTTCAGTGAATCACAGGAAAGCTACGAGAAACGGTCGCATTCCTTCTTTGATTTATTGAAGGTGAAGGCTGGAAATTTTAAATTTCAGATGAGCTGAACCCTGGTCTGCCTTCTTTAGGTGTGAAAAAGACGTTTGTGATCCCTCTTCTTTTTGCTCGGGAATTTCTTCCAGCAAACTTCTGATTACTCTTCAGCTGACCTACCCATCTTTTGCAGGAGTCTGATCCAAATGGCTCTGACAGAGCAGATGCGTACTATAGATCAGTTCTGAAAGGTTGAAACTCTACTTTACCTGAGGGCTTTATGGGTGCTTTTACTACAGAGTTGCATTAATTTTTAAAAAATTAAGTATTCTGCTACTATCAGGAACTCCATGTTCATTAATATGTACATCACTTGAGCATCAGATGTTGCATTATAAAAAGAATTTGTCAACAGCAGTAATTTAAAATGTCTGAATTAACCGGTTCATAAAATGATCCGGTGTTCTCATACGCAGTACTCTTGTGGCCGGTATCATAACAGTATCTGTGGCCATCCTAAGGTTTCTATTTCTTTGCCTTTAGCCTAAATCCTTTCAAGTATGTATGAGAGGGACATTTGAAAGGCTGTGAATTGAGATGCTCGCTAACATATAGAGATGTCAAATGGGATAAATTTCAGCGCTGACTAAGGTGTTAAGTCGCACGTGTTAAAAGAATGGTCTACATGACAAATAACAGATTTCAGCAGAAAAACACAGCATGCCTTTGTTAAATAAATGAAAAGGCAGGAAATTACCACTGGAGTCATAACAGTAATGTAACTCCATCCACTTACTCATCTTTCTAATGCGCCTGCCGTCTGAAGGCCATATACCGTAATGGGTATCTACCCCAAAAGGTCAACCAAGGCAGTTCTCTGCCCCCTTCTCCCCCAACAGCGTAGTTTTTTTCCCCTCAATACTGTTAGTTTAGAGGGATGTAAAGGAAGAGGGGAGGAGGACTTTTGTTCGTAGTTTGGTGCTATGCAGAGGTATTGAGGAAATAGTCTGTGTGGAAATACGCAGCTGTATACAGCGATACTTAGTCAAACCTGTACTAAAAAACACCTGTACAAATAAGAGATTATCAGGAATAGGCATTTTTGATTCTGCTTTTCGACTGTGGAGCATTGCACACATGACGTGTGCTACTTAACTGCAGTAATAATCGTGATGTGATTTGGGAACACAGCTCTTGTCCTCTGGGAAGGCAAGCCACTGAAAAGCAGTGCAGGTATCGCTGGGGCGTATTTTGCTGTGGTTTCTCTTCCTCTACCGCTATCACCATCCTGTTGGTTAAAGCTCTTCTAGCACAGCAAAACCTGTTTTAAGTGCATGCTGACCAGGAGGCAGAAGCAGGTCTCCTTGTCCTCCTGCAAGACAGGGTCCAGGGTGCCGGTGGGATTCCTGGGTGTCCCATCATCCCACTAGAGGTATCTTCTGGTGTGTTCCTTCCGCTGCTGCCAGTCCCACATAGCTGTCGGTCACCTCCGGGGGCGGCTGAAGGAGCCAGGAACCAGCCGGCAGCTGAAAAAGGGCATCCCTTCCCCTCTCCGAGAGCAAGCCCCAAAGCTCCGGGCAGCTCAGGGGGCTTTTGGCAGAGCCTGGTACCCAGGGGAGCAGCCCCCCCTGTTGCTAAGCAACCGCTGCCTGATGCTGCACCGCAGCTCGCTGTAGATGCATGCAGATGTGGCCACATCTGGCAAAGGAAGGAGCTGTAGCATTCCTCATCCCGTCCTCTGCCTGTTCCTATAGTACATGGTAGATTAAGCTGCATTTTGATCAGGCCCTGACGCCTGTAGGCACTTCATTAAGCTTTTACGGCTAACAGTAACATCAGTGTTGGCTTGAAAAATGATGTTCAGCTCTATTTTAGATTTCATTCCATAAGAAATTGACTGTTTTGTTTTGAAACAGTACTTTCATAATAATAATTTGCAGTTTGTATCATTTCTTATCTAAGCATCTAGACATCGTTAGTCGGTTTTGGTGCTCCTGGGGGGTACAGATGGCTAACACCGGTTGCTTTGCGCAAGTTGCAGTCTCACAAGTTTGGGAGATCAGATGGATGTCAGAGTAGTTTTGATATTAATGTGATAGATGTAATCATGGTTCTAGGATGTAGGCAGACTCTGGGACTCTGACTGTGCTTCTATATTAAATCGGTAAAAGCGCTGAGTTATAAATCAGGCAATTTTCTGATTTTCTCTGGAGGAACTTTTGTAAACAGTTTATTTCTGTCTCGCTCAAGGATTAGGACACTTAATTCATATTGAGCCTTAAGAGTGGCAACAGATTAAGGGGCCGTTCAAGGATACGCCGATACTGATTTAGTGAAACTCACCATTTGAAAATGCGTGGAGATAAAATTCTATTAAGTTTCTTCTGAATCTAGTTTTTTTGTGTGTAGTGCTTGAAGTGCTGCTGTGTTGGACTACCTCTTACCCCCACCCCTGTGTTGCTGCAGTTTGTCTCTTAAGTCCACAACAGAGCCTTAAATTGCCACAAGTCTCACTAATGAAGTGTGAAAACAAAAAGCAGTTGGAGGAAACCATTGGTGGGTGAAACAGGTGGATGCTCCTTAAAGGAGCTCAAACCAAGATAATCACCAGGCATGTTACAAAAAGCCACGTTCAGTGCTTCAAAAAGGCGTTACTCGGGCTCGAAGCTTCCAGTTAACACCTAAGGTGAAATTTTTACGTGCAGCGTATTTGCAGTTTTAACGCTTTTAGTCCATTAAGTCACAAGACGTGAAGATTATGCTTGTCACTTTATCTGACCACTCTGTCACTTGGGCGGATAGCTTTGAGGGATCCAGGCAAGTGAGACCGAGGGGCTGGTCCCCTCTCAGCACAGACAGGACAATACTGGCTCAAGGTTTGGGGCATTTGTTCAATCGGTGCCCTAACGTGGGCTCCATGTCCAGCTTCGAAGGTGACTCCAGGGGCATCACCAAGGGAGCAAAACTGGTGTATGCTTTCCAAAGTCTGGGCCTCAGTCTGTGCTCCCATTGTTTCTACAGAGGGGATAATATTTTTTTTTCTTTAATCTTGCAGAGATATTGTGAAAGTGAATCAAAAGCTTTTGAGGCAACTGGATAGAGTAGTGATGAATGCCGTGGCTTCGAGCCCCTGAGAAAATTAAATATTGTTCATTCTGTGCATGGCTTGGGGTCGTGTGGTGAGTTATAAGAAGAAATACTGAACAATTGCTTCATTTTACCAAATCTGATCTGCTGTGTGCAGTCAGGGACAGTGGGCTCTGCAGAGAGTTTTTTTAGTGCGTGAGAAAGGCAAGTCAAGGTTTTGCAGCTATCTCTTAACTCTGCCGGTTTTCCGAGCTTGGATTTGCAACCTCCATAACATCCTCTTACCACAGCGTTTTATTGTGGCAGTTTCAGGAAAGGATGGCAATGCAGATGATTTCTACATTTGCATACTGTTTTCTGTTATAAACCCTGTTTTTATTGCTTTTAACACTGCCAAACTGCAGGGTTTTTTGGGGCAGGAATTTCCCTCGCTTTGTTGCCGGTTTTTGATATTTTTTTTTTTGGGTTAGCAGCCATTGTAGCTAGTTCTTGGTTTAAACCATGGTTTTGAAGTTGGTTCTTGGTTTAAACCATGGTTTGCATTTGCTTTTTTTTTTTTTTTTAAGACATACTAATGAAATTATCTCTTAAGGAATTTTAATATAAAGCATTTACGGAGACCAAAAAGCATTCAAAATCCACAAGTGTATTGACAGAAACATGGAGACTTTGGCAGAAGTGTCCCAAGATTGGTGTAAGTGGTCTGGACCATGATTGAAATTTTTTTCTTATGTATTTTGAGTTAATCTCAAACTGGAGAAGGAGAACCTTGCTCTGATTTGCCCAGCCCGAGCTTTGCATATGTTTTTTATTACTAATGCTTGCTGAAAAATGCTGTCTTGGCTAGTCAAAATGATTGTGACTTTTATGTGCAAAAGTGACATTCAGGGAAGGGGAAGAAAGGGAGAGGGGAGATACTTCCATGTTGAAACAGAGATAGGTTAAAAAAAAATAAAAATTCCAAGTTGTAAACTTACATTTTATTAAAAAAAAAAATCTCTCTGTCTGAAACTATTTTTTCAAATTCAAGTCAAGTGCTTGACTGAAGAAAAATAGATCAATTAGCCTATCTGGGTGATGTATGCGTATCCATTTGGAATTCAATATGCATGGATTTTTGCATATTTGTTCAAATAAACCTTAATTGAAATGTAAACTAATTTGAGGATCGTGGTGAGGTTAGGTGGAGCCTGGGAGCTCTCGGGTATGTGTGGGACCAGTTTAAACTCAGCAGTGCCTGATGGTACCCGGTTCTGTTTTCCACCTGGCTTCATGTATGCCCAGAGAAAGGGCTGAGCTGGTCAGCCCAGCCTGCGGCAGGGAGGGGGGCTTTCAGCAGAAGACCACGCAGAAGACAAGTGGTCCCTCTTCAACCATTTCATCTTAATTCCTCATCCCACGTGAACCAACGTGGTGTTCCCGGCAGGTTCCCCCAAGGACTGAGCCCCCTTGTCGGTGGGATTGAGCCTCCGCTGTGTGCCTTTGAAAGCTCCCTCCCACCCAAAGAGAGAGCTCTTGTAGCGTGAATTTGAAACTTGCGTTCCAAGAAAAAAAGAAAAGGAGTTCTCCTTTGGTGCTTCATACTTACCAACAGGTCACGTTTCCTGCAGGCATTTTTATGTATGTTTGCAGAGTAACTGGCTGGGACTGTACGGGCTGCAAAGTTACAATATCTGCTGGTGGTCTTTCTCTGGGCAATGAAATACTTTATTTAATTTCTTCCTTAAAAAAAATATATATATATTTATAGGACATGAAGAACAGAATGCTTGTTTCTTTGCCACTAGTGATCCTCACACTTGTAGCAAAGCAACCCAGGACTAGAGAAACGGTTAGAGCTTGAGGTGAGGGGCGTTTCGTGTTGGGCTGCGAAGTGTTCCCCGGAGTGAGGTGCTGTGCACGCATGGGGGTGGAAGCACCCTGAATTAGCTGGACTTTGAAAGATTAAAGTGGGTTTTATCTTTTTAAGAAGGGGGAGGAATATTGAATCTGAACTGAATTTTATTTATTGTAAAAAAGAAGTTTGCCATCGTTGCTGCTAACTTTATAAGAGCCTGTTGCTCAGCCTTTATTCGAAGAGCCATACGCTGTGCAGCTGGCAAACGCTTCGGTTCCTGACAGGATCTTTGTTTAAAAACTGCACAGAATTGGGAATAGAAGATTTTTCCAGTCACCCATCTATGACTGCTACGCTTCTGAGGTTTACTCGCTTATATTAAAACAAGAACTGATGAAGAAAAAAATTTCTTCTGTATTATTAAGAGCTTGGGGAGGAAGTGCCTTTGTATCTCAGCTGGTGCTGAACAAATAACCATTCTGCTCAACGCCGCAAAAGCCAATTGCAGCCACCATGGTGATGGAGACTGCGTGGGGAGGGTTAACACTCCGGCTCTTTTCTCCTCTCTTTTTTCTAGTAACGATCTCTGTTAATTTGTTTTTTCTTTGTAATTTTCTTCCTATAATTAAACTGTTCCTGTTGACTAGCATGAAAATGAATTGTGCTAACCTAAAACAAGTGTTCCCAAGCCCTTGAAATTTTAAATCAACTGGCGGTGAATCACTTCAGCAAGAAAAAGAGCTATTGGTTGTGTTTATATTTAAGACAGCTGGAAAACTTTATTAATGATTACATAGTAAAATAGCGCTTCAAGAGTAATTGGAAAAACTGTATTTAAATCAGTCCATCTCTTCCCTCTCATTGGTTCAAATGAACTGTAATTAAATGTAATGTAAATTTCTTATATTTGGGAACTATTGAAAATGGAGATGACCTGTTAGAGAAGGTTGCTCAGCAGGGTTTTTCACCTGGGATGCTGCTGTTTAAACAAGGAGATAAACTGGAATGCCTGGGATTCCCGTTTCTCTGCGTGGTACTGGAGTTGATGTGACGATGTGCTCCTTAGGGACATCGCTTTGGGAGGGACAGAAATCCATTTCACTAGAGAGCAATGCGGCAGGGTGAGGCCGCGTGGCAAGAGTGTGATGATGAGGGGAGAAAGCCGGGCCAGGAGTGAGCTAAAGCAGGAGAGTTACCAGTTGGGATTGAGTTAGCAGCTGCTGGATTGAAGAGCTGGGGTTTTTTCAAAACTAAGATAGAAAAATATTATGCATAAAATTACATTTAATTAAATAGGTAGGTTAAAATGTGGACAAAACTTTTGAGAGCTTTTTTTAATTGTAAGAAACTTGTTTATGTACTAGAAAAGACAGTCAAGTGATAAAGACTTTCTTCTCTTTATTTTCTTTTATAGGCACTTGGAAAGTATCCAGTGGTTCGGTGCTAAGACAGTGCTTTGGGAGCATGGCCGAAGCAGAGCTCCCGGTCTTGACGTGGCGTGCAGCGTGTAACAGTAAGCGTAAGGCTTTAAATGCACTCACCTAACCTACAGACCTGCTTGGAGAGCAGATTCGGAGGCCCTCACACTTAGCTTTTGTTGGCCAAGCTTACTGTTCTAGGCAAGAGCCTACATATGTAGGTGGGCGACCGGAGCATTCTTTTGCAAGGCATTTTTGGTGGTATAAGGTGGTATTCAATATTTTTCTGCAAGATAAAAAATTAATTGCTTTTAGTGCTCAGAGGCCATATTTAAAATAGCATTATAAACACAGTATTTGAGGAAAACTAAAATTTCAGTTTTGTTCTTTGTATTAATGTATGTGTCTAATGTTCAATAAAATGATGATTATCAGTTAGAGCTGTCTGTTAGCACTGCTTTGTTGTCTTTTGTGTGATCTTTATGAAAATTCGTTACATTGCATGAAAGGGATATATATATTCTGTGTGTTTGTCAACGCAGGCAAGTTACGTAGGCTGTCCGTGACGTATGCGAGTCAAAATGGTTGGTATTCCTAGAAGGATGGTAGAAAACAGAAAGTACCTGCATTTATGGAAAGAAACAGATACTTTTAACCATCTCCACACTGCACTTTGCTGTGATTTTTTCAGTTCAATCTGTGTGTACTCGGTAGCTAATTCGGACAATTTTTCTTTGCTTGCAGTGGGATGCTCGTCGTTGGTTCCATGTTGGATTTTGACTGTGGGGGTTTGATACCTCCCAGCCACCGCTCCCTTTCCTCAGCGTTCGAGCGAGAAGCCAAGCAAAGCGATGAGGAGATTTGTTTACTGCAAGGTGGTTCTGGCCACTTCGCTCATGTGGGTGCTTGTGGACGTCTTTTTACTTCTGTACTTCAGTGAATGTAATAAATGTGATGACAAGAAAGAGAGGTCTCTGCTGCCTGCTCTGAGGGGTAAGTGCCAAGTCTAAGCAATCTGTGAAAGTCAAAGTTTTTTTTGGGTTTTTTTTTTTTTTTGGAAGTACTTGTCCTCAAATATGTTTCTTTGTACCTTCTAAATTATTTTTCCAATTCAAACAGGCAGAACGCCAGGATATGAATTACTTTGTTTCTGTAGTGCTTTAGTGGTTTCTGAATTAGTTTTAGTTATCTTAGCGTTTGACCTTTGCCATAACGAAGCCTGAGTCTTGGATGTTTTCTCTAGCAAAACTAATATAAAATGTCTCCAATATGTGGAAGAGAAAACCGAAGTAATCATATTAAGAACCTCTTTATCAGAAGTTGTTTGACCTATGAGAGAATTGATGCTCTATGATTCTTTTTTCATTTGTGAAAGATACTCACTTGTAAGCTTGCTGTTAAACTCTTAACTCTGGCTGAAACAATCGTTTTAAAATATAGATTCTAACATATGAAAACATTGGGATCAAGTCTCAAATGCAGATGGGACAGAGATTCTCTCCTCTCTCTCCAAATATTTTATCAATGTCGTTTACTAAAAGGGAGTTCATGAAAACTGAACATTGGCAGAAGCTACAAGTTTTTGAGTTCATAATTGCTAATTTGCAGAGCAGTCATTCACAGGAGAGATCGTGAGCTTCTGTGCGTCCGAGAGACAGGAGCAGTGATTTAGTACTTGCAATGAACTTGAAAGGAACCTGTCGAAACGCTAACGTTGACTCCGGGAAATTAACATCCTAGTCTTAAGGAGCTCAGATTCAGCATGAGGAAGAACCTTAAATCTCTAATAGGATTGAAACGAGATTAATTATACCTAGAGCAGCTGCCTTTGTAACATACTTACTGTTGACAATATATAAAAATTGTGTCTGAGGCTGTTCCTCTCATCATAAATACACGTCTGTGTTAAACCACTGAGCCTCAGTTCTGTCATTCCAGTACTTCTAAAAACACTTCGGGGTTATGGTTCAGTTGAGTTGATAACTTTGCAATAATTTGGAATGAAAATACCATTCAGTGATAGGTTTTTCATGTGGCAGTCCTCACTCAAAATGTATTTGGACGACTTTGCTTCGACCTTCCAATCATATAAATACCTACATGATATATAAAAAAACCCCCCATCGGTTCTTTTTCCAAGCGAAAAAGATATTGCTTGTTGTCATAGGTGGCTTTTTTTCCTATGTAATTGAATTACTGTATCTTTGAACAAATATTAGGCAAGAATCTGGCATATTGTGAATACAACAACCCATTTTACTTATACTGTCAGCTGCAGAAAAGTGATCATAGATTGCTGTTGAAGTATGCATTGGAATTTTCTCAAAATCGATTACGTTTTGTGAAAAGTCCTTAATCAGTTGCAGTTTTTGCTATGTAATTGGATAGTTTGTAAAGGAAAATGTTAAATATTGGAAGGGTAGATTTTCTTTGAACATTGACAACTTTTAAGTCAATCTAGGCTAAAAAAAATAAATACATAAACACATGTCCCTGCCACCACCACTCACATTTAAATGAAAATGTCTGGAACTTGCAAGTGTGAATTCACCTTTTTGACGCTTTTTTTTGTCAGCACAATGCTGTGCAGTACTGGACTTTATTTTTAAGTATTCTGTTGCATTTGACTTCTTGAAGTTACTTTTTTCTTACATTCAACTTACTGAATTCCAAGTGCTCTGCCTGTTCTAAAGAGATGAGGTTTCTGCACAGAAATTCTGAAAGCAACACTGCTTCTTGCTCGCAGTTTTGAGAAAGAAGTTACGTTGAATGTACAACGCTATTTCTACTTTAAAGCCTGGTAAAGGAAATATTGAGTCTGTTACTATACAGTGCGTATTCTACATGATCCTGGAAGAATATTTGATAATAATATTTTTTTCAAAATTATGAAAGTGCCTGTGATGTCTGGGGATACACGCACAGTTTTATTGGAAAGTGATTGCACGCCTCTTTTGTGAGATTACTGAAATTCTAGAAGGCTTCTGCCACAAAGGAGCAAAATGAGGAAAAGCAGAGTTTATCTACTTTATCCTTAAGGTTTTTTATTGGTTGTTTAACAAGGAGGAGAAAAAAGAAAAGCCAATACTGTAGAATTTAAAAACTTGTCCTTCACTGATACCTCTTCTCTGCTCGGTGGCAGATGGACTTACTACGATTCCAGTAAACAAGAGTCACTGAATATTCTCATGTAAAAGATTTTGGTTTTAGGAAAATGTTTAGTAGATGAAGGCTGTTAATTCGCTAAACAAAGACTTGCATGAATAATTGCAACAAACTGACTTTTTCTCATTGGCAGTTAGAATTAAAGGTTTGGTAACTCAGTATGTAGTTTGTAGGGGTTTGTGTTAGTGTATCCATGGATGTGAAATACTCTACAGACTGCTCCAAGTGAGTGTATGTGCTCTGGAATGGAACTTAGATTCCAGTCCACTAAATTCAAAATTAATTTGTCTGACTTCTGACTTTTATTTTTTTTTCCTGATTATTTCATGTTATATTAGATAGTCATATGTGTTGCCATGACAGTATGCGTATTTGAAAATAAAAAACCAAACCAACCCAGAGTAATTTTTTTTTGCTTGGTTATGGACGTTTAGCAAAACGTCTTCATTTATTTTGGCTGAAACTATGCGTGTTCTGGTGAAGTATTAGAAATGTTTTTAAACTTCTGTAGTTTCCAATCCAGCAGATTACTAAAACCTCTTTACAGTAAGTGCCGTGAGCTATTACGATGGAAATGAAGTGTAGCGCCGCTTTTTTGCTGTAAAGTGCCTTCATGGGTACCATCACCTTTCTCGTATTAATAGGGTGTTTGTCAGTCTCTGAATACCTCTAATTGAGAATGCAGATCATCTGTAAACATAAAAAGCAACATAATTACAGTATTTCCACAAGGAAATTAAAAAAGACACAAGAATCAATATCCTAATAGAAATTTAAATGGGAAATGGTAATCCGGTATTTGAAGTCACTTAATCCATCACCTTCATCATTAATAAGGAAGATTCTGCTTGTGTAGAATGGTGTGTTTAGGGGCGAAATTGGTAAACTTTCCATGCCTTTTTCAGTCGTAATTATTGCATTCCCAGTGATTCATAAAGACAGCTTCACCGTAGATGTTGAATCGTAAGCGGTGACAGTCCGTAGCTGTCAGAAGTGCCCTCTGATGCCTGGCTGTACATCTCTAAGCGTACAAGTGCCAAGCGTAAAACCCGAGTGGTATAAAAATGAGCTGTCGCTGTGCTGGGTTACTGGTGTTGCTTAACAACTTGCAAGTGTTACCCTAATCAGCGCCGAGCTGGCTTTCAGTCAAGTCATCTTTACTTGTGTCTATTTTTGTGCTGCTGTTGAAAGCAACAACGCTTATTTCTTAAACTTCATTCCTACTTTGGAAGAAAATTAATATTGGGCAGTGTTTCCGCAGTCTCTGTTTATCAGTGGCATATGCAGAAATTTGTGAAAATATCACAGAATCGTAGAATTGTTATGGTTGGAAGGGACCTTTCAGATCATTGAGTCCAACCACCAACCCAACACTGCCCAAACCCCCACTACCCCACGTCCCTCAGCACCTTGTCTGCCCGGCTTTTAAACACCTCCAGGGATGGCGACTCCACCACTGCCCTGGGCAGCCTCTTCCAATGCTTGACAGCCCATTCGGTGAAGAAATGTTTCCTAATATCCATCCTAAACCTGCCCTGGCACAACTTGAGGCTCTTGTCCCATGGCCTGTTCCTTGGGAGAAGAGATAGAATGCTCACAAGACCCCGGTCTCATGGTTACTGTAGCCTCCTCCTCAGTGCAGCTCCTTAGTATGAACCAAATGAAGACCATCCTCCCTTTGGGCTCGGTGCTGTGAGATGACCAGAAGCTCCCCAGCCTGGTTAGCACCCGGGGGCAGAGACCAGGCGGTGGGTGCCAGCAAAGCCGTTGTGGTCAAAGGTGCAGCTTCTTTCGTTGGGCTGCTGTTGAGAGGAGGAGGAGGAGCATGACTCTGACAAATGGAAGGACCTCATCTCTTCTGATCTGTTGGGCCATATGCATGGCCTTCCATCGGTAACCTCAAATACTCTTGGAGAATCATATCGTCCCCCAGGTTTCTGTCGTGCCAGGAGGGTGTTTGGTTTCTTGTGTCTGGTGCAGCAGTTGGGAGAGGGAGGATCTCAGTTCCTCTCCCAGCATCTTGCCGGGAAAAACACGTCCTGGGGGGGGGAGAGGGGAGAGAGGGGATTTCTTGTGCACTTGTTTTAGTGTTTGTTCTTCATTCATGGTTAAGGAATTTGAAACTGAAAAGAACTCTACTGCAGAAAACCCTCTGATCTTTAATTTCAAATTTAAATATGTTAGTTAAGTTTAGTATCCACTGTTTGGAAAGCTGTCTTTGAAGACAGTTGTTGTTGGCAGCTTTCTGTCCAGATTAAGAGTAAAATATGTAGTGAGCTTGGGGGAAGTAAAATATTGCTCTCTAAGTAATAAAATGGGGAGCATCTGCCGTGATCGAAACAGTAATCTTAAAGAAAGTGTGATTAATTAAAATGAATGTATATGAGTAATGATACGAAATTGTAATTTTGAGCTGCAACATAATGCTTTCACCACAGGTTTGTAATGTCAGTGTATGTTTTAGACTTTTATGAAGTGGTGACAAATCTTTAATATTATTTTGGTGTCTAATGCTTTTATGCAGATTTTTGTTTCTGTGGTGTTAACTATGTTCTCAAGTGCTAAAAAAGGCATTTGTTGTAAGAGCAGTAGAAATTATTGAAACACTCTTTTGAAGAAAACTCCTAAGAGGAAGGTTCGTTTATTCAAATCTTGTATTTATGTATTTTTTTTAAAGAGAAAAGGTCTGTGTTATGATCATATAAAGCAAGTGAATGAAACATTTGGATGCTGTAATAAAAGTTTGGGGTTATGGCCAAGTTTAGAAAATAAGGCATTCATTTTGGTAGTTTCCATAGTAACATGTTTATCTGTCAGATTACTGTATGCATTGGACTGTCGGCAATAACAATGGTAGCAAATATTTTTAATAGCATACCATAAAGATTTAATGGATGGATGGATGAGTATGTACATTGCCCTGAAATCTTGTCGCAAATTTGTTGACAAATAAAATTTAAAGTGCTGATTTGGATATTGTGACAACAGATTAAGTTTATTTATAGATCTTCATCACACAGATCAAGGAAAAAGCATTTCTGAAGCTTGAGGGAAAGCTAGCGTAGCAGGCGTCTCTTTCTGATGGCAAACTTAAAAAAAAATAAATAAATGGCAGCTGTCTGACTGGGAGATGTGGTGCTCACGGGTCTGAACGCACAAGCTCCAGCCAGAAAATGTCATGTTTTCTGGTACACTGCGGACTCCCAGCTGAGGATGAAGTGACAGATATTTCTTACTGTGGCGATGTCAGTCCATAACTTCCCATTAACTTGTATTGTTAGGTATTTTAAATACTAGACATGAGATGGGTGACTGCCAAGCTGTTTTGGCAAAATGAAGGACTTGTTTGTTGTGGAATGGGTCTCGGTAAATAAGTATCTTTGCAACTATGATTTGCGTCTCCTGGAAGTCAGGTTTCTGTTCTGTACTGCTCTTTGTGTGCCGAGTGGTACGTACAGTCTGGCTGTGGCTGTGGTGTGAAGCAGGTGAAAATGTTGACAGATAATAAACAAGCGTTTCCCACCTTTGAAGAAGAAGGGGCAAAAAAACCCCCCAAACCCAGCAAGTATCTCCCAGTAATTTCTGATCTCCTGAAAAGCAAACGAGCAGCCACATGGTCTGGCATTCCTCATTTTTCCACAGTTCCGCCACCAGGAGCTCCTGACTGCTCCCCCAGCTCTGCGGGTCCCTTGGCTCTGGCATGAGGTAGGTGACTCCCCAGCTTGCTCCGTGCCATGTTGGAGGCTGGTTATGCTGGCTGTGCTTCCCATCCGTACTGCTTTTAGGAAAGGCCAGCAGTGTTAGAAGAAAGAGGAACGTGTATCTCTCAGAGCCATAAGTAGGAAACAGCTCCAGCTTCTGGCACTGAGAAATGCATGGACTCATCCTCAAGGGATCCAGTTCAAAAACCAAAACCACAGAAAACAAATGCCACCACCACCCTGCCAACCAAAGCATGGGGTTATTTGACAAATCCTTGTACGTTATCATGTTGTTGATTATTATGCACAGCACTTTGCCATAAAAGTAGAGGAGGAAGGGAATGATGTTCTCCCAAGTCTGTGCGCTCCCATGAAAGTCTGATTGCACAAAGTATAATTTTCATATTTCAGAGTTGCTTTCCTAATTATTTTGTACAGATGGGCATTATCTCAAGGTTGATTGTTGAAAGTATTTAACCTAAGAAAAATTTAATGAAAAAACTCTGAATAATGATGTAAGAGTGAACTTGCACAGTGTATGTGTGCTGTGTGTATGTGTGTCATACAGGCAGTACCACACGTCTGTACTTCGAGCACACACATCCTTAAGCTATAGAAGTTGCTCGAGCCAAAAGTCTCGTGAAGGTCCTGCCCTCTCACTCATCCTTCCCTCTCTCCTGCCCAATGAGAGGTTCCGTACAACCCAAAAGGTTTATAATTTTATTTTTCCCATTGCTTTTACACTGCTTAAGGATTTAATGTCAAAACTTTACTAAAAATTTGGCAAGGGGAAAAAAATGTCACTGCTTACGTACGTGGTGTTTTGAGATGTTGTTAGTAGTAGTCTGTGGTTAAAATGAAGTAAAGTTTATGATACCTCCCAAATAAGAGGAAAATCTGTCAGTCAAAGATTGGTAGAAATGAACAATATTACCTTTATTAGACTTCGCTGGCGTTCGTTAGACCTTCCTTATCCTTGGTATTTATCCGTCCAAACAAGTGTTGTCCTAGAAACCAATGTGAAAATCTTCAAGATGCCATTGAGGAAAACTTTTCGACGTATTTATAAGTATGAGGCATACTGGGCTTGTTCTAACAAGTAGATCCAATTTAAAAATTGCCATACGAAAAGGTATTTCTGCATTTTTGTATATCACACAGTCCTGCTGTGGTGCCTTGACTGTGTCCAGGATTCTGAGCTGAACTGTGATTTGCGTTTCAGTGCGCAAATATCTGGGGGAATTGTTTAGTGGATATTGAAAACTGCACTTTTAGCTTGTTGACAGTAAATACAGAAATACTGGAAGCTGTCAGAAGTGCTTTCCATCTGTAGCAGCTGACAGAAAAATGACACGGTAGTGACATAATTGAGATTGTGTGCTCCCTTGCTGCCAGAAGTTGGGTGTCTCTAGTGTGGTATGTGGTAGGACTGCGTTTTAAAGCTATCTAGAAACTTGCAGCTGTCAGTCCCTGGATTACTTATCGAAATGTGATTTTTTTTTTTTTTTAATTTTTTTTTTCCCCTGGTACATTAAGAGTTTTGTAATGATTCTTTCTAGTTTTTTTTGGTCAATTTCTCGGAAGTGGATTGTTGGTGTGAAAAGCTTGCGTGGATCTATCCTGTATGCTAAAGGTATGAATAAAATACTGTGAATTTTATATAACTTTGCAGATTTTAAGTGAGAAGAGTACAAAGTGTTGGGTTTTTTTGGCTTGGTTATTTTTGCTTTTTCTCTCGAGTATTCCACACTGTTTTGAAGTGTAAAAACTGTGTCACGTGGACAGTATCACCCCTGGTGTCCAAGTACTTTCCAGCTGTCCTCAGAAAGCCTAGTTAGAATTTTCCAGGTGGGAGGTGCCCTGGTATAGAACTGCCCGAGCTCATCTGAACTTGGTTAGCAGGTATGGCTTATCAGTTGTTTCATTGCTTCGTCTTGGCACCAGGCGTGTTTGTCAAGGCGGAGCTCACGAAGTGTGGGCAGAGGCACGTCTTGCTGATCGGGGCTGCGTATGTTTAATAAACGTATGCATTCTCCCAGTAACAGCTTCACTTTTTATGTCTGATAGTAAAGAGGAAAATAGTTTTCATGTAAATGGTGACAATTTGCTTTCCCGCATAGATTGATAATATTGATGGTTTTAATGATGTAGGCACAACATAAAATCTTAAATAGAGAACCAGGCACCTGTAAAAAGTTGAAAAGCCTTAAAGGAAAATGATGTTACTGCTAGTTGAATATGCAAGATAGGCAGGAAGACGTATCGTTTCTAGAAATAGATGCTTTGCACTTCACTTTTATTTAAGATACAGCCAGTTTACGATGATGAGTGGTTGAGGACGCTTGTGATCGCTGTATGTGTGCAGTATAGGAGTGGTTTGATTTTGCATTATAACTAATACTTTTCTCACAGTTATTCTGATAGCAAGATATGTAAATTGTTTGTATTGCAAGGCAGAAGAACAAAGTCAGTCTTCTAGCTGTGTTGAGAAACGTCAAGTCATTCTGATGAGGATTAACAGAAACGCAGAATTTTAGATCTCCTTTCCTTTGGCAATGGCAGAAGGCGCCTTCCAGCTGCTTTGACGGCTTCTAGGTTTTCTGGTTTACTTTTTATGTTCAACAGATGAATCGTAAGATCACTGGAAATTCTTCTCAGGCACCATCTTTTCTTTTTGCAAGGTACCTGTTACCATTTAGACCTATTTGCTTGCAAAATTTATTGACAGACAGTACCTCAGGAGAAAATAATTTTATGAAAACTCAGAAAGATTCATGAAAACCTCGTGTACTTCCATCATCAAAAGCTTTTATAGTGGCTATTGTCTAAAAATTATGACGACTTTCTTCTTATTGACGCCACACCTACAGATCTTGAATGAAGATTCATTGATTTCAGGAGAGCTCTGCAATAGTGTCAGCGTGCGCAGTCTGGTTGCGAGATTTGAGCCTGAAAAATGCGGAGGTCCAACTGCCATCAGCCCTTCTTCATCCAATTGTAAAGAATCTTTGAATTGTTCTCCAAATTACACAGTCTGTTTGAATCTCTTCCTGCCCGGTTGAAACTTCAGTGCAGCAGAACAGTTTTTCATCTTGAATTCTGGAGTTCTGTATAGGTTTTAAGACATACAGCCAAGCACTGGAGAGTTCAGAATTAGCGAGAAGGCACGCAGCGTAAGTCATGCCCCAGGTGAGGTGGTCGTGTGCTGCAAACTTTCTGTTCCGCAAAGGAAGAGAAGTGGATTTTATGCTCGCTTTAAGCCACCATTTTTATGACTGCTGTTTTTTTTCTGAAGCAGGATGATAGGGAATTTTGCGGAAACTTTTGAAATAAATAGTAATTGGTTTTATCACTGAGAGATCCTTTTAAATGGTGTTTGCCAGTACTACTGCAGTATGGAATTTGAATAGTAATAAGAAATCATAATATCTGTTGTAAAGCCACGATTGTTTATGTATCTGAACGCCATCCTTTGAGCCTTTTTTTAGTAGATGTCACGCAGAGTATTTGTGTATGCTCTAATGAAAGTTTTTAACTACAGACGTTCTCCAGGGCCTTGATTGCCAAATATGACAAGCGAAAGTGAGCATTCATTTGCATAATAAAGACTGAAGAATCAGAGTGAAATTCATTCCAATGTCATCCTTCTTGTCCTTGGGATTCTCCTCTCTATTAAAACAAAATTCGAACCAAGTTGCTGTGCAGCAAAACGTGTTCATATCGAGTGAGATTAATAAAAAGACTTTTTCTTCACTTTTTATTAAACTTGTGGATTTTTTTTTTGATTTTTTTTATTTTTTTATTTTTTTTAGAAAAGCCTGCATTAGCGGCGTGTTGCACTCTGCTTTCAGCATTATCCTACAGCTGTGAAGACGTATATTCCCCCCCGGGGTGAGGGGCTCAGTGAGCGCAGGCTGAACACGAGTTCGTCCTACGCGTGCTCAGAGCTGCTGTCATTAATTACCTCTTGCACATTGGTCCCTCTTCCAGCTGTCTTTCTTGACTTATCTGAAACTTTTTCCACTATAAATATTGGCTGGGTTTAATTAAAGCATGATATAATCCTATAATTTTTCAATGTGGAAATTCATCTTTTACCATTGTATTTTATGGCTTTATTGCTCAGCTTTGCTTAAAGCTGGAAATAAATTGGAAGCATTTAACTCCTAAATTGCTCGGTTTTCTGCCCTTTTAATGCTGAGTATATCTGCCCAACGTTTTCTTTCTTTCTCTTCCCTTTTAAAATTTATTTTTACATGAAATGAAATTTTTGTTTGCTGCAAACTTGGTCTGTTCTGAGCTGACCCCCTGCAGTTCCACCTCTCCGTCCGTGCTTCAGGCGCTGGAAGTTCATGTCCGCATTGGGGCGGTTTGAACCTCGGTGGCAGGATGCGATCCTGGGATTAGCTGTGACGGAAATAGGCCTGTCCTCCCTCGAGTCACCGTTAATTACACACTCCATAGCTGACCTACGTGCAAAGAAAATCAGTAGTTTGCTGTGGAGGTGGAAGCGTTTTGACAGAGTCAGTGAAAACTGAATGTGTGCTTTAGAGCCTTGCAGAAGTCATTTTTCCGAGGAAAAGCGCTGTACACTCTATGTGCGCAGGTTAATGAGTGCAACACGTCTTCTCGCCTTGTTTCTCTGTTATTACTTCCACTAATCCTCGGCCCAGAGAGGTGTGACATTGCCGCGTAGTCTTCCCTTCATCAAGAGAAGGTGGTATCCACTTTAAACTTTACAAAAATTTGACCAGCAAAGAAACCTTTTAAGAGGAATTACTATATACGTTTGGTAGGTAAGTCTAGTACAGATACGCAAATTAAGAAATATGATTAGAGAGGGACTTTGTCGTGGTTTGGGCTGGACGGGCCGCTGAGGTGAACGACTTTTTCCAAGGGCGTGTAGTGATAGGACAAGGGGTAATGGCTTCAAACTGCAAGAGGGGAGTTGGAGAGGAGATGTGAGGAAGAAATTGTTTGCTGTGAGGGGGGTGAGCCCCTGGCCCAGGTTGCCCAGAGAAGCTGTGGCTGCCCCATCCCTGGAGGGGTTCAAGGCCAGGTTGGACGGGGCTTGGAGCAACCTGGGCTGGTGGGAGGTGTCCCTGCCCAGGGCAGGGGGTGGCACTGGGTGGGCTTTAGGGTCCCTTCCAACCCAAACCATTCCATGAGTCTATGATTCAATTATAAGCCAAGCTTTGCTCACAGGCCTGTAGGCATAAGGATAATGCTGATCTCTACTTCACCTTTTCCCCTTTTTGCTAAGGGTTTGTCCATCAGTACTGGCGTGTTCAGTTTCCTTAGGCATAAAGCTAGCACTGTGGTAAGGGAATCAGTGTGTTTGGTGCATTTTCCTATCCGAGAGGGAGTATGCTGCAGTGCTCGACACCTCTCCTCCATGAGAGGCAGCAATTTGTAGCAAGCTGTCCATGTGCTGCCTGAAACCCATGGAATTATTCCTGGAAAAACTTGGCTTGGCTCTTCAGTGATTTCCTTTTCTGTGATTTGCACAGCTTGCTCTTTAATGTTAGATAATTTTAAATCTAATCATCTGGAGAATATTTTTATATGCAGAATGCCTACTTCTACGCTTTGATTACAGCACTATAAGACACCAAAAAAATAATCTGGAACATGTTATTTTATATTAATTTAAACAGCAGCTTGGCAAATTATGTTGTGAAACTGCAACGGTCAGCAACACGTTTTGATACGCTACGCTGAAGGAATACGTTGCTCTAGTATGTTATAGAATGGTTTAAAGCATGAAAGACGGGTATAATTAAAGGGTATATATTTTATTTTGTAAAGCAGTGTTCTGCTTTCAGAAACGTAAAGATGCATTCACGCTTAGCGTTTGTTTTCTCCTACTCAGACTGAATTTCTAACTTGCTTTGAGATTGGGCAGTGAAAGCCTGTGTCGAGTTCTCATTTTTTTTTTTTTTCATAACTAATTAAAAGTTGTTGATTACAAATATTTGCCGAGCTCAATGTGAGACAGGTGTGTGTGCAGAGAACTTCTCTTTGAACCCTCTGTTTAAAAGCTATGTTGGATTTTTTTTTAAGAAAGTGGATCTAAAACTGTATTGAGTCTCCTGAGACTGTCAGGGAACTGTTGCTCCCTCAGTGTTTCGGGCTTAAGGGCGTCTGGGCATTTTCCTGTTGGTGAATGTATTTGAACAGGAGCGTGATGTGTTGGGGAGGTTTTGGTTGTGGTCCGTCCCCCCCTGTTGCAAAACAAAGTAGATCTCTAATTTCTAATGCATTTTTGTTGGAATTTCATTTCCTTTTATAAGTGGATTGTCCTACAGCGTTTTTTTTAACTAATTCTTTTAACTGAGCACTTCAAACATTTAGACATGAGCGTGCGCACAGTTTGTATAAACACTGTAACAGTACAAAGGCTGCATCAGATTAATATTGCATTGCATAATTTTTTAATACACCAAAAGTAATGATAAAACTTGTGGTTTAAAACACAATGCCAAAAGTAATGACGGCTGGTCCTGTAGGACTGCAGTTTTTCAGTGCACTTAGCAGCATCCTGTAGACTTCTAAAGCTTGTTAGATTTTTGGTGTTAATTTTTGTTAGATTTTTGGTGTTAATTTTGTACTAGAATTTTACTTAGTAAATGGCACTTCCTGACCATGTAGCGTTTAATCTAAAGCCCTCAAGTTCTTTATACTTAACGTTACTGGACCTTCACGGAGGTGGTGCTGTCTCAGGAAAAATTATGAACCTGTGTTTTGTCCAAATTTGCGCTGTGGAGCCAGGCGGGGGGTCGGATTCTGTGCTTGGGGACAGGTTTTTGGCTCCATTGAGGTCGATAAAAGTGCATGGGGACTGTGACAAGCTGTATTTAAATAAACCCCCAAAACCACAACCCCACACAAACCAAACCCATGTAGACATCCATGATACAGCATCCCCCGTGATTATTCTGTGAATTCCGCTGTAAGAGCCACAGGCTCTTGTGCCGAGATAATTCTGCTCTCCAGAATGTGCTGAATTACAAGATCAATGTTCTTTGTGGGATGTTGATATCTGAAAACCAAATAAAACTTTAATCATAAAAGACTTTCTCCATTAAGTGATAAGAGCCCTTTGTAATAAAAACTTGTCAGTCTCTCATGGTTTAGGAATAATTTAACCGTGTTAAATTCTCTTGTTTTAGACTTTATATAGCGGCAATTTCCCTTATTTGCTACTCCAGTGGAAATCGTAAGTTTAAATACGGTGCATTGGGACTTGGTGCTGGCGGGTTCAGCAGTTGGTTCCGCTTGTGATAGTCTTAAAATTTAACTGTATTAAATTATCCTATTTTAAACTTCATAAAATGTCAATTTGCCTCATTTTGCTGCTCGGTGGAAGTCATAATTCCGGGTCGGATGTGCCGTGACTCTGGTGCGGGCAGGTTTAGTGGCTGGCAGGAGCGTGCCGGCAGTTCTGAATTGCTTTTTGTTGAGGCTTGAGGCAAAGCGCGGGTGTTTTGGTGGAGCTTCTTTTGTCATTGGCGTCACAGTGGAGTCGGGTGGCTCGTCCCCGCTGGGACCCGTGTGTTGTAGTCGGGATGGTGCGGTGGGACACGTCGCGCTCTGGGCTGGCGTGAGCATCGGTGGCGTTGTCTCCTCGGAGGAGAAAGGGAAGAGTCGCTCGCTGCATTGAGCGAAAACGGGGAACGAAGAGGCCTTTGTTAGCTTTTTTTCTGTTTGGTTTTTGTTTTCTTTTGACTATTCAAAGATCGTCTTCTATTTTGAAGGTTAAAGATCTGTATCACTGATAAACGTTTCATTCAAGCATTTAATTTAATTTCCTCAAGGATACGGTATCCGATAGTATTCATTATTTAGGTATCTCTATAGTCCTGAGCATTTTGTACTTTGATCCTTATTATATGACATGACAAGGCAATGAAATTGAAATATGTGCTGTGTAAAAACCATTTATGTTTATATATTATATTTGCTATACTTCAAGAATCCCTTAGTTCTTTTGTGTTTAAGAATGAGTAATTCGGTTGCTCTGGTAGGGCTGCTGAGCTGCAACACTTCATTTTCCTTACGCGCCCCACCGAGGCGGAGGAGAAGAGTGATGGAGCTGGTTGTGTGCATCCAAAAAGGGGTAGATTTTGGTTGGTTGGGTTTTTTTTAATTTTGCTTTCATCTGAATGGTTGGAGTACTTTTTTTTTTTCTTTTTTTTTTACTGTATGTTGACAATTGCTAGGAAGCTTGAGTCTACCTATAAATAAAATTTCTCTTATAGAAAACACACATAGCTTTTTCTTATATGTTAGTTGCTGCTTTGTTGCAGTTTTGAAGATGGTAGTGTTAAAGGACAACATTACGCTGTCTCTGCAGCGGGGATTTCTTAAGCTGTCTTTTAACTGCTGGTTATGCTGCCTTTAATTAAATGGTTATGCTTGAAATAATTTTCTTTTTGGGAATGTTTGTGATGTTCCGTAGATACAGAAGTTGCTCTGACATTCCGAAGGTGTACTAAAAACAAAAAAAAGGAAAAGAAAAAGAAGCCAATGCAAGTGCTAGAATAGTAAATGCTGTTTGTCTTGCGCATCTCAAATTTAGCTTCTAAACTAACCTGGCCTTGGTGTATTGTTTGTTAGTGCTAGTCCATGGTGCAAGGAGTAAAAAAAAATAAATAATTAAAACGTACTAAAATCACTCATTCAGGAAATGTGTTGAATGTGTATTCTTTCAGTTAGTGGTGCAGAAAACTAGTCTTATCATAGAATAGAACCATAAAACGGGTTGGAAGGAACTTCTAAAGAGCACGTAGTCCAACCCACCTGCCCTGGGCAGGGACACCTTCCACTGGATCATAGAATCGAATCAGTTCTTACAGAATCTTATAAAACTCACACATCAGGAATTTTGTAAAAGGAACTCTGGGTGTAGATTCACTTAAGACTTCGTTGTTCGTTTCTCTACGGCTGTAGTTTGAAGGTCTATTTTCTGTGTTTCTGGGCAGACATCTGGGACCACAGACGGAGGGTAACCTGCTTTGCGTTTTCAGAGATTAGTTTGTGTCAGTACTGTAATCTGTCAAAAATAAGCCTTTTGGGCCTGCAGGTGCTGGGGGTGGCCGGGGGGGTTCCTGGGGGAGCTTGGGGAGGTTGGAGAGGGGCAGCTCGGCTGCTCCGTCTGCTGCTGGCGCTGCCCGAGCCCGTCCTGCAGCCACGGGTGGGACCAGCTCCCCTCTCCGTATTCCCCCCGCAGCTCAGGATGAGCCATGCCAGCTGTCTCCTCAGGCTACCAGTGCCAGCAACTTGTTACCTTCCTTTTAAAAAGGGGTTTTTTTGGTGTTTAGACTGAGTTTTTCCTGCAGAAAGATGATGTGCGATGGCTCTCTTGTTGAGCCTGGATAACCCGGGTGCCTTTGCCACCTGCAGCGCTCTTGTGGCTCTGAAGACTGTAAGTCTTGTTGTCTTTAGGCTAGACAGCCACGTTCCTCTGTTCTTGCGTGGTTGTTTTGTACCTCTGGCAGTTCTCCTTGCCGTCCTGCCGCGTCCTCCCGCGTGCTGGGTGTTTGCAGTGCCTAATGCCGAGTGCTGCATCAGAAGAGGGGGTTCCATCCCGCGCTGGGCGGGCTCGGCCCCGTCCACGCTCTGGCTTTCCCTCGGCGGCATCGTGACTTGTCCTCCCTTTGTGATTCTCTGCAGCTCCCGGGTTCTTTTGACATCAGAGGAAGGATGGTAAAGGAAGAGGAAAACCATGATAAAAGAACAGTTTAAAGGTCAACTAAATGCGAAAATGGTACGATGAGAAAATAATAAGCTTCAAAGACGTTAGGACTTCTCTGCCTGAAGACTTTCAGGTGCTTTTTGTAAACAATGGAGAGATGGCCATTTGTAAAATATAATAATAAAAAAAAAACCCAGCAATTTTAGGAGTAGGAGTTAATAGTCTATTTCTTTTTCTAATATTGTAGGGTATAATTAAAACCTGTTGCCAAAATGAAAGTGTAATTGCTAATGTGAATTATTATACCAAGGAGACCTACAACAAGGGAAAGTATCAGGCATTTGGTGACAGTTTGGAGCTCCCGAGTCTGTACTTGCAGTTTCCTACTGCCTTTATGGGCAGAATTGTTATACCATAAAGGTGCAAAAAGAAGGACAAAACCTTCCTAAATTATCACACAGGGTACAGTTAAAGCGACTTCTTGAGACAGTGTAAGCAGATAAAAGCTACCGTCAGTTCTGTTTGTAAGTCTTAATTTTAGCTGGCAAATACCTGTACGCATACTTTTTAATAAAAAAAGCCTTTTGCTTTGAGCTTTCCATAATTGAGGCTGGCATTGATGCACAGGCTGGATTACGTGAAATCCTTGCCATTACAGCAGAAATCTTAAGTTAGAACAATACAAAGCGTGGAGTCCTGGGACTGTTCTCTCCGGTCTGCTGCCAGTTTGCTGCTTTGGTTTGCATGTGAGGGTAAAACGTAAGATTTCTTTTGGTTGGCCTACAGAAAAAGTTTAAACTCCTGTGATCAAAGTTACAGGCGTGGATGGGATGGTGGGCCTGGGAAGGCAATCTCTCACTGGGGTTACCAGTACAGCTGCAGCATGCTGATCGGCGCTTGTGGAGACGCTTTCCTATTCCAAACCGTCTAAACGTGCCGGGGCTCAGCGGAGCTGCGGGGTGCAGAGGAGGTAAGCTGGCACGCTTCTGCCCTTTGATCCTGTTCCCGGGCCCACTGGGTTGTGGCACTTGTCACCTGGCTTCCCGGGTACGACTGTAGGGTTTCTCTGCCTGTAATCCCTGCTGTTTTAGCATCGGTCAGAAATCATTCTTCACACAGAGGCGCCACACTTCAAAGCCCTCTGTCACGGAGAAGCAGAAGAGACTCTGGAAGGAGGAGACCCTGTCTGATGAGCTTTCAGAAGCATTGGACCTGGGGATGAAAGAAGTCTCCAGCGATGGCAGAATCTGCTGAGGAGGTGACTCGAGTTGCTCGTAGGCAAGGTTACAGAGGTCATCTGCAGATTTGTCAGCATGTGCATTTATTGGGTGGTTCTGTGCTCATGTTCTAGAATATACACTTAGCCCATAGAGTGCTCGGTCTTCCTTATGTTGGAGTGATACAAATATGTGAAGAAAATATTATAAATAACAAATTGAGTCCAGCTATCGAGCAGCAGAACTACCTGGGAGATCTGGCAGCAGGACCAGCTCCCTTCAGAGCTCGGGGGCAGGATTTCGGTCAGTTCACCCCAGTCACCTCGGGATTTGTCTTTGCAGGTTAAAACTTGGCTTGTACCTGTTGGGCTGAAGATTGGAGACAAGCGTAGCTCACCGGTGTGCATGAGGATCTGTGCCGTGGTGTAAACCTTCTCATTTGGTTACAAAATTCAGCTTCTGTGCCATTGTGCTGCTCTTCCAGGCAAAAATACGAAGCTGAAATGGGGGATGAAGAGCCCTCTCAGTGGGTGACTTTAGGTGCTTCTAAGGATGTCTTTTGTGAAAGTTTGGTGCGGGTCGATAGCGCAGGGGACACTTTTATTTGCTCGTTGTTAAACCACGCAGATAGGAGGCGTGTAAATGTGCTCTCTTGGCTTATTTGCTCTGTCTGCGCTTCTCTGAGGCTCGCTGATGGCACAGGCTGGGGGATGTGCTGCCCATTTCACCTCCTGAGACAGGGAGGGAGGGAGGGAATGCCACGTGAAGCGTGGTGGCAGGCACAGCGTTCGCTCTCTAGAAGACCCTGCGTTGTAAACCTAAAACTTGTGTTTTATCCTGCAAACGAAGAGGCTGGTCCTGAGACTTTTACCGAAGTACTTCTGGGAATTCCCCGGTGATAATCTCGTAATTAATTCCACATTGTAGAGGGCTGCCGTCAGCCTTTAATTGTTGCTGGGGCCATCTGCGAGAGGTGTGGGTGGAGGAGAGCGGGAGCCCCGGCAGCGCGGTCCGGTGTGCTGGGCACTGGGGTGGTGAGCAGGAGGGGACAGATGGATGGGGACATGCCGGTCTGGGGAGACGCTCTCCTCTGATCTACTTAGAACTTCATTCTTCAGCACCCGGACCTTCTGTTGATCATACAGGGGCTTCTTGTCTTTGCTAAGTGGTTACGGGATTAATTGTTATAACCGAATGTAGTCACCAGGCTATGTGGGGAGATGGTTGGGGGAAAAAACGCAATCTGTTAGGAAAAAATTTTTTTCTGGCACAAAATGAAGCCTATGAGTATCAGCTGTTATTTGTGTCCTGGTATAAAAACAAGCCGGTGGATGCGTAGAGCTGTACTGCATTTTAGAAGGGAGGAGGAAAGAACTGCAAGTCATTGAGTCCCTCTGAGCCCTGGCTGCCCTGGAGTCAGCGCTTGTATCCCTCTGTCCGTCCTGTCCTCTAGGGAAGCGTGTCAGAAGATGGGGAGGCCAGGGCCCTGCTGCCCACGCTGCTGGGGGTGCAGCCCAGGCTGTGGGGGGCTTTCTGGGGTGCAGGTGCATGTTGCTGGCTCATGTTGAGCTTCTCATCCACCAACACCCCCAAGCCCTTCTTGGCCGGGCTGCTCTCCACCTGTTCTCCACCCAGCCTGTAGGGATACTGGGGGTTTCCCCGTCCCAGGGGCAGGACCTTGCACTTGGCCTTGTTGAACCTCATGGGGTTCACACGGGCCCCACTTCTTGAGCTTGTCCAGGTCCCTCTGGATGGCATCCCATCCCTCAGGCGTGTCGACCGCGCCACGCAGCTTGGAGTCATCAGCAAACCTGCTGCAGGTGCCCTCAGTCCCCTGTCCGTGCCACTGATGAAGACAGTGGGCAGTGCCGGTCCCAGTAGACATCCCGAGGGACAAGCCCCGTTCTCTGGTTCTGGCAGCAGCACGTGCAGCATCGCTCGGGCTGCTCTCGGGCGCTGCTGCTGCTGGCGCTGCAGGCAGAGCCTGAAGTCACGCGTGCCTTGCTTGTGCCAGCTCTTAAACGCCAAGAATAATATTTTACAGATACAGAGGAGCAGTTTGAGGCTTATTAACGCTTGGAAATGTTATCGGCTCTTGCAAGGAGAAAAATATTAACCTTCCGATTAAACAAATAGTATCTAAATTAATTTTAATTTAGTTTTCAACCTTTGTGTGTTATTTTTCCATATTGCTATTCTGAAACCTTTTGAAATGAGTCTATATAGCTCCTTCGCGCTGCGGGAAGGATTCAAGCCTCCTCGTGGTTGGTTTCATGGTGTCGGCGGGAACGTCCCCTGGATATCACAGCTTTAGTCAGTATTTCTTTCCTTATGTTCAAAATGTCCTTAAATGGTATTTTTTTCACGGACCAAAGTAATTACTGTTTGTTGTGTGTTAGTTAGTTGTCACTGTAGTTTGTGGAGCTGGTGGGTTTAAATTTATTTGGAGTGTTTTAATCTTTAGCCCCTCTACTACATGCTAGCATAATGATGATGCTAGCACATCCATTAATTTAGCTAATGCTTCACAAAATTGACAGTTTTCTCATCTGTTGCAGCCATACATAACTGCCGAAACACACACAAGATGTCACACCCCCACAAAACCTCTTCAGAAGAATAAACATATTTATGTATCCTCTAAATGCAGTCTGTCTGTTTTCCTGCAGGCCTCATGCTGTGCTGAAAATAGATTTTACTGAGCTTTAGAAGTACACGTTTAAAACAGAATTAAACTGAGTTTGCATAGAAATTTCTTATTCTTTGCTTGCCCGCACACGTGCACGCTCACGCTCATTCCTTGACTGTGAAACCCTCTCTGCTTTCGGGTTCATTTCATCTGAGATGTGATGATCTTTGACTACTGGCTTTCTATTTTTGCATTTTACAAATTCGTTTTTGTTGACAGCACATTTCCTGTCCCTCTTCTGTCTTTCTAGATTAATTTTTGCCACTGTAATCTTCTTCGGTTATTCTTTATATGTATAAATTCACTTTTTTTTCTATACTAGGCTAGTGTTCTGTGGAATTTATTAATACTTTGCCGTCCTAACGCTTCTCATTAGAAGGCTGTTCCTTTTTTATTTTACCTCTGATTTGTTCGTGTGTTTTGAAATTTGTACCTGCCCTTTCATTGCAAGTTTTGCTGCACCCTTCCTGGGAGGTGGCCCAGCAGCCGGCTTGTGGGAACGGTGAGATCACGCCGTGGTGTGAGCCCCGAGTGCTGGTAACTCTGATGGTCAAAGGCTTTGTACAGGCTGGGAGAGCTGGGGGGGTTCAGCCTGGAGAAGAGAAGGCTCCGGGGAGACCTTCCAGCCCCTTCCAGGCCCTCAAGGGGCTCCAGGAAAGCTGGGGAGGGACTCTGGAGCAGGGAGGGGAGCCATGGGACGAGGGGGAAGGGTTTTACACTGCAAGAGGGGAGATTGAGATGACATGTGAGGAAGAAATTGTTTGCTGTGAGGGGGGTGAGCCCCTGGCCCAGGTTGCCCAGAGAAGCTGTGGCTGCCCCATCCCTGGAGGGGTTCAAGGCCAGGTTGGACGGGGCTTGGAGCAACCTGGGCTGGTGGGAGGTGTCCCTGCCCAGGGCAGGGGGTGGCCCTGGGTGGGCTTCAAGGTCTCTTCCAACTCTAACTGTTCTATGGTTATATTGCAGTCTTTTTTTTTTTTTTTTCCATATTTCTGAATAATAAGCCATGCTAAAATTGTAACACACGGCTATGAATCTACTTTCCTTTCTCTTGTGCTCAGTTAGAAACGAGATAATTTGTTTTGAGTTGTTTTCAGTATCCAGATCTTTTGCATTTTCCTTGCAACTTATCAAATCTTGGTGCATGATCATGTTACCTCTTGCTAGGAAGCGACTGATAGAGTAACGTCTAATTTTGCACGAGGCATAACCTGGCTGTAGGGGAGAACTTGCCTGTCCTTAGAGGCTGTAGACCCTGTGGATGTCCATACTTTCCTCTTAGCTTAGGGCTTTTGTTGGAATTCGGCCTCACTTCACCTTGCTGGTCCCGACTGAAACACAGCTGCGTACACCTGCCCAGGCAGTGCTTTCCCCGGGGCCTTCGCTGGGCGCGTTTCTCTCTCGCTTCATTGACTCTCTCGGTAACGGTGAGGTTTGCTGGAGGAGCGTCCTCCACTGACCGGCTTCGCAGCTGAGCAAACCCACCTGTCACTTACGCCGTGTTATATCAACGCCGTTCACTGACCATAACTTGGAAAACCACAGGCCCCTATTTGGTTTATTGTTTTATAGTCATATTCTCAGTTATGGCTTGCAAGTCTAGGAATGACCAATTTAAGTCTAAAATTCAAAGGTATCGCTTACTGGCGCAGTGTGATTTACTGCCTGCGGGAGCTGGCAGTCTTCCCTTTTTCTTTATTGTAAATCATGAGTTGCAGTAATTTGTGACACGATGGTACCACACTTGTTACAGCCTCCACGAGTTAGTAAGTTTAAACTAGTCATAAAAAGATGATTTATTACCAAGCAGACACCATGATTTAGGTCAACAGGCCTAGACAGGGCAGTGTTTTTCTTGATAATGTAAGACTTTTCAGTAGCTTTTCTTATAAGGGAAGCTGAACTATGATTCCTTTGTGTGAAGGAAATTTTTTTTGCATTTAATTTTCATTACACTTGATAAAGCAAAATATTCCTTAAAAAGGCATATCAGTTCTTAGGATCATGTTAAATATAGCTCATTTTTTTTGCAATAATGAAATATTTCATTAAAACTGTTCTTTGTGTAGAAAACCATGCCGTAAGTGGAACATAGCAATAAGTAGTACGGAAATGCAATGTTTTAAGATTCACACGGCAGTGGCTCTTCAAAAGTAAGTTCCTTCCTTTTTCTTTCACTGGAATAACATTTTCTGGGCTAGACCAAAGTAGGTAGCCTCTGTGCGCAGGTGATTGATGGGTGCTGCTGAAACGTGACATAATTACCCATCACGCCTTGTCTCAAACACCAATTAGGGTGATGTCCGACGCTCTGCGTGCGTCCCGGCTGCGGGCTCGCAGTGTGTCAATTCGAGTGGTGGTTGTCCTGAAAGCAATTTAATCCCGGTCTTCGTAAGTAAGTGGACTTGTACACATGGAATTGATCTTCCTCAGATGCGCTGCGGAAGATGTGGTAGATCGCTGCAGAGGGGTGCGTGGGTAAGGCTCTGAAGGAGGGTGATTTGGGGACACAGAGGAGGAAACCTGACGCCCTCGGCCCCACCTTGGTCCCCGTGGCACTGGGAGGTGTCCCACGGGCATCACAGGCTCTCCTGCCTATTGCCCTTTTCCTGAGCCCTCTGAGGTCTGGGATGCACTGCTTTTCATAGAATCATAGAACGGTTTGGGTGGGAAGGGACCCTAAAGCCCACCCAGTGGCACCCCCTGCCCTGGGCAGGGACACCTCCCACCAGCCCAGGTTGCTCCAAGCCCCGTCCAACCTGGCCTTGAACCCCTCCAGGGATGGGGCAGCCACAGCTTCTCTGGGCAACCTGGGCCAGGGGCTCACCGCCCTCACAGTGAAAAATGAGGATTTTGGGAATCCTCAGCGCCTTCCTATTTATGACTGAATTTGGAGTGGCGAAATTTTCCATTGGTTGGAGATGGGGAGGGGGAAGGATGCTGTTTTCAGCATCCCTCCTGTTTCCCGTCTGGAGCCAAGCAAGGCACTGGCGGCCCCCCCAGACCAAGACTTATTTGCAAAACTTCTCACAAAACGGGAGAGAAAATTCAAGAGACGTTTTTCTCTCTAAAGTTTTGCCTTGTTTAAAATATAGCGGGGTAGACTGAGAACACTGAACTGTTCAGCCCTACAGGAAAATACCACAGAGCAAGAACAAAGACGAAACTTTTTAATAAAGATTTACTGAAGATATGTGTAAATAAATTCAGGCAGCTATTTCTTTTTTCATAAATGTGGAAAAAGCACGCCTGTTAATGAACGCAGATAAAATGCTGAGGTAGAAAAACTATATGTCAGTGGTGGTTTGACTTTATAAGGCACTCTAAAGTACTGCAGTGACAGCCAAGGTGGGTGAGGGAAGGTTTAAAAAATAAAAATAAATGAAATGCCTCCCACCTTCATTCCATTCAATTACCGTCTGCTTAATTTTGATTTGCAGAAGGCTGGTTTGACTGTCACTGTTAATCTTAGATTTGTTACTCTGCTTCAGTGTTTTTCGGCTTCATTTGTAGTGATGAGTTTTTCAAAATGAAGAACTACTCCTGCTGCAGGAAAAAATGGCACAGACTCATATGCACGAAGTTGTTCGACGGAGATATTGAGAGGCCGGTAGAAGTACAAGCGGTGGTTACGTGGTGTGTGGGTAACGCCGTTCCGGTGTATGATTGTTTTTAAACGCAGCGCCCGTCGTGCGGTGCCCGTGGTGGGCAGCGGGAGCACGCGAGGGACTCTTTGCTGATCTTGAAGTTTTAAGTTTCTGTGAGATGTATGCAAACTAGAAATCGCCAGTTTTTCTGTCTTGCTTTATGCAGCTTTGCTTTTATCTTTGTGTATAAAACCGCATAGGAGGAAAAACTAGCTGGGAGTTATCCGCTGCCTGTCTCTAACGCCAGAAAGGCGGGTGAACGGGTGCTGTTGGTGCCGTCTGTGCTGCCCCGCGTCCCCTAAGCGACGGTGGCAGCACCCCTGGAGGAGAAAAGGATGATTGCTCATGAAATACAATTACAACGAAATCGTGTGATGACCTAGTTGTGAGGAATGTATTTACAGTTTCTTCTTTCAGGGCTGCTAATGTGAGTATCGAGATTTGTACAGATGCTAAGGTTTCACACCGCCTTTCCTCAGCCTACTGAAAGACTTTTTCCGAGATTTGGTGATTACCTAATATCAGGGCTTTCGCATTGCTTCCTTCTCTACTTTGTCTTGAAGTCCATTATTGTGGAAAATCAAAGGAAGAAACACCTGGAGATGCCGTACTTTTTTGAAAAAGACGTGAGCCTTTCATTGTTGCACATCTATAAAGATATTGCTTATTAACTGGTGAGATACCGTACAGTAAGGCTGGAAGGTGATGGGCTAGAATGGATAACTGTTTCTGTCCTCTTGAAAACAGTTTGACTGTTCAGCCCACTGTCTGTGGCTTCTTTACTTTGTATTACAGGTGATTTGCTAAAAAGAACAGTTACGGTTCTGAACCGCATTGAGCTACTGTGATATTTAATTAAACTTTGAATTTTTATCAAAATCTAGCAGTAGCTATTGCTGCAGTGTAAGAAACAAGGCTGGTAATAGTGGAGAGCTTTTAGCTTTAGATTGGATCATTTAACTGCGTGTGGGTTTCATATATGTTCATGAAGAATGTTCACAAGAGTTGATGAATTTTTCTGATGAGGAGATGCCTCCTTTCAGATCTTCTCTTAGAAAAGGCAGACAGTACCCGTAAGTAGACTTCACATCCCTCCTAAATGGTATTTTCTTAAAAAAAATTGCATGTTCAGTTTATTCTCTCACTCCAGGGCTCCTTGTACCTCTTTAGGCATTCTGCCTTCAGGCTGTGGGTAGCAGAGTCGGTGTAGGCTGCTGTGCCTCTATATGTGCGGAGCAGAAATGCTAAAAAAAGTATATTTATGACAGAAGTTACAATGAGTTCTGATGCTTTTAGTCTTGGAAAGCAGCATTCATTTTTTTCAGAATCATGGAACTCTTATATTGAGAAATACTGTGAAGTAAATGATCTATCTAATGATGTTTATGACAACTTTACAGGATTTATTGCTACCGTATAATTAAAACTAGAATTCTTTATGTTCTGGATTAAGATAAGCCTGCGTACGGTTGTGAGCAGCAGAGATACATCATGTAAATGGCAAAGGACTGTGAATTGATCCCTTAGTTTATTGGATTCTGTATGCAGCTTGCGGCAACAAATTGTTTGGGATAAAATACCAGGATTATATTGAGATTCTTGTATCCGCTGTGGAAATGCAACTGAGAGAGAATTATTTTTCAGGATTCGGGTTTAAAAAAACCAAACCAACCAAACCAACCCCCAGCCTTCTGTGTCGCGGGCTAGTGAAGGTTGCTGCGTTTCAGGTGGTGGTGCAGACAGAAACATAAAACAGCAGTGACGGAGGTCGTGGTGTTCCCCACCACGGCAGGGCTGCTCCCGGTGACTGTGAGACTGGAGACGTGTGTTGGGTGATGGAGCAGGAATGGCTCTTACCTTCAGCATGTTTGGCTTCCTGGAGTCGGAGTGAAGGTTGCGATGGCTTTTCCCGGGTCCTGGGGCAGTGCTGCTGTGTATCCTGCTGCCGGCAGCTCCGGGAATAGCGCTGGGCGATGCCCAAGCAAAACCTTTGGAAGGACGGAGTTATTACCTTCTGCTGCCTTCTTTAAAGGGAAGATGGAAGAGGATAAAGGAAGCCATAAAAACAATGCTTTGAACTGAAATGTTACACAAGTAATTTAATGACAAACTAGAATAAAATCGCAGTGCTGGGTTTCATACAGGAGAGTGGAGGTTTTCCAGATGGGAAACAGCAGCCGCAGGGACTATCTCCAGTGCAGCTCCTGCTAGCAGGGGTTCACCATCTTCCGCTTGTAACCAGAGAGCAATGTTACATGGCCTACAACAATTGCTTACGTCACCTTTTTCCCCTGGGTATTGTTTAGCAGAAGGGAAAAAAAAACACAAGGAAGTTAAATTGTAGAATCACAGAATGGTTCAGGTTGGAAGAGACCTTGAAGCCCACCCAGTGGCACCCCCTGCCCTGGGCAGGGACACCTCCCACCAGCCCAGGGTGCTCCAAGCCCCGTCCAACCTGGCCTTGAACCCCTCCAGGGATGGGGCAGCCACAGCTTCTCTGGGCAACCTGGGCCAGGGGCTCACCCCCCTCACAGCAAACAATTTCTTCCTCACATCTCACCTAAATCTCCCCTCTTTCAGGGTAAAACCCTTCCCCCTCGTCCCATGGCTCCCCTCCCTGCTCCAGAGTCCCTCCCCAGCTTTCCTGGAGCCCCTTGAGGGCCTGGAAGGGGCTGGAAGGTCTCCCCGGAGCCTTCTCTTCTCCAGGCTGAACCCCCCCAACTCTTAGTATTACTTATTATTAGTTATTCAATACTGTACAACAAGTTTTTGTTAAAAAAACCCAAAACTAGTTCTCTGTCACATTTCATGATGAGTTACTGGTTGCAGTTGAAAACCAGCAGTTCTGTGTGAAACTATGCCAGAAGTATTTTTAGTAATACCAAACGATGGTTATTTAGGAAATAAGACTGGGTACTGTGTATAGCTAAATGTGATGGGGAGGTACAAACTGCTGTTGTCTTTTAAACAGTGGGGCCGTTCCCCATGCTGGGGAGCGGTGTGGGGAGACCTCCACGCCGTGTCTGCGGGCTGGACTTTGCCATCTGCAGCTGGTTTCGTCCTGCTTGAAACTGTGGTTAGTTGACAGTCATCCTAGAGCCCTTGGGGGAGTCTCCAGGTGAAGAGGGCAGACCCCAACCACGTGAAGACACAGCACGAGTGAGGGCTGTCCCCAAGCTCCTGCTTTGCCCAAGAAACCCAGTGCCGTTGGCCGGGGCCGTTAGGCTGCGGGAGGAGAAAGCTCCTAGAATTTGCAAAATGGTGTTAAACTGCACGTAACCCAGGTACGGCACCTCCTCGCTGGAAGGAGGAGATGCCTGCGTCCACATTCCATCCCCCGATGGGTGCCTGGGGCAGCGCAGCGAGGCTGAGCTCGCGGTATGTCAAATTTCGGAGCATCTTCCTACGCCTGTGGCTCTCGATTCAGCCAGCCAAAGAGCCTGCAGCGTCAGAGAGGCCCCAGCACGGGTCTTTATAAGATTCCTCTGAGAATGAGACAAGAATGATTGATTTTTATGCCTCCTGTTAGTATTGTAGTAAAATATAAATCAGTGATAATTAGGAACTGCATAATGCATCGCCCGTGTCTGGAAGAAGCGCCTGAAGGGCTGGAGGCGAGAGGTGGGAGCGGGAGAGGCAGAGCCCGCTCTGCCCGCTCTCCTGTCCCTCCTGTGCTTCTGCCTGCTTCCGTGTTCCCCCCTCAATCAAACGTTCGTTTATGAAATGCATTTTTCACATTCTCATCATGCGTAGAGCCAAATTACCGTGTATTAAGATATATTTACCAGTAAGCCATCCCCACTTTATCTTCTACGTATTCTGTGTATGGGGATGTCCAAGGAGACTTTGTGTATCAGGCAGATGGGAATTGCTCGTGGCTCGCACCCCTTAAGCTGCAGTCTTCCCTGTCTCTGTACTAAGTTCAATTTTATCCTCATCTACTTGTTTTATCTTTCCAAACAGCAATAATGTAATTATTTCCTCAGCTGCTTACAAAGTTGGGAATTTTTCCTTTCAAATTGCTTATGATCCTGGTAGCTGCAGAACGAGCGAGGTTTGTGCTGAAGTCAGACCCGTAAAAAAGGAGTTTTCTGCATTCAAGAAGGTGTTTTCGTGGACACCCAGCTCGTTTGGGGTGCAGAGATGGTACGTAACCCCATGGTCGGGGCTCTAGCACATCCCTGTGGAGGAAGATGTCAGATTTTGGAGGGCGGCTCGCAGCCCGTGCAGCCAGCTGGTAGTTTATCAGCTCTCCTGTCTCATCGTTGATGTTGAGGGAAAAAAGAGGGTTTTATCTGTAGTGGAAAAGTATGAAGTGGTGTTTCCAACTTCCTCTTTTAGAAATTTCAACCGATTAATAATACATGAAGTAGGTTGGAATAACTTGCCGACTAGACACTTGCTGAAACAGGAAAATGCTTTTTGATGCTGCGGGTATTTCTCATTTTTTGCAGTGCCAGCTGGTCACGTTTGGGCAGGGTACCCACAGACCGCCCTCACCTTTCAAGGCGTTCGCAGCGTATTTGGTGCTTAGACCAAAAAGCCGTGGTTTCTGCTCATCAGCATCGCTGCTGCCTGCGTGTCACCGAGGGGCGGGAGGTACCGCTGGGACATTGCTGTGGATGGCAGTCCCCCTCCTCGCCGTGTCGGGGTGGGATGAGCTGATGGCTGGGGACAGCAGAGAGACCACGAGGGTTTTGGGGTGTTCCCATGCCAGCTCAGCCCGGGAAGGTGGGATGCAGGTGGGTGTGGAGGGGGTGGCCCAGCGCTGGGGGGAAGGACCCCGCTGTCCCCCGGGGAGGAGCTGCCCCAGCTTTGTCTACAGAACAGCGTCCTTATCTCTGCGGTGGGATCTGTTGCTCAAAACCCAGGTCTAAGGAAGGAAGATGAACACTTGAGGTGAAAAAAAAAACAACGAAAAAAAAATCATGGGCGCTGAGTCCTTCTGTCTTCTCAGTGTTGCCGTGCTTATTTGTGTATCGGTCCCTGTGCAGTGCCTTTAGAGAATGGTTAAGTAAATTGAATGCTTTCAAATCATGGGGCTTTGCTTTTCTCCCCTCCTTTCTTTATCTTGAATTTTGTGCTCTCTATTCACCACTCCACCAAAGACCTCAGCACTTCTAATAAGCCCTAGTGAGGGGGTTGTTTTCATTTCCAAAGGAGGCCTCTCTCTGCTGGCAGATGATGAAAAATGTCTGCAGGCAGAATGCTGGAAAAAATAGCATTTTTATTCTTTGTGGGCATGCTTTGTGTCAGTTCCATTATCCCCGCGTGCACCGAGATGGTCATTGAAGAGATGAGCTGTTAGTTCTTGTGCTTGGAGGTAAAGCTATTTTTGATAGACATATTTTTTTTTCCTTTTCTTTAAAAAAGCACGCTTCAAAAATATTTGAGATCTGCTTCAGTAAGTTAACAAGCAAAACTGCTGAATCACTGCGCCGTCTTAGTTGCAGCTATTAAATAGAGTTAACGGGAGCCCCGTGAGGCGCATACAGATGCCTCCTTCCAGGCGTGTTGAGTGTGTACAGCTCCTTCTGAAATTACACGAGTGTGACAAGGTGTAGAAGTCTGCAGAGAATTGTAGATTGCTTTGGTTTCAAGATCTTGAAAGATAATCACCGCAGAAGAGTTCTGCCGCAAATTAAAGCGGCCTCGTTTGCTTTGCTAGAAGCATAATGAATTTGTGCCCTTGAAGGACAAAAGCTTTTTCTTTTCCTTTTTTTTTTTTTTTTCCTTTTGGGTGCTTGGTTCAACCCAAGCTGGATTTCATTGAGTGAAAGCAGCGTCTCAGAAAAGGCAGGCGAGGGTGATTTCAGGTGCTGTCTGGCCTCTGTGGGGAGAGACTAAATTAAATAATTCTACTGCTTGGAAAAGTGAGCAAAGAAGGATAAACAGAGGATTTGTAAAGGCATAAATAGGCAGAGAATGTTGATTAGGGATTCACTGTCTCCCAAGGTGAAAACCAAGGAAAATGTGAGATAGTGTTGTGGGTTTGGCCAAGTTGGCCAATGGCCGGCGACAGATGCTCTCCCCCCACCTCTCGTACACGTCTAGGTTTCCTTGAAAGGCTGGAAAAACTCTCTCTTCAGAGCTTTCAAAGCAAATATTTAAAAAACCTAAAAACCAACAACCCACATATGCTGTGGATGTTTTCAGTCCAGTTAGTTGTGTCCTGTGGGGTGGGGAAAGCTTACGTGACCTTCTGAGATCCACTTCCATCCCTGTTCTTCTCTCCTTTTCTTTCTTTCATCTTACATTTAAACAATGACAAGCAGACTGCAATTTCGAGTTCATTAATCAGTGTGATTTACAGAGGAGAAGAGGAATCTAGGTCTCTAGTTCGTTAAGGTTTTTCACGGTGTGAATTCTTAATATTAGAAGATGAAGCTAATACAATCTTTGTGGCAAGAAGAAATGAGGTGTGTATTTGTCACATGCACCTGGCAGCAGTAATGGGATTAATGTGATACGCCATCCTTCTCTTTATCGTATTTACCGTTTAAGATGTATAAATATATGTATACGTGTATACGTAATTACATATGTGTGAAAGTATTTTTCTCCTGCCTTCTTACTGGACCGTTGTGTGGATCTCAAGCTTGTTCTCGGGTCAGGACGGACAGCCGTCTTTGAGATCCGCAGTACGTGTTGCTGAGAACTCATCCCTACTGGAAGCAGTAAGGCTTTCTGGTATTAATACACAAATTATTTGAGCTGTATGGAGTTTATTTTAAAAAAATTACAAAATTACTGAAAGCTGCTGCCTTCAAGGCAGCAGTGACAGAGGATCTCAGCTTCCTAAAGCAGAAGCCATCTTGTACTTTTTCAAGGGTACACCAAGGCAACGCCGTGTAGATAGCATCAGGTCTCAGCGGCTCCTCCAGGTATGGGTTCTGCTCATTCCTCCTCACCTGAGGATCTCTGGGTAAGGACAGAGCTGTGAAAAACATAACCTCTGTGGTTTTCAAATATTTCAGTTTCTTCAGCGTTCCCTGGTAGGGGAATCACAGAATCACAGAATCTTCATGGTTGGAAAGGACCTTTGAGATCATCGAGTCCAACCAAACAACCTACAGACTCTGCCACTAGAACATGCCCTGAAGTGCCACATCCAGACGTTTCTTAAACACCTCCAGGGATGGTGACTCAACCCCCTCCCTGGGCAGGCTGTTCCAGTGCCTGACCACTCGTTCAGTAAAGTCATTCTTCCTGATATCCAATCTAAATCTCCCTTGCCGCAGCTTCAAGCCATTTCCTCCGGTCCTGTCATTATCCACCTGGGAGAAGAGGCCAACCCCCACCTCTCTACACCCTCCCTTCAGGTAGTTGTAGAGGGCAATGAGGTCTCCCCTCAGCCTCCTCTTCTCCAAGCTAAACATGCCCAGCTCCCTCAGCCTCTCCTCATATGCCCTGGTCTCCATAAGGGAGTATTCCCTTAAGTATTTGAGATATCTAAAAAATAGTTGTTTTGACTTAGCATCATCTCACGTAACTAGTATACAGGAAAGATGCTTAATGAGCTTTGTTTGTTGCTGAGGATTAAGACATTATTTGTAAATTCACTAAAATACATTTAGGGCTGTATCAGAGACTTTACGAAACATTCATGTTCATAGAGCTGGCAACAAGCTGTTCACGAGACTCCTTTCACTCCGTGAAGGGCAATATGGTCAAGGTAAGTTAGAAATCTTGAGTATGACTCAAAATACGATATTCCAATTCAGTTCTCATAAAAGTGATTCAATCTGGTATACAAAAGTCATTTTTCCAGTTACTTCAGCCTATAGGAGTGAATCTTATTTACATTATACAGACTGTTATTGCCAAAATATATCAGCGAACTTCCCTGGCAGGCGAGGCTCCCCGATGCCCTTTGCCAGCAGGGTTACGGGGCGCTCAGTTTGCAGGTCCTCCCGTGCTGCCGGAGGGAGGGATGGCTTATAAGATACGCTGATGGATGAAAGCCTTGAATTAGCGCTCGTTGGGGAAGACTTCATGCAAAGCAAGTCGAACGCAAACGAGTTCAGGGTTTTTTTTTTTGCTGTACGCGTGGTCAAAAACTCAGCCTGTGTCAGTGCTTAGGAAAAATGTGAAGTACAGCGGGAGACAAAATCGCCTGCACCCGTGTCCCTGCAGCTCAGGAGCGTATTGTACAGTAAATAAAACCTCGATCAAATTACCGAGGAGCGGGGTGAAAGACCAACACAAGCCCACGGAGACCCGTCAGCAAGGGCAGATGACAGAATGAGGCAGAAATAGCACAGGACGGTGAGGCGTGACAATGAAGTATTGTACAAGTGTACCAGCAAGAGAAAAGCCTGGTAAGGAGCCAGATGGGTTTTTCAACACAAAGGAAGAGCAAATAACAGATGAGTCAAAGGGTTTTTTTTTTTTTTTTGTTTCCTTGTTGGTTTTAGTATTCACTAAAACTTTCGACTTGCCAGCAGCAGAAGCACTTCCAAAGTATCTGTGGATCAGGCACTCTAATAAGCTTATTGATCGACAGCCACGTAATTTTTATAAAGAAAAATCAAATATATCTCCCAGCATCTTCCACGCTGGCTTCAAGGATCACGGCTATCCCTGAGTCCCCCCTCAGGTGCCCATTAAAATTGCAAATTATTTAAAATACGAGCCTGGAGGTGAGTTGAAGTACTTTGAAACATGACAGCGCTGTCTTTTACCTGTGGGCTTGGGCTGGGAAGGGCTGCTCCTGGTGGGGACGTGCAGCTCTCCGTTGGAAGGTCTGAGGTTGGAAAATCTCAGACCTCTTCTGGTTGGAGGATTTGCGTAATTTTCGCAACACTTGGGCAGCCCCTGGTTGTGAAGACCCACCTTTCCGTTACCACCGCGGAGGATGGAGTTGGTGCTCGCTGCTGACTCATTTGAAGGCAATGATCTTCACAACGCGAGCGAAAAGGAGTATAAAAGCCGTGTAGAAAAGGTGGGTTTGACAGTAAATGCTAAGTGATGTTTTTGAAGATGTACTCTGTGAGGAAATGGCTTGCTAGGCGCATTTTAGCTTATAAACACCAGTGCAGGTGAAGTAATTCCTAATCAGCAGCGTGCATTCACTGATTGGTGCCTCTTTTACCATTCATACGTTCTGCACACTCAAGAAACAGATTTTATTTTTTTTAATCCTCTAGATGAAGGGATTCTGCGTTGTGTTTCTGTTCTGTGATTGAAGAGTGCGTGTGTATATGTGTTTTACATAAAGATTTTGGTATGGAAACTTGAATACAAATTTGGTATTTCATAAAATATTCTGAAGGCTTTGATTAGAAGTGTGCTGTGCCTCCTCGAAAGAAGGTAAAGCTGAACATAAAAATGTACTGAAATGACAATATCGGTATTTGGAAAAACAATAAAATCATTTTGTTTTCTTTGGATAAATAACAGATCATTCAGTAGAAATATTTATAGTGGCTTTGTGAATTACAAAGCCGACTTTGGTGACATACCTGGTGTTAGAAAACTTTTGAGACCATCTTTAGATTCTCAAAACTATTCAATGCTAGCAAAAATTCAGTTTTCTCTGAAAAATTTTGTCAAATTTTCAAAAGATCTTAACTTGCTAAATGTTCCTGCCATCTCTGGTATTGTGAGGTTTACTTGGTTCTTACTTTAATATTGTACATATTGCTTGGAAAACAGAGAGTGGGAGTTTTTTCCTGACTTGACTATGGTTGGATTGTTTTGTGCTTCGCGTCTGCTGGGTTTGAGAGAGGTGAGAACTGTTTCTTACAGAGCCTCGGGGCTCAAAACCTGGTTATTCCACTATGGGAGATAAAATGCAAGATGAAATAAGTCCTGGGGATGGATTCCAGTTATGCCTCTGAAAATATTAGTGTCCCTGTGGTTGCTGATTCGTAAACCGTGTGCATCTTCTCTAAAGATTTAATAAGTTGAGGATGCTGCATTTTAACCATGGCAGAATTAAATATGTTTCTCCGTCACAGATATGTGTAAGCGATGATGGAAACGAAATGTAATCTGATAATGCTTTGCTTTGAATCAAAGCATGAGAGTGGAAAGGCTGTTTAGGAAATTTCTGATTAGTTTTATAATAAACTTCAGGATGGGAAAATCTCTTTGAATTTCTATCTTGATGGACCTTAGTAAACAATAGAACACGGAATCTTGTAACGAAAATTAGTTTTGCAGATGAAGGAATATATAACTCATGCCTTAAGCAGGATAAACAAAAGTTTTCTGGCTGAGTTTTACCTGAGTCCCTGTGATGGGACACTGCAAAAGAGCTGGGATGTCGAATGCGTTCACAGTGGCGCAGAACATCCTCTCCGGCTGTTTTCCTGCTCTTTGGGCGTAGAATATGAAACCCTCCACTGTTGGTATTCCAGACGTTTTAGGGAGATACAATTTTGATATTTGGCTTACGACAAGGAGAGGCAGCAAACTTATTGTTGTAATGATGACTCTGCTAATAATGGGTTGCTAAGTTCTTTTTGGTTTGTCTCTAAATAATTTGTTTTGATTAAAAATTTCCTAATTTCTACAGGAGAAAGTGTTCACTAAGATGTTTTTAGCCAATCCCAAAGTATTTCAGCAGAAAATAAAACCGTTTTGGTGTGCTGCCTTACTAATTAAGAGACCTTTAGTTTAGGTGACTTGTTGTGCCTCTTGGTGCTCCTCCAGCTTTCGTGCCATGTGGCAGGTCATGGCATGAAGTGCCCGGTGTCCCCTCTCCTGGTCTCCCCTCTCCCTGCCTCCCCTCTCCCTGCCCGTGCCGGGGCTGGAGTGGGTCACTCCGAATGTGAAGGGGGTGTCTCCCTGCCCGGGCAGGCAGATGCTGTGGCGGCTGCTGCTGCTGCGGTAGGGAGAGGTGGTCCTGGTCTCCTGGATTGGGTCTGCAGAGCACTTGGAGCTAGTACGGACCCCTAGAGACAGCTTTGGAGGCTGAAAAACAAAGAATTCCCCTTCCAAAAGATGATCAGACTGAAGGATGCCACAAGGATGAACTTCCTTCACCTTCTCATCACTCCTTTTCCTCCTCAGAGACATTCATATCCCCTTTTTTGAGGAATTCCTTCCCTTCCATTTATGTTGTGTCTCAGGGAGGACATTGCCCAAGCTCCTTTCTGTGCTCCTTCCCTGTTTTAACATGGTTTCAGCACTCACACTGACTCTTTTTGCCTGCTCCCTGCTGCTATTTAGATAAATTTGTGCCCTCTGCCTCTTCCAGCAAAAAGGAAGGAGAATTTATTTCCATAAACACAATTTGCAGCTCAAGAGACTAGCTCTTCACATCGCAGCCTCTGAGGAGCCTCATCGTTTCTCCGGAAAGTGATGATATAGCAGAGTTTAATTACCAGCCATTAATCCCAAATATTTTATGTTCGTATTACGCATTACGTAAATATACCTTATGAAATGCTCCGAGAGGAATTTAATAGCATATATAACATATAACTGTGTGTACGCGCGCAGTGCAGGCTTCCAAGCAATCCCGCGGGCGAGGCGTAGGTGCGGAGAGGAGCAGCATTGCCCTCGGAGGCAGCCACGAGCACAGCACGGGGGTCTTCGTCCTTTCTTTCCAGTGGTATTTCTAAATGGTTTTGACGGTGAGATCACGGAATCATAGAATGGGTTGGGTTGGAAGGGACCCTGAAGATCACCTGGTTCCACCCTTTGCAAAAGACAAACTGATCGGTATTAATCGATCAGCCTCAGGCGAGAGGCTGACTGGAAGCGTGAATGCAGAAGTAGTTAAAAATGCAGGTGGTTCTTGTGTTGGTTGGTGCACGGTCTGGGTCAGGAGCCGCTGGGAGGGGAACTGGCTTCTGCTTGGCTGCACCCTGAGCTTGGCGGAGGGAACTGGTGCTGCTGCTGTCACCTTTTGGTGGGCTTTTGCTGTAGAATAATTATGATAATTAGTTGTATACGTGGCATGTTTCCTTTTTTTTTTAATACACTGCTTGCTAAAAATCTTGTTTACCTCCATGTGCTTGTGTGAGATGATACCATCACTTTCCTTAAAATTCAAAATTGACTGTACAAAAATTTCTCAAAACTGGTCTCTAATAACATGTAAAAGATACTCTGTCAGGGTTGGGATACTATATTTTTAGTATGGATTTATTTATTTATTTAACACCGAGGATTGATGGATTTATTTACAGGGGTGGGATTATGCCATCGCATGCCTGGTAGTTAAAACTAAATAAAAAAATAAAAGAAATTGGTTAGAATTGGTTAAATATACATATTCTTCAAATACTTCCAATAGCTATAAAACTGTTTTCCAACCCTTCTCTGTCTGCCGAATCTTACGGAGAATCCGGTGCAATGCTTTGTAATCCTGGTGGAAATCTCTTGAGAATAGTCATTTGCTGTCATTGTGATTACAACCAAAAGCTGCACGTCAACAAATCTGGGCTTTTCAATCATCTTAGCAAGGCTCTAGATATAAATTCCCATCCAGATAGAGATAAAACCTCACAGTGGAGCGTAGAGCAAATTGTGATGTGTTATTGCCTTTTTTTTTTTAAGATTCCTTGCTGAATGCCAACGACCGCGGAGCCCTGTCAGTGAGGAACAAAACTGCCGCCCACGCACTAAAAATTGGCTTTTGCTCTCTTGCCTTACAGCCGTTATTTCTCGAAACCAAGAAGGGCCTGGAGAGATGGGGAAGGCCGTGCTCATTCCGAAGGACGACCAGGAGAAGATGAAAGAGCTGTTCAAGATCAACCAGTTCAACCTCATGGCCAGTGACTTGATTGCCCTGAACCGCAGTTTGCCCGACGTGAGGTTGGACGGGTGAGTCCCCGCGGTCCCGGTGCCCTCTGCGCAGCCGCAGCGTAGAGCATCGCCTCAAGGTTAATTAGTGGTCCTTATTAGCGGTGGTTCGCTAAGGAAGCTGTTTGGAAACACCAGGGTTTGCCGGTTCTAGATGTGGCTTCTCATGCAGGCTTCTCAGGAGCAGGTGGGATTATCCTCTGCAATTTGTTGTGTGAAAAGCTGAAAATCGCCAACTTCCAGCAATCACTTTACGTTGCGGCAGATAAAAAAATGCCCTCTGGAGTGTCTTATCACTTGGAGTAATTACTTCTATTTTTTCAGAGAAAGCTTTATTTTTAATCTTTTAAAGTGATAACAATATCACTGTTAACTTTATAAATTTTCATAATGATGATCTCAGCATTTTAAAATTGGCATTTTAATGCTTATAAGGAGAAGACGCTACCAATACCAAAAGCGACCTGCAGGATGTAGTTTTCTTTTAGTTTTATCCATAGACGGCTCTGGAATAACCAGAATTCTTTAAAACGTCTTTCAAAATAATTTGTGACAATATCAAAACCGAAGGGAGTTTTGCGGTTGGGGTTTTTAGAGGTTTTGCTTTATTTTTAAGTCTAATAAATTATAATCATTATTTTTGAGTGAAGCCTGAAGCCTGTGTGGTGACTTTGAGACAGGAAGAGCTTGGGGGAATGTTTCACTGAACACACTGAATTATTTTTAGAAGAATTTAAAGATTATTTTTTCCAGTCACGAGAGTGGGTTTGTGCTTGTTGTGAAAGTCCAAATGTGCCTGTTTATCTCCATTTCAGTTTTTCAGCCATCAGAGAATTTCCTCCTGTCCCCCGGTAGCAGTGTTAATGTTAGCCCATGGAGCAGGTTATCAAATCCATTTTATTTAACGTAAGGCTTTTGTGGAAAGGCACATTCTCGTAAGACTCTAATTGAAACTCTGTGTGTGTTGGATTATCCAAATTTACCTAGTTTTGGAAGTAAATTTTTCGAGACGAGAAGTTTCTTTCCCCACTTAATTTTTATAGAAACCTAGTGTTGATTGAATTTTATCTTTTTCCAGTTCATTTTTTTCCCCCCCTGTTCTCCTTCAGCTACATAAACGGCCTGATTTATAGGTACTGCAGCTTATAACAACAAAAAATAGAGAAATATAAGCAGAGTAAATATGTACAAGTGGTCAGGTCTTCTAAAATCTCCCATTGCTATTGCTTTTTAAACTGAATCGTCACTTACCCGAAATCTTGCATATTATGCTTTGTTTGGAATTAAATTCCTTGGGTTCCCGTGACATTTAAAATAAAAGAAATAGTTTCCTGGACTTTATTTGTACATGCCTGCAAATAATAGAAGTAGAAGCACTACCTTAGCAATGGCCTTGTTCACAAACAGAGTAGGTGATGCTTCTGCACTCCGTGCTCATTTGTAACTGGGTGATGCCAAGTTTCCATCAAACAACGCCTGGGATCACTGCCAGCGAAGACGTGGCTCAGGAAATGGGAGCTTTATTCCTTATTGCTTGTTCCTTCGTTATTGTTTGCCCTTTGCAAGAGCGCTGAGGGTAGTCACGATGAGATGGTGGATCTGGATTCAGTGGTGAAATGATTCCAGTGGACAGGCTTTCTGGGAAGCGAGGAGGATGAGATGCGCTGCTGGGCTGGGGTTTCCCTTGATGGTACTTAGTGGCTCTCCCACCCCGTGATGCCCTCGGTGGTGGGCCTGCTGATCTTCATAGAACCAGCGTGGAATCACAGGATGGTTTGGGTTGGAAGGGACCCTAAAGCCCACCCAGTGCCACCCCCTGCCCTGGGCAGGGACACCTCCCACCAGCCCAGGTTGCTCCAAGCCCCGTCCAACCTGGCCTTGAACCCCTCCAGGGATGGGGCAGCCACAGCTTCTCTGGGCAACCTGGGCCAGGGGCTCACCCCCCTCACAGCAAACAATTTCTTCCCAATATCTCCTCTAAATCTCCCCTCTTTCAGGGTAAAACCCTTCCCCCTCGTCCCATGGCTCCCCTCCCTGCTCCAGAGTCCCTCCCCAGCTTTCCTGGAGCCCCTTGAGGGCCTGGAAGGGGCTGGAAGGTCTCCCCGGAGCCTTCTCTTCTCCAGGCTGAACCCCCCCAGCTCTCTCAGCCTGTCCCCACAGCAGAGGGGCTCCAGCCCCCCGGACATGTTAAGGGGCCCGGGCAATGGTCAGTTCGGTGTTCCGTGCTTTTCTTGCCCGTGGAGCCTTTGCAGCCCCCAGAGACGAAGCCCCCAGTGCCCCACGCGGCAGAACGAGGGGGACACTTGTGAAGCTTCTTGCTCTGTTGTGGAGCGCTCTCTCCTTGCCCTGGGAGTAAGCCATGAAAAGAAAGTGTATATTGGAAAAACGGGTAAAATGTTCAACTTAATGATTAGCTCTGCTCAGTCTGAGGGAGATGAGCTATTTAATACTGAGAGAAACCTGTCCAGCTGCATTTCCTTGATAGAAAGAAGTTTGCTATTCTTTGTTGAAAGGACAGAAAGCATTACGGGATTTAGAAAAAAATAATTTTCTTTTCTCATTTTCCTCTTCAGACAGATGCTTTCTGTACATATTCTTCAGGGAGTATTAAATTTTCCTGAAAGCCAATTTATAATGCTTTGCTCTTAAGGAAGAATATGATTTTATGGTTAATATATTTAATGTATGGCAGGAAGACATATTTTTATTGACAGGAGGGGCAGAGGCATCCGCTCTGCACTGGCCGTCTACCTCCCTGCCTTTCACAGTACAGATGCAAGCTTTGCTTTCAGAGGCCAGGACGTTTTCTGTGGCAAAGTCAGACGAATAGAAGAGCAGAAAATAAAACAATGTTCTTGCTGGGCATGCTGTCTAGTGGGAAATTCGTAATAACCCGTGTAGCTGTGGATGCTGCTGTGTTACGAGTAATTGTGAGCTGATGAAAAGATCAATGTTATCAAGGTGTAAATGTATTAAATCAGTGTATTGGCTGTGAAGCAGCCGCACTAAATGCAGGGAAAACTTGAGCCCAGAGGGATGAAACTTTGCTGGAAGATCGTCGGGGTAGGGTTGACTAATTGTGGGAGGGAGCGGGAGGAAGACGGGCTGCCTCTGCTGCCGGCAGCGCTCGGGGATGGCATCACCCCGCCGGAGCTCCCGTTCCACCCAGTTACTTGCAGATCCTGCGCTGGGAAACGGCCGAGCCCTTCTCCGTTCCTGTAATGAGACTGGGGGATTACTGGAACGGAGGGACATTTATACAGGACTAATCAACTCTTGGCGTGACTCAACCTTTTCATGGTTATCTATCACATGTTGACATTTCGCTGCGTGTAAGTGGGGTGGTCGCGTTTCTCGGAGCGTATGCCGTGCCATTGAGTCTCCGATCTGGCTCCCTGCTCAAGCGGTTAAGGATTGCTGTGCCCTCGGGGGTCACAGCCGCTGCCAGCGGTCCTGAGCAGGGCTCCTCCGCTCTGCCGGGCCTGGCATGTCCCTGGCAGGTGCAGCGACTTTCCGTCCTGGGCTGGTTTGAGATGGGCATGTTGGAAAAGCGGCTGAGCACGTTTTTCTCAGTGATGTCCTCTTCCTGCTCCCGCTGGTGGCCACTGTAGGCTTAAAGCAGAAAGCCATGTGGCTGGCTTCCCACACCCTGTTTTCGATGAAAACAAAACCTCAGCTTAGCCGTTACTCCTGTGTTTAGAAGGTTGTGTGATTTCCAACTGTGGTTTAACCCTAAAGGCAAAGTCTCATCTCCTGGTGGGATTTCCCTCTGCCTTTATATCCCTACAGGAGTGAGTTAGATTTTTGCATTGTAATATTATGTCCATGCCTCAAATGTATGTCTACAAAGAGATGTAAGGTTTCTGATAAGAAACAAATGGCCCAAGAAAAAGCAGAGTCTTGTGGCCATTCCTCATTCTAGAAATTCTTTCTTCGGTTATGCTACGGTACCTTTGTTGGTGAAGTCGTTGGGAAGAGGGCCGTGAAAGGGAAGGAGTACACACTCACACGGGAGCCTTCTCATTGTTGTGGGATGTATGCATATAATATATATACTTTTTTAATATAAATAATATAAATATACACACAATTAATCCATTCCCATTCTTCTGTTCTTGTTCTGGGCTTCCTCATGCCTTTTCCCTCTTCAATCCCTGCTGCACTTTTTCTGCCCGTGGGCAATTTCACCCTGTCCTCTCCCCGGGGCGTGCAGGTTTCTCGTCCTGTGCCAAGGCTGCTGCTGTCTACGTAGTGCTTTGTGTGTCCGTCTGGGAGTTGATCTACAGTCTACAACTTGGAGTAAGGATCAAAGATGCTGGTCGGTCGTTTTCTCTCTCCTCCACAGCTCGGTACTCGTGTCCCGCGGCGGCAGAGAGCACCGGGGCTCTCCCAGTTTGGGATCGCTGCTGCTGTTGTGCCTCCAAACAATGAAAGCAGTGCTGTGGTGAACGGGGGCTGGGGGTGGGGTCAGTGTCATGAGAATCTAAATAAGAAACACATATTTTAGAGGGAAAAAAATATCTGAGGGAATCCTAATTTTTTTCATGTTAGCACACGAAAGAGCTCCTGAAAGCTTTTATGACTCTCTGTTTCTGATTGATGACTGTGAGCTAATTCTGGGTTTACACTGCAACCACAGTACTTGTGTTTGTAAGACAAGGGAGACTATTTCCATAATGAAACATGTTAGATTTCTTAAAAAAAAAAAAAAAGTTTCATTTTATGGGTCGCAGGAAGATGGGGAAGGCTGGGTTGTTGCTGGCTCATGAGAAATTCCCCTTACGGTTTTGTGAGGTGTCTCTCGTCTCATCCTCCTCCTGAAGAGGGCTGTTTGTGAGTACGCCTGATGTGACGTCCCGACCTCCACGAGGCCAACGAGAGTTTGCTCTGACTCCTGCAGGGAGGAGTTCTCTTATCAGGAGACCGCAAAATCCACCTCCCGTGTGCTGTAACCAAAGAGCGTAGCTGCGTCCCATCCCATCGCGGCTCCTGCGCTGGTGCTGGAATTCCAGCTAATGCTTCCCATTACGTGTAGTGTTGTCTACTAAAGAATGTCCCTCGATTTGCCTGAGTCCTGTTGGCCAACTTGAAGATTTTAATCAGTGTCAGGTCTAATTTGGAGCAGCTATTGATTAAACCTTAAACCCAATTTAATTCAACATAGAAATGTTTCATTTTATTCCCAAGTATTTTCTCCGGCAAGGGAAGAATCATAGAATTGTTTAGGCTGGAAAAGACCCTTGGTGTCATTGAGTCCAACCATCAACTCCACTCTACAAAGTTCTCCCTTACACCATATCCCTTAAGACCACATCTAAACGACTCCTAAACACATTCAGGGATGGTGACTCCACCACCTCCCTGGGCAGCCTATTCCAGTGTCTGACCACTCTTTCCGTGAAGAATTTTTTTCCTAATGTCCAGCCTAAACCCACCCTGCTGCAGCTTGAACCCATTCCCTCTTGTTCTATCACTAATTACCTGAGAGAAGAGACCAGCCCCAACCTCTCTACAATGTCCTTTCAAGTAGTTGTAGAGAGTGATGAGGTCTCCCCTCAGCCTCCTCTTCCTCAAACTAAACAGTCCCAGCTCCTTCAGTCGCTCCTCATAAGGTTTATTCTCCAGGCCCTTCACCAGCTTCGTTGCCCTCCTCTGCCCTCGCTCCAGCACCTCGAGATCTCTCTCGTATTGAGGTGCCCAGAACTGGACACAATACTCCAGGTGAGGCCTCACCAGTGTTGAGTACAGGGGGACAATCACCTCTCTCCTCCTGCTGGTCACACTATTTCCAATACAAGCCAGGATGCCATTGGCTTTCTTGGCCACCTGGGCACACTGCTGGCTCATGTTCAGCCGCTTGTCAATTAGAACCCCCAGGTCCTTTTCTGCCAGGCAGCTCTCCAGCCACGCTTCCCCAAGCCTGGAGCGATGCATGGGGTTGTTGTGGCCCAAGTGCAGGACCTGGCACTTGGCCTTGTTGAAGCTCATTCCATTAGCGTCAGCCCATCGATCCAATCTATCCAGGTCTCTCTGTAGAGCCTCCCTATCCTCATGTAGATCAACACTCCCGCTTAGCTTCGTGTCATCTGCAAACCGGCTGGTGATACACTCTATGTCCTCATCAAGGTCATCAATAAAGATGTTAAACAGAAATGGTCCCAACACCGAGCCCTGAGGGACACCACTTGTGACCGGCCGCCAGCTGGATTTAACTCCATTGACCACCACTCTTTGGGACCGCCCATCCAGCCAGTGCTTGATCCAGCAGATCGTATGCTCAATCTTTTCTGGATGAGTAAGGTTGCAAGTGCTATTCTACAAATTGCTAAACCATTATAATTGGATTTTCTTATTGAAATACAGGTTGAAGCTAGCTGTTGCGTTTGTGTGTGTGTGTGCTTGTGAGCATGCATTTCTGATGAGAAACAAACTCGTGATTTTCTAAACAGTAATCGCGGCTTAACCTCGTGCCATAGTCTTCTCTTGGCTTCTTCAAAGCGAAAACCTTGGCAGGTGCTCCCAGGGTGGGGAATAGCCTCTGGGAGACGTTGTGTAGAAGTGACAATCGCTGCCTGCGAAAATTCCCTTTGTGAAACACCTGTGAAAATCCTTTAGTGCCTCGAACTCCATGTTACAGGGCAGGAAGCTTTGATTAGATACTTTTGGCGAGACCGCTGTTTGTTCTTCATGCAGTTTAGCCCTGATAAGGGAGGGTAAGTTGTTTTATTTTGTGATGTTCACACCTAATCCATTTGTCTTTTACCAGGAAGTGTTGTATTAGGACTTTTTCCAGCTCTAAGTCGTGGTGGATAAAGTACGTAAGAGTTCCTTTGTTGCCAGGTTTATCTGCTTACAGCTTCGTATAATTAAAAGCTAATTTATTTTTTAAGATTTTACTGTGTATATACAGTTACGCATAGAGAATCTATAAACCGCTCGTCAACAAGTAAGCTCAGGGAGAAATCAGTAATTAGTTTAGGCTAGAAATTACTTTGAAATGATAGTTAAGAAATTATTTCACCTTGGCTGGGGGAAGAAATCTCCCAGGGTGACTGCCAGGACGGAGAGAAAGTATATACAGGTAATCTGTGTGAGATCAAAGCCGATTCCCAATGTATAAATTAGCTAAAGACTGGTAAGATTTAAAAAAGAAAAGTAATTCTCCAGCAATGAGAAAAATACGTTCATGAGTCAACAGATGGCTTCTGAACTGGTTTTGTGAGTCTTCATGTAACAAAAGGAACAACTAAAAATAGTCGCTATTTCCCCGTTGCTGCTGTTTCTCCCATAAAAGTTGGGCTGTGGTTCCGTTAGTGCTTTCGGTGCCATTGTAGCTCTGCAGTGCCCGTCCCTGCTCCCACGGAGCTGGAGCAGAGGCAGGGCCCGTCTCCAGTGTTCCAATGAGCTTAGCGAAGCTCAGGAGAGGAGAGGAGAGGAGATCTTTTATTGGTCGCATTTCCAGATAGACCTAAGTTGGAATTGGCAAAATGTGTCCTCACTGAGGACCATCTTGGTATATTTGGAGAAATTCCACTTAGAATATCTTTTCTAACCATTTGGTAGCTGGTGTTTCTAAAGGCAACTATAATAAACCACAATAAAATAATTTACCAGGTTCTTTATTCATTACTTGCACTGTGACCATTGTTGGAAGCCTAATGAGGTGCCGCTGTAGCTCAAGACGTGCTTAAAGCCCTTTCTCGACCAGCTTGCTGTCTGATTAACTTCTTCCTAATTGTTGAACTCTCCGTTTCCCCGTAGTGCCAAAGCAGTAGCAACTGCCAGGAGATTCTTACACGCAGGGTTGCTCCTAAAATTAGAAACTTGCTGCTGTCACAGATTTGATAGAGGGTAATCAATGCAAGGAGAGCTCTGGTCTCTGCCCAGCGCTGGAGAGCCGTTGGAGCGTGTCTTCACAGGTGGACGTTGGATCGCTCCCAGGAGCCACGTTCAAGACAGACCAGCAGTTTGCTCTGCTTTACACTGTTACTCTTCAGCAAGAAATGCCCTTCTTCAAATGAATTTACCAGCTTGGCGGTTCGTTATGTGTGGTCCTTACTAGGAATGAGCAATGCGGAGGTAAGGATATTATCCATGTATGCGTGCGTGCCAAGTGAAGCCGGCTGTGCGTGACAGGACAGCCACGGATGCAGAGGGATGATTTGCGATTCAGACACCTTCGGCAGAGCACCCGCGTGGGAGGGGAGAAGACACGACCGCTCAGCAGAGGTTTATATTTGTACAACTCACTTAAAGGGAAGTGGCTTACTCCTGCTAATCTGAAAATGGATTAAGCTTCTCTACGTCTGGAGGTGTACCAAAGGAGCAGGAACGCTGCCAGGGAGAAGGGATTGTGTCTGGAGGTTGTGTAAGTGGGTTTGGCTGTTGACCTAGTTGGTTCTTTATGCTTAGTACTGGCGTTTATTTGCAGACATTGATACACACGGGTCTTTGGAGATGTCCTTTGTTCAGAGAACTTCCAAAGGGTTTGATTTCCAGAAAGATAAACCTGCTTCTTCTTGACATGCTGTTTCATGTGGACTGCAGTCAGTTTTGGAGCAGGGTGGTTAATATGAGGAGATATGATTGTAAAACGGAAAAAGTCAGCTCCTAAATTAGTGTTAAAATAATTGAAAACCAATTTCAGTTCCTGGCAGCACAGCAGTTCCTCTCCTTACTAGAGAGGCCACCAAAATATCACTCTGCAAAGCATAAAGAATGATTTTATTTATAGAAAAATTGATCTAGAGAGGATATTTTTATTTTCTTTCTTTATGGCTTCAAGTGACTTTTGAGTACTAGTAAATGCTTAAACAGTTCCTATAGCAGAAGGGATAACCTCGGTGCTATCTGGCAGGTATTGGTTGCATATTTTTTGTCTAGTAATGAAGCTGTAGGCTGCCTTGGAAGCCAGCCCTGAGGCACCTCACCTCCTTCCCATCATACCCGGGGAGTCCACAGGACGGCTGGGATGCGGCTTTTCCCCCAGCCCTTTGAAAGCAGCCCGGCAGAAAAGGACCTGGGGGTGTTGGTGGCCAGCCGGCTGAATATGAGCCAGCAGTGTGCCCAGGTGGCCAAGAAGGCCAACAGCATCCTGGCCTGTATCAGGAATAGTGTGGTGAGCCGGACTAGGGCAGTGATCATCCCCCTGTACTCGGCACTGGTGAGGCCCCACCTCGAGTGCTGCGTTCAGTTTTGGGCCCCTCGCTACAAGAAGGACATGGAGGTGTTGGAGCGTGTCCAGAGAAGGGCTACAAAGCTGGTGAGGGGTCTGGAGGACAAACCTTATGAAGAACGACTGAGGGAGCTGGGGGTGTTTAGCCTGGAGAAGAGGAGGCTGAGGGGAGACCTTCTCACCCTCTACAACCACCTGAAAGGAGGCTGTAGAGAGATGGGGGCTGACCTCTTCTCCCTGGTGACAAGTGATAGGACGAGAGGAAACGGGTTCAAGTTATGTCAGGGGAGGTTTAGATTGGATATTAGGAAACATTTTTTCACTGAAAGGGTTATTAAACATTGGAATGGGCTGCCCAGGGAGGTGGTGGATTCACCGTCCCTGGAGGTGTTTAAAAAAAGGGTAGATGGGGCACTTGGGGACATGGTTTAGAGGTGGCTTTTGTCAGGGTAGGTTTAAGGTTGGACTTGATGATCTTAAAGGTCCCTTCCAACCTCAGCGATTCTATAATTCTATCATTCTATGGTGAGAGTGTTTAATTGAAGATTTTGATTTGCATGGGTTACTTGTCTGTTAAAAACATGTGGCTGTTTCACATTTTTGAACTACGTCAAGGTTATCTGCATTGCAAGGATAAGCACATTCCTAGTTTTCCCATAAATACCCTAAATAATGTAACAGTGATAGGTTAAACCATTAGGTCCTCACGCGGTATGCACTTTGAGAAAATATATAGTGTTTAAGCAGAAAGGATGCATGTTCCAGGTAGCTGGATTTTGTATCAGTTCTGCTCTTCCTTCAGCAGCTCATCCCAGGACGGTTCCCCCAGGTACCCGGCTGACCCTGACCCTCGCTGGCAGCAGCGTCCACCCCGTGAAGTGGCTGTAACTCAATTTTCTGATTTAATAGTGCAAAGCTGTTCAAGCATGAAATTGCTTCCTTCGTGTAGAGCCGTCCCCTTTGCCTGGCGAGTCAAGGCTCAGAAGCGGGTGGTTACTGCGATCGCTGCTCTTGGCCCAAGTTGTTGAGAGCAGCAAAGTTCAGCTTTTGTACGCGCCTGTAAGGGAAACCTGGGAATGTGTCTCCATTCAACTGAGAAGGGAGAAGAGCCTGCAAAATTATATTCAGCAGCAAGAAGCAAACTAATCGTAGTGTCTTGAGAATCAGAGGATCGCCTAGGTTGGAAGGGACCTTTCAGATCATTGAGTCCCACCATCAACCGAACTGACAAAACCCATCACTAAACCGTTACTGTTAAGCACCACGTCTGACCGTCTTTTCAAAACCTCCGGGGTGACGACTCCACCACTTCCCTGGGCAGCCTGTTCCAATGCTTAATAACCCTTTCTTGTTTTTACTAAAATGTCCTTAATGATTAAACCAAGTAGGGGAAGTTTGAGGTTATCTTGGCAAATTTCAAGGCAGATTCAGCGATGATCTAATAAAAAGTGGCACTGGAAATGGAACAACATTAATGATAAAAAAAAATCCAAGAAAGCCTTATCTGATCTGTAATTTCCATTACAGATCTTTGATTTTTATTGGAAAAAGTGGAGAAAGTACAAAGGGGCCTCTGGTATAGTCTGAAAAAGAAAAGGTCCCCTCTACGCTGCGTTGTTTGCTTTTAATATTATGGTGCTGTGTGGTTCTGTTCTTCATCGAACATAAAAAGAACTTTGAGTATTTAGTAAAAGTCTGCTGAAGTAACCTCTAAAATATGAAAATGCAGTTTGTGGTTGAAAAAGCCCAAGGAAGAGTTGATATTCAAGGCCATACCCGAAGCTTTATGAACAGCGATAGCTGAAGGCGTGCGTGAAGGGTCTTTGCTCCTACAAACTGCGAAGCTATTTATACTCTGTGATGAAACACCAAAGAACGATTTTCATAAGGTATTTTCACATCCATCATCTGCCGGCTATAAAAATCGGTTAGCTCTGGAGTATTTTGATACGGTAAAATGCAGTAGGACAATGTAGATGCAGTTCCGGCACAGTTCTGCTTTCCTCCAAGTGAAATAAATTCCTGGTCCATTATTTTCTCTTCCCCTTTCATTTGCGTAAATTTCAGTCTAAAACATGAACTGGTGCAATTGAAGTGGATTTATTGGCGTTTAACGCTGTGTGCATTGAAACGCTGCAGCAGGACGAGGCATTATGTCTCTGGGCTGAGGGTGGTCGATCTCCATGGAGCTGCTGGACACGGAGACGTGGAGCCGAGCCCTGCACGTGGCTCGGGCATGATGGATCCAGCTTAAATGAATGCTATTCCGGCAAGGGATTCAAACACTCAAACTGTCTTCTCTTCTCTTCATAATACCATACCCTATATGTCATTTTTGTGCTTTCAATTTCCCCAAGTAATTTACTAATTTTATTTAAACTAGCTAGGAGGAGCTTATTTTGGGCAATAGGATTCTTGTAGTATGAGAGTTATCCCTTACTCTAGAAATAAATTATTGCTTGCTGGGGGTAGGTAACTTAAACTCCAGTGCGTGATTTTTAGAAAGCAAAACCAAACGCCAAAATGCGCAGCGGTGATCTGCGCGGGGCACAATTAACAGTTCCGAAGGGAAAGTTTACGGCATGGAAGTATTTCCTAAATGTAGTTTTCTGTAAAGGCCTGGCTTTGGGGAGGTCCGTAGGGTGCTCTGGCGGGTCCGGGGGCTGGAGTTACGCCAGGGCTGCATTTGCCTTCCCGTGAGGCACTGGGGGTGTCCAAGCCACTTTAGCAAAGCTTTTGCTAAGATTTAGCTAAGATTGTGGGGATTTTGCTCGCCGCCTGCGGGAGTGAAGCCCGAAGGCACATCCTTCTGCCTTTGCACACACATTAGTGACTGCTCCTCGGCAAAGGTGCCACCGGTCCTGCCGCAGACTGGTTTCCAGTGCCCTGTCTGCAGCGGGGTGTGCCGTGAATCTGGTCACACAGAGCCTTTTCTTTATGGGTGTTAGTCTTCTGTAGTTTCACTAAAGCAAAGCAGTAAAAGGTCATGGCTAAATAAGCGTGAAAATCCCTCAAGTCATATAACTACAAATATTTAATGCAGTTCTGTATGTTCCCAAATGCATCATATAAAAAATACTATGTTATAAATTGTATATAACGGTTATAGTCTCGTTTTTTCCCTCCGAATACTTTGCTTTCATGCATGATCTTTTGCCTTGAGTTGCCTCCCTGGGAGCTTCAGCAGTTCTGGAAGGGATAAAATCGCAGTGCAGCCCTTCACGCTCGCGTAATTTGGGCACAGCCAACGGGAAGGATGGTAAATAGGTAGAGTCTCACTCTGCTTCCATGTTATTGATCTTAGAAAACGTGTTTTTCTCACATTTAAACACCTGTATTTACTTCATGTGTATTCATAAAGTAACATCTGATGACTGCATGAGAAAAAACCAGTGTTTCTGGGGGAAGTGTTTCCCGTGCCGGTGTATGTGGAACAATCGGTGTGCATTGTAAAAAGTGCAGGGGTGGCGGCGAGGGAATCCTTGTCTTTGATAGCGCGTGAGTAGCAGATGACTTATTTATCACCCCTTCAGCACGTGGTGTATTTTTGAATTAGAAAAAATGCAGCATGTGTCACCGTCATCGTTTCCGTAGAGGGACATGACAGGTTCTTGTCTTTCCTGCACTCACAAACTCTTTCAAGTGAGCGGAGTGTTAGGGGGGGGCATCTCTTTGGGGCTGAAACACCATCAGAGCTGTGCTGCGAGGGCGGGATGGCAATCGGCAGCGACTGAGCCTTTCCTGAGGAGGGACACGGGACACTACAGAGCCCAAATCCCTGAGGCGTTACCCCTCTTGCAGGATGCACCCCACCAGGATACTCAGACCAGCAGATGGTCCCTGGGTAGGCATCCTTGGACATACCCTTCCAGTCCCTAAAGGGGCTCCAGGAAAGCTGGGGAGGGACTCTGGAGCAGGGAGGGGAGCCATGGGACGAGGGGGAATGGGTTTAAACCGAAAGAGGGGAGATTTAGGCGAGATGTGAGGAAGAAATTGTTTGCTGTGAGGGCGGTGAGCCCCTGGCCCAGGTTGCCCAGAGAAGCTGTGGCTGCCCCATCCCTGGAGGGGTTCAAGGCCAGGTTGGACGGGGCTTGGAGCAACCTGGGCTGGTGGGGGGTGTCCCTGCCCAGCGCAGGGGGTGCCACTGGATGATAGAGTCACAGAATGGTTTAGGTTGGAAGGAACCTTAAAGATCATCCAGTTCTAGATCATGAAGATCTAGACCGTGGTCTTCCATCTCTAACCATTCTGTGATTCTCTAAGGGGATGCAAGGGCTCACCCAGAGCAGAAAGCCGTGAATTTGTTGCTGCCATGGAGGGAAGGCAGAGGAGGGTGAGCTCACTGCCGTTGGCACACGACAGCTCCCCGTGGCTGGCAAGGGGAGGTTTCGGTACGCCAGCTCTCTCCCGGCCGTCCCCTTCTCCTGCTGGTCTTGCACCATCTCTACCACCTCCCCGGCCACCTGTGTGATGCGTTTGGTCACTGAACCCAGAAAAACTGGCCACGAGGAGGGCCTGGGGGCATCTTAGGTGAATCAGTCTGTGAAGATGTGTAATGAGCCTCGGGTTTGGAGTGGGGCCATACGCAGGTGGGGGGGCAGGGTACAAATTAGTCACATTTGTATGGATATGGATTGTGACTGTTTTCCATCACACATCTTGTAAATGGCAATGGGAATTACTTTGAGAGCAAGAACGGTGATTATACACCCACTGCATGGTTGTATTATTACCGATCTTTGTTGTTTAACCTTTGAAGTGAATCAAATACTCATGAAAATTGCTTTGAGTGAGTTTAGTGAAAACTAATCAATGTCTCGCTTCTGCCGGAGAACAAAGGCACGTTGGTAAAAGCATAACCTTCCCCTCCAGAGCGGTCTCAGCCTTGCGCTCTGTATCTCCTGCTTGCCTCCTTACTTCATCTCCATCGTCTTCAGCTGCCAAGCTGGACGTGGCCGGTTCCCCGTGGAGAGGAGCCGTTGCCGTTAGCTGGGAAATGCTGAAATAGCTCGTGTGGGGGGGTGTAAATGGAGCCCTGTGCCTCATCGGGGGAAATAAAGCAGCAGCTCTCTGGTCTTGGGTGTGTAACATCAACAAGTTAAGGACGTTTTTTGTTTAATTCAAGCAATACATGTTTTCACCGTGGGAGCGATGGTGCTGGGCAGTGGTACCTGGGGAACTGTAGGTAGCAGACCTCAGAATGAACTGGTTTGGAAATTGATAATCCTCCTCCAGAGAGGATAATCCCAGCATGTAACTGGCTGTGAGACTAAGGAGGGAGGCGCAGCAGAGCCTTTTGGTGTGGTTTGAGGCAAACGTAATAAAAAGAGAAGGATTCCTCGCTTTATCCTACTGTATCTGATGTAGGGTCATTGTCAACATTTTGGAGAAGGATACATAGTAAGGATGCTGTTTGTAGGTTTTTCTGATCAGATTTCTGGGCATTTCGGCTGGCCTGCTGCAGTCCGTAGGGCAGGCACCTCGTCATGGGTGTCCTCAGCTCTCCTGGCCCTTAGCTTCTCTGGGGACCTTAAGACACCTTGGAGAATAATAAGAACCATAGTTAAAATACTGAAGATCCTGGCAAATACTCCATGATGATAAGCATTCTGTTCCCTAATATTCCATTTGCACTACAAAATCGGTGTTACGCTGCAAACAAGGAAATACCCTTTTCTTCTTGTCTCGTTTCACTACTGATGTGCACTTCTGACTATTTTGAAATGTAATGTTGTGTAGTACTTCTTTTTTAATTTCCGAAATTATATCTGTTTGAAACGTAATTAAAATGGCTGTTGTGAAATATGGGGCAAGCAGAATTTAGTCTAGCTTTGTACATACTTTGAAGTACGATGTTAAGCTCTGGAAGACGACTCTGAACGTAAAGAGCCCTGAGCTTTGCGCTACAGCCCGTCTGGTTTTCACTCTTTGATATCTGACTTTCAGATGTCAGGGTTGGCACGAGATGCTTTCCAAGGGCAATGACGTGCGTGGGGAAAACTTCTAATGCGCCTTGGAAACAAACGAATTCAAAACGTCCCTTTTTGGACATAACGTCCTGCTGGGCTCGCCCTCCTTTGGACACCGCTGGGTAAACACAGGGTGTCGTCGTGGGTGACGATCAGTAAAGGGCTTTTATTTGTTTGCCTGAACTCTGAATTTAAATCATAATTGATGAACGGTTGTAGCATTAATTAGAGAAGTTGCCAAGTTGGGATGGCTACCAGCAAAATTCAGTGGTCCTCATCAATTTGATGTCAAGACTGGTGTATGCATGTATATATTTTAATATATATATATATATATATATTCACATCAGACTTTCTGCTGTCAGATCTAGTTACCAATGACTTTTATATATATATTTATCTGTGTGTGTGTATATCCACATACTACATATAGATGTGTGTACATATACGTAGGTCATTGTGTATTTATATATGTACACCATGAACCTTTTACCTGTGCCATAGGAATCAGCGATACTCTGTACTGTCTCCTCACCTCGTACTTTAAAAGCTGTGGTGACGACGTTGTTTTATCTATTTTTCTTTAAATGTCAGCGAGGCAGAAGAAAAGGTTAAAGAGAGTTTCTTTTATGGTAGATAATGTTTAAGAGATAAACTGTATGGACATGCTGACTTTTCCTCAGGGACCTTATTCTTCGTTGTCCTGGCCCTTGATAGAGAAGTTTTCCGTAAGGAGGAGGCTACTCCTGAATAAGGACTGGGTCATTTTTCAAATAACGCAGGCAAAAATGATATGCTGAGCCTGTGTCCCAGTCGGAGAATACAGGGTATGTAAATGCTAATGAATAACTCAGTATTTTAAGATTATTTTTTTTTTCAGTGAAGGTTAAAGTTTGCAGTGTTACGAAGAAGATGAGCTAAAAAGCTATACGTAATTTCTTCTCACTTCACGTACAGTTCAATTGACGCGTGTGTGTGCCATTGCTGAGGAAAGCACGCGCTCACTCGTCCCTTCTGGAAGGGCTCTCCTGGGCCAGGGTCACACAAAATCACATAATAGCAAAATATCAAAAAAAAGTGCAAATTATTTTAAGTCACACAGTGGTTAAGAATCCATAGGAGGTGTGTGTACGTGATGTGACTTGACCTGTGTTGGCCGGTTGATGTAGGCATGCTTGTATTTTTGAAGGGTGTCCAAGACTTGAAACAAATATGCAGAATTTTGGGTTGTCTTTTGTAATAAGCAAATAGCTTTGATTTGCTTCCACATCATTGGCAATATTTGTGATCTGGTGCTCACTTTGCCTTAATTCCTACATTTTCCCAAACCAGGTGAAATTATTGACCTCTCATTCTTCCATTGAATGGGCATATAGAGCGTTTTGCAAAATAGAGATTTATTTTTTTTTCTTCTTTTTGAGAGACCGCCAAAGATGGGAAGGTCTTAGAGGGATGTGTACTTCAAACCATAGAATTTGGGATTTGTCACAGGGAAGGAGTTAATTTGGCCTAACTGTACCTGCTCGATACACTATATTAATTGGGTTTTCTGGAGGCGGTGAGGGGAGGTGTTGAGGCTGGGGCCGCTGGGTGCCGATTCCTCGATGTACCGAGTGGGAGTGAGGAGAGATGGAGTCGGAGGGAGCTGTGAATGCGGCGGTGCACATTCCTCTGGATGCTCTGCCGTGTTTTCTTAGCAAGAAAAACAGAATTTGTCATTCCCTCTGCCTTTGGGCTTCTGGTTTGGGAGCTTGGGGAGATCCATAACTGGTTTGAAGTGTACCAAGCCTCAACGGACTTGAAGCCCCTTTTTCAGCCTGTCCTGTTGGCAGAGCTCTTTAGGATTTTCTTGAGGATTAACCCTCCCTTCCTTCTGTTTTTTTTCCCGTATTCTTTGGCAGGTGCAAGACAAAAGTCTACCCCGACGAACTGCCCAACACAAGCGTAGTCATTGTGTTTCACAACGAAGCCTGGAGCACTCTGCTTCGGACCGTCTACAGCGTGATAAACCGCTCGCCGCACCGCCTGCTCTCCGAAATCATCCTGGTGGACGATGCCAGCGAGAGAGGTGGGTGTGGGGACGCAGCTGTCCCCTTCCGCGGGCTGGTTAAATGCCGAATTTGGAGGATCCCGGTGCAGCTCCCTTCCATCGGCGCCGAACCGACCCGCGCCTCTCCCCCAGCATCCCCGTGGGATGGAGCATGGATGGGCAGAGGGGATGGACAAAGAGCCAAAGGCTGGTTATCAGGCTGTACGTCGTACGGGCAGTGCTCCTATCCAGAATTTCATGAGGGATTTTTTGCTTTTTTTTGCACTCAAATTTGCTGTTTCTGTAAAAGCCAGTCCTTTTTCACATCTCTGTCTCTCTCGCTGTGTCTTAAAACCCCCCTGTTCTGTGTTTTAGATTTTCCTGAATGTCCAGACTGAGCCAATTTCCTTGTCCTTCTTGTATTTGTGGTTCGTTTCTTTTGGTCTTGGCTGTTTTCTTCTTTTTTTTTTTTTTTTTTTAAAATTTTTTTTTTAACCTAGGATTAAAAAAACAGACAGAAAACTGTCTGCATGTGAAACTGATATTCCCTGGAAAAGGAATCCCATTCTGCGTGAAACTGATACTACCCGGAAAAGAAATGACGTTACATTCTATAGATGGAACCAATGGAAATGATAAATTTTCCTGGAGTAGCCAAATGTATGTAACGGCAAATACAACACACGGCTGCCAGCGTGCAAGGGGCAGAGGGTGCCACCTACGCCGGCCTCCATCTCTGCCCCATGTAGCATTAACGTAACTCTAATTACTCTCCTGGATTTCTCTGCTTCAGAAAACAAGTCAGCTTAATATTTCGACGTGCCGGGAGGTGGAGGAAGACTTTACCCTGAGTAGCTACAATTTTTTATAAAAGCAAAAGTTTTGGTTTCCTAAAGGGCTCAAATGGTGAAGTTCAGCAAGCAGCGGTGTTTGTATTTAACCACAGACAAATGAGCGGACGCGTGCTCATTTTGCTCTCGCCGCCGGTTGCTGGTTTGTTTCAAGGCAACTGATCCCGACTCATTTACAATTTCAGTGGTATTTTGACGAGATGCGGGGGCAGACGTGTGCGTGTACGTACGGGCTGCGTTCTGCGCGGCTGCGCTGCAGAGAGCGCCGGCGCCAACCTCCGTAGCTCAGAAAAACCCTAAATATGGGAAAATGCATTTCCCATGCCGGGGCAGCCTTCCTGCGGGGCAGTTCTTGGCGGGCTGAGCGTGAGGCATCAACTCCACGGTTGTATCCGGAGTCCTCGGAAGTTGCTGAACCTCACTAAAAATAGTGTTTTTCTTCTTGGTTTGGGTTTTTTTCATGTGTTTGGTTTTTTTTTTAATTTTTTTTTTTTTGTGTGTGTGTTTTCAATTATTTTTGGCAGAGTTTTTGAAGGCCTCATTAGAGAATTATGTGAAAAATCTGGAAGTGTCCATAAAGATCATCCGGATGGAGCAGCGGTCGGGGCTGATCCGCGCGCGGCTGCGGGGGGCAGCAGCCTCCAAAGGGCAGGTGATCACCTTCCTGGACGCGCACTGCGAGTGCACCCTGGGCTGGCTGGAGCCGCTGCTGGCCAGGATAAAGGAGGACAGGTAAGGGGGGCTCTCCGGCCTTCCCGGGCAGGGCACCCCCCTCCTGCCGGAGGCCGCTCCTCGGTTTCGCTGTGCTGCTGAAAGATAGACGTGACGACAAGTCATTGGTCTCAAAACGAAGGCTTAATGTCTTTAAAATTTATCAGGAAGAGACAGTTTCTCTAATGTTTGTGTCAAAATTCTAAATAAGCTTTTTTCTAAATAAGCTTTTGATTCCTACAGCAGGATTTCTGTTCCTGCCCGTAAGAATAGTAACGACAGCAGCTTGTGCCATTTACCGTCACAAGGTCTAGGTGGCTCCCACCCTGATGACCACCTTTCTCCCTTCTTTTTCCCAGCTGCGCCTTTTGTCCGTGACCTCCAATACTCTGGAAGGTCCCTTCCAACCCAAACCATTCTAGGATTCTGTGAAATTTGAACTTTCTTTCCCCCTTCCTTCTTTCCCCCCTTCCTTCCTTTCTTTCCCCCCTTCCTTCCTTCCTTCTTTCCCCCCTTCCTTCCTTCCTTCTTTCCCCCCTTCCTTCCTTCCTTCTTTCCCCCCTTCCTTCCTTCCTTCTTTCCCCCCTTCCTTCCTTCCTTCTTTCCCCCCTCCTTCTTTCCCTCTCTTTTTTTCTCTCCGTCTCTCTCTCGGTCTCTCTCTTTTTTTTTTTTTTCAGTAGACGATACAATTTCCCCCTTTTCTGTGCATGAGTGCACATAGTCCCTGCAAGCGAGACCCGGGAACTGCCCTGGCCCCCGGCAGTGTTGGAGGAGCCGAGGTCCTTGCGGTGCTGGCTGGAGGAGCCGCCCCAGCCTGCCGAAGCGCGCACCTGGGAGCTGGGGTTCGAGCTCATTTCTGAAGGGCCGAGCAGGTGCTCCTGCTGCTGCGGGGGGGAGCGTGCGGCGTCGCCCCTGCCCTTGGGAGAGGACTTGGCTGAGGAGCCGAATGACCCCCGGGCAGGGCTGGGCGGTGGCAGCTTTTGGCTCTTGGGAGAGCCACGAGGAGTCAGTGCGTCCAAAAAGCCGCGGACAGCAGAAAGGGGGAGTTTTGCATGGTGTCTGGTAGAGAAGACCTTCACGGTGCGGTGATAAATGGGGTTTTATGCAGAAAAGCCTCAAAATAAGTGCAATATTCAGCGTACTGACATGAAGGCCAGATTGGACGGGGCTTGGAGCAACCTGGTCTAGTGGGAGTAGTGGGAGGTGTCCCTGCCCAGGGCAGGGGGTGGCACTGGGTGGATCTCCAAGGTCCCTTCCAACCCGAACCATTCTGTGATCCTATGAAAACATATTTTGTTTTAAAAAAGCTCTTTTTTTTTTTTTTTTTTTTTTCTTACAGGAAAACTGTTGTCTGCCCAATCATTGACGTGATCAGCGATGACACGTTTGAATACATGGCTGGGTCGGATATGACTTACGGAGGGTTTAACTGGAAACTTAACTTTCGCTGGTATCCGGTTCCCCAGAGAGAGATGGACAGGAGGAAAGGAGACAGGACCTTGCCCGTGAGGTAAGGAGAGTGCGTGGAGAGTACACTGCGATTTGACTCCGCTGTGTACTCGTTTATGTAGCTAATGATGCTTAATAGCTAGGATTTTGCTGCGGTGTCAGAGAACACACGTCAGATAGTTGTGGCACACTGTTCAGGGTAGAGAAGACCAAAATCTGACCTATCCTTCATGCTGCCAGGTAGTTATCAGAGCTGAGAAAACTCATTTGTATCTTCTTTTCAACATTCAGTAATTCAAAATATCACCTGCTCTTTAAGTTTTCTCTTATTTCTGCAAATAGCCTCTTGACCTTGTGCTTGCAGGTGTTGCTGTTTTTCATAATGTAAGGCAAATATTAGAACATATTTCTGAAATACACATTATTGAACATTGAACCCAAGTATTTGCTTGTGATGATTTGCGCTTAAAATGCACGCTTTTATTGCCCGAGAAAATAAAATTGATGACTGTGCACACTGAGTCAAAAATGATCTAAGAGTCTGTCCTGAATTCCTGTGATCGTTCCTGGCCTCTTCCATTTAATTGCTCAAACCACGGACTGTAACAAAAACCTCTAGAAAAACTTTACATGAAGCTGAAACAGAACAAATTGAATAAATTACTTGCAATGGGTTATTTGCTCAGCTCTAATAGCTTCTGTGGTCTTCACAAAAAGTTTAAAAAAAAAAAAAAAGAAAGAAAAAGAAAAGCTTTCACAAGTGGATGTAATGGTTTCAAACCTGTCTGAGGGACATGATGAAGTGGAGAGAATTCCAGTCCTGCATAGCCCCGATTGTGCGCAACAGGCAGATAAAGGGAGAGCCAACTCACGGCCCCGCTTTGCGAAACCCTTCCAGGTAAGGCAGTGGATGGGCCAAGAAAAGCCTTTCAAAATCGCTTATGCCGCAAAATGGCCAAAAATCTGCCATTGTTTGTCCTTCAAAGGCTGGAGTCAGGGAAGGGCTGGAATTGTTAGATTTTGTTCTCAGGAAGAGCAGGGTCCCCAGGAGCCGGAGCGGACCCTGGCGCTAGCAGAGTGGGGGCAAAGCTGGTCTTGAGTCAGGGGAATCGTTTTTCTCATCATCTAAAGTATTATCCCTCAGCTGCGAAGTCTGATGGCAGCTGTTTCATTAAAGCTGAGGTGTGCGTTAAGATTGGCAGAGTTAATTACGCTAACGAGCTGCCGAGCCTCACGCCGTGTCGCTCGCTGTGCTCCGTTTATCCCCTCTCGCCCGTGCCTGGTCAGTTCACAGCCAAAGACACGCAAAGCCCAGCTCTTATTTCTTTATCTTGACACGGAGTAGTACTTAATCCTGATTCAGACATGTAATTGATGACGTTCAAAATTTTTAAAACAAAAAAAAGCGCCTTTTTTTTTTTTTTTTTTTTTTTTTTTTTGATCTTTCCCCCCTCCCCCAGCTTCTACCTGGTGGTTGCCTGGGCTTTTTGGGGGTTCTGCTGGTGCGAGGGGCGTTAGCGAGCCGAGCGTGGGCGAAGGAGTCAGAGATCCATGCCGAGTGCCACGTGCCCCGTAATTATCACTTAGGCAAGCGCTTTGGAGCGATGAGGTGGCTCCGAGGGTGTGGAATTGTGCTGGCTCAAAGCCAAAGTGTCAGCTTTTAGACACCTAGATGCCTTTTCCAACCACGTAATGGAGGCCTTTCAGTCTCTTGGGTGTTGGGCTAAGGTGCTCCCGGCTTCATTCTCCCTTTTACCCGACGGGAGGGGAACCAGCGAAGCGAGGGAGCCGTGGTGTGCCCGGGTGGAGCAGCCTCCCCGCAGGAAACCACATTTCAGGAGTGATCAGCTGCTCTCGGCGCTAGCTGGAGTTCCCAAACGCTTACCCAGCGTGCGGCAGCACGACAGTCCTCCGGTGTCGGAAACGCAATCGCAAATTCGGCAGCCAAGGAGGAAAAGTGTAATATTTTGGCTAAGTTAAGAATGGTTTTGGCAGCTGCTGCCACCTGAATATTCAAAATATGAGGGGGAAAAAAAAAATAAACAAAAGCCTAACCCGTACCAAAAAATCTAGAAACAAATTGGTGAGTTCATTTTTTTTTTTTTTTTTTAATTGCATGTTGCTTTCCTCATTCTGTAACATTATCGCAGTCTCACGTAGATTGAATGTGTCTTTATTCGTAGTCTTTCTTTGTAATCAACAGAATAGGTGTAGAATACAAGCATCCCTGGGCTCCGCGTTTGTGGGCACGTATGCCTAGTATAACCGCTGCACTGGGCTTTTCCTTTTTCCTACATAAAAAAGCCATGTCATTGATAGAAGTTTTACCCAAAATATTTACCTTCCATAATAACATTGATAAACTCCTGCCTTTGCTTTTGAGATGTAAAACCACAACGCATACATTTTTTAAAAAATATTTTACATACAATTTATTCTTTCTGTATAATTTTTATTACCGTGTAAATGTTTTCATGGAGGAGACCGGGATAGCTTACTGGTAAGAGCTCGCTGTCGCTCTGAGCGGGGCTGGTTGGCCCCAGGGGAGGGGAAGGCAGGAGGTGCCGCGCTCTCAGCAGGGGGTACCCGAATCTCTAGTCCGTAGAGCTGAAACGCTGCTTGTTTGCTCGCCTGGGGCGTTAAAGCAACCCTTAAATTCCTAAGTTAGGTATTTGAGTCAAATATCCGCCTTTGTCGGCATCTCTCGATTTAGTGGGAAAAGGTTAATTAATTCGGTGACTCTGGTATCAAACCCGCACAGCTAATTGTCATGCAGTAGAGCTGGGAGAGGGTTTTCTTACTGACAGCTATTAGCAAAGTTAGATTGTTTGGTGTATTTTTCGCAAACAGACCGGTGGGGATTCGTAGGTGCCTCTCGTGCTAATTGGCGATGCCTCGCCTTGGACGGATGGGGTTCTGTTCCCAGATCCGTACGTGGGTGCTATTCCTGCTCTTCGCACCGCAGTCCCCGCCACTTTTGCCCATTATTTTCTTCCGCTGGTTCTTCAACCCCCGTCTGACGTCCCCTCCTGTTCTCCTTTCCTTCTTCCCGTATCTAGTTTTCTCTTGGGTCAGCGAACACCGTGATAGCGTCACTGTTCCCGGCATAGCCTGAAATGGTAACTCTTCCCCAAAGAATCGCAGGTTTTGCGAAGGTAGCAAAAGCCTTTCCAGCTTGCCAGTGTTACCAGTTTAAAGGCGGTAGTTGAAGGTGGGCAGTGCTGGGGACGGAGTTCTCCTGGGCACCAGCCCCTTCTCCTTGTCCTGCGGGAAGAGAGGACAGGAGTCGGTGCTCATCAGATACTGGCGTTTCTTGGTGTTTATTTTAAATGTACTTACAGTTTTTTTACACATACAGTGATCCGAAGCAAAAGCCACATCGAGGAGCTTTCGGTTCACGAGGTGCCTTTGCTCGGACCAAAACTGTAAAGTGAGAACCAGAGGGGGACATTGAGAAGGAATCCCTAAAGACAAGATTGTTCCTGGAGACAGAGCTGTTCAGGACAGACACTTCATTCTGGGAGGTTCCTTAGATCAGTTGAAACATACTTTTGCAGCTGTATTTGCAGAAATCAAATGTGAACTGTGGCTGCAAATGTCACCTGAGCCGTGGCGCTTGCGGGGGCTTCCAGGTGGTGCTTTCGGGGGGTGTTCCTGAAGGTGCAGCAGCCCCCAAGGACTCCTGTCGATGGGTGCATTCGTATTTTCTTTCGTTTGAATAGCAAAGGCTATTCAGGGCTGTTCTGATGCACCTCGGGATTTTTTCTCGTTTCTACATAGAGCAAATGCTGTAACTTCCGCTGGAGGAACCTCCGGCTTTGTAAGCTTTGCAAATGCTGAGACCTTGCCAAAATGTGTTATTTGAAGTGCGAAGCCCGTTTCTGTTCCCAGAGGGCTCTCTGGGAGCCAAACCCGGATGGTTGCCCCGTGCAGAGGTGGAATCTAAAGCCAAAGCTCCTGCAGTGATCCGGGGCAGGTGGGTAGGTCTGGGAAGCAGGAGAAGAGCGAGCTCCGGGCAGTGCAGTCCGTCCCTGGTGAGGTGGACGGTCACGGGTAGTGCCAGCTAGAGCCAGCGCTCTGCCAAACCCTTCCGATCTTCTTTTTCCACCGAAAAAGCCTTGTGCAATATTTGTACTTTGCAGAACATCCTTTGTCTTTAAGTGAACTCATTTCTCCTGCTGTGATTTTGCCGGTGGCAACAGAAGACTTGTCTGCACTCAGATCAGTTTACAAACATCTTGTCTTCTTGCATCTACAGTATTAAAAACATAAAGCGTTTCTGAGCTGGGCATTTACAGCCTCTGCAGAGCACATTCCTGTGGATATTCCCATACTCGCCCTTTTTTTTTTTTCTTTTTAAGCTGAAGACACTCCAAGCTAGTATTATAAATACTAAAAAAATATAATTTGTTCCAGAAAATCTTGTCTTGGGTATAGATCAGTTATTGAGAGGAAAAATGCAAGATCAAATATCAGGAGTACATTGTATTTATCTTCTTAAGTATTATTGTATTATCTTCTTATTATTGCCCATCCCTGGAGGGGTTCAAGGCCAGGTTGGACGGGGCTTGGAGCAACCTGGGCTGGTGGGAGGTGTCCCTGCCCAGGGCAGGGGGTGGCACTGGGTGGGCTTCAAGGTCCCTTCCCACCCAAACCATTCTACGATTCTATGGCTGATTAAACTTAGAGTTGGCTGCAATGAATACTGCCTAGGCGTTGTACAGCAGTTTGGAAACTGGTGTAAAAACCTCATTCCAAGCTGTACAAATAGCGGTCTTGTTCGTTAGCGATGTTGCCCTTGTGAGTGTTGGACCCCTTTGAGCAGGACGGGGCGGTTGGAGGGCACGGGGCGAGGTGACGTTACGTGGCTTTGGGGAGCTCACAGCCTGGGGGGACCTGGCCTGAGCATCCCCTGCCACCGCAGGGCTGGGGACCCTCGGGAGCCACCCCGCCCCCGTCATGGCACGGGGCTGGGGGCTCGGTGGGGTGCAGCACACCCGGGGGTGCTGAGGTGCCTTCGGGTCCTGCAGCTCCTCTCCTGGGAAGTCCACGGTGCAGGTACAGGAACGGGAATCCTGCTTGCTGCTAACAACCGCAGAAATGAGAAGCAGGCGTTATCTCGAAAATAAAATTAAAAGTGGGTTTGGATGATGATTGGGGCTAATCATAACACATTACCGTAGTTGTTAGTGTGACTCCACGTAGGCAAAATATAGCTAATAGGCACGAAGCTCAGAAAAACCCTGTAGGAACCCTTACTCTTTCTAATATTGCTGTTTTCAGCGGTTTTTACGGTGAGAGCTCTGCAGATCTGTTTGTCTAACATTAAATTTACATAACAGAGGATAGTCCTGCCTGCTGCCTTTCAGTTATTTGAGAATCCGTTAATTACATTTTACAGCATGAAACCCAGCGCTTCCAGTTCCAGTTAGTGAGCTATTAGGGAAACGCTGTTTGTTTTTCATAAACAGTTGCTGATGGCATTTCCGAAGAGCGCGGATCTGTGCGTGCAGTTCAGTTGCATCATTCAACAATTGCTGAAGACTGAATCTGGGCAAAATTGGGAAATTTTGTACCGTTCAGGGAAATAGTGTCTTCCTCCAGGGAAAGAGATGGAAGGGGAAGAAGGCGGGGAGGCGGAGGATGAGGTGTCTGTTGCAGGCAGTGGAGTGGGGGTGGTTTTGGCGGTCTGAAAGCAGCGGCACTCCTGCCCTCGGGCAGGTTCGTGAGGGTGGGAGCGGAGTGGGGTGGGAGCCGAGCTTTCTTCATGCGGTGCAGGGCACGGGCCCATCAAAATGTTTGTGGATTGCCGAGAGTCCTGCGGGAACCTGGCCGGTTGGCAGGAGGGGAGGAAGCCGAGCACTGACACAGCTCTTGGTACCAGTGTAAGTAGTTTTGCGTACACCTATAGAGTTTCTAGATAATCAATAAGAGAAATCTCCTTTAAATATAGTATTTTTGCATTGGCAATCATAGAATCATAGAATCATAGAATCGCTGAGGTTGGAAGGGACCTTTAAGATCATCAAGTCCAACCTTTAACCTACCCTGACAAAAGCCACCTCTAAACCATGTCCCCAAGTGCCCCATCTACCCTTTTTTTAAACACCTCCAGGGACGGTGAATCCACCACCTCCCTGGGCAGCCTATTCCAATGTTTAATAACCCTTTCAGTGAAAAAATGTTTCCTAATATCCAATCTAAACCTCCCCTGACATAACTTGAACCCGTTTCCTCTCGTCCTATCACTTGTCACCAGGGAGAAGAGGTCAGCCCCCATCTCTCTACACCCTCCTTTCAGGTAGTTGTAGAGGGTGAGAAGGTCTCCCCTCAGCCTCCTCTTCTCCAGGCTAAACACCCCCAGCTCCCTCAGTCGTTCTTCATAAGGTTTGTCCTCCAGACCCCTCACCAGCTTTGTAGCCCTTCTCTGGACACGCTCCAACACCTCCATGTCCTTCTTGTAGCGAGGGGCCCAAAAGTGAACGCAGCACTCGAGGTGGGGCCTCACCAGTGCCGAGTACAGGGGGATGATCACTGCCCTAGTCCGGCTCACCACACTATTCCTGATACAGGCCAGGATGCTGTTGGCCTTCTTGGCCACCTGGGCACACTGCTGGCTCATATTCAGCCGGCTGGCCACCAACACCCCCAGGTCCTTTTCTGCCGGGCTGCTTTCTGGCGCAAAAGCAGGTCAATTAAGGAAGGTTCCAGAGCCAGCTTTATGTTGTGCTCCCGGCTCTAGATGGTATTTAGCTTCCGTGGTGCCGGTCAGATGGAGGGTCGCACCCCCCGCCGTCCCCATCTGCTGCCCTTGGTCCGGCGCGGGCCGGCGCTGGTGCCCGGGGCAGGAGCCCAGCAAGGCTGAGGGTGGTAAACGGCTTGGAAACGGGGGGAGGTTTGGCCCCGTCCAAGTGACAGGCAGGTAATTAACTCAGGTTCCAGTGCTGAGAGCACAGGGAGAAAAATAGAAATGAAGCGTTGGTAAACGCAGGGTCCGGTGCTACGCCATTGCTGAGCAGGGGGGATTTTTCTGGGAGTGATGATAGTCAGCTCCGGCAGGAGAGGAAATAATTGCACAGCGGGGAAATTACCTGGATTTGTGGAGTTGGAGAGCAAGGGAGGACTCCTTACAGCCAGGGCTGTGCCCGGTGCCGGCACGGGGACAATTCCCGTGCAGCACACCCCGTCCCGCGGGTCTGAGCCTCCGCACCCCGGCTGCGCGACACCCGCACCGACCCGCGCTTAACGTAGGCTCTGCGAGCATTAGCTAATTAGTGTTGCCCATCGGCCATGCAAAAGCTCCTCGGGGAAGGTTTGAGAAATGCTCAAGCGATGAGCAAGGTGGGGGTCGGTCTCTTCTCTCTCATGAAGAAAGGCTGAGGGACGTTGGTCTTTTCAGTCTGGAAAAAAGGTGACTGGGGGGGGATCTTCTCAGTGCTTGTAAACACTGAAAGGGTGGGTGTCGGGAGGATGGGGCCAGGCTCTTTTCAGTGGTGCCCGGGGACAGGACAAGGGGTAACGGGCACAAACTTGACCATGGGAAGTTCCACCTAAACGTGAGGAGGGAATTCTTTACCCTGAGGGTGGCAGAGCCCTGGCACAGGCTGCCCAGAGAGGTGGGGGAGTCTCCGTCTCTGGAGACATCCCAACCCCGCCTGGACGCGTTCCTGTGCCACCTGCTCTGGGTGACCCTGCTCTGGCAGGGGGTGGGACTGGGTGATCTCCAGGGGTCCCTGCCGACCCCGGCTGCTCCGGGATTCTGTGATCGCGCTGAGGTCTGCTGGTGGGGGGATGCATCTCCAGGGACCAGTTTGGGGTGAAACCCCCTTTCTCTGGAGCCCCTCTGCTGTGAGGACAGGCTGAGAGAGCTGGGGGGGTTCAGCCTGGAGAAGAGAAGGCTCCGGGGAGACCTTGGAGCCCCTTCCAGGCCCTCAAGGGGCTCCAGGAAAGCTGGGGAGGGACTCTGGAGCAGGGAGGGGAGCCATGGGACGAGGGGGAAGGGTTTTACCCTGAAAGAGGGGAGATTTAGATGAGATGTGAGGAAGAAATTCCTTGCTGTGAGGGGGGTGAGCCCCTGGCCCAGGTTGCCCAGAGAAGCTGTGGCTGCCCCATCCCTGGAGGGGTTCAAGGCCAGGTTGGACGGGGCTTGGAGCAACCTGGGCTGGTGGGAGGTGTCCCTGCCCAGGGCAGGGGGTGGAACGAGATGGTCCTTAAGGTCCCTTCCAACCCAAACCATTCTGTGATCTGGGCACTGGAGTTTGTGTGTGCGCACCATTCACCTTGTCAGAGAGCCGGGGTTTGGTGGGAACGCACCGGGCCGGTAACTCCGAGCCATGGTCCTATTGCCTGGGGTGAGCATTCTTCATCTCACGTAGACTTTAAATGCTGAAAAAAACACAGAGCAGATATTTCCGGGGAAATAGGACATCTTTACACAAAGAGAAGTTGCACTCTGACTGGATTTGCCTGTTGTAAGGATTTATAATCCTGTTAAGAGAGATTATGCCTGGTAATTTTATGCACATTTAGTCTCCCTCTAAGGCAAAGCCGAGGCATTAAACTCTCTTTGCTAAGCATTTCAGATTGGATTTGCACTGCTGTTCTGGATGCAGAAGGCCAAAATTCCATCCACTTTACCATTACAATGCTCCCGCAATAATCTATGGGAATTTTGCGGGCCGGCGGCGGCCCTGGGGCTCCCCCTCGGGCAGCGCTCTCGTGGCCGCGGGGAGCTCTGCCCGAGCGGCCAGCCCAGCCCTCTGCCCACTGCTCCTAGCTCCTGGTGAAGCTGCTGCACATAGAGAATATTTATAGTCAAAATGTCTGAGGTAGTGAAATGTACTGTAGTGTCACTTAATAACTTCCACAGTGTCTTTCAAAAGGTATTTTTTCTTTTCTTTTCTTTTTCCTCTTTTTTTTTTTTTTTTTTTTTTTTTTTTCTTCTTCTGTTTGTTTTCAACTAGGACCCCTACTATGGCTGGTGGCCTATTTTCTATTGACAGAAACTACTTTGAAGAGATAGGAACTTACGATGCAGGAATGGATATCTGGGGTGGCGAGAATCTTGAAATGTCTTTTAGGGTAATTGCCGTTTTCCTTCATTTTCTGTCGACAACCGCAGTTGTGCTGTAACGGTCCCTGCGCCGCGGACGGGGCGCTTCCGCTTTAGCTGTCGTGCAAGTCATGGCTTATTTAAATTCTCAAGATGTTTGGGGATGCCTCATTGTAGTATTTTGGTCCTTTTTACTGCATGAAACGTTTTATTACTGTTTGGAATTTTTTACACTGCCAAAATAATATATGTATATATTTTAGTAATGCATTTCTTTATAAAAGAAACGAGGCTTTCCACGAGCTAGTGCAAATGCTAACTGACATAAATAAGATATAAATTTGTACAGTGTAAAAAAGAAATATTCAAATATATGTTTTAACAGAAGTTTTTGAAAGTGTATGTCGTCATGAACTTGCAAGTTCTGGCTGGGATTTTTATTCTGTGTGAGAGCCGCGAGAGAAATGTCGCGTCCTGCAGAAAAGTGACTGTATTTCTGCCGGGGATAGGGACGTTGCCCGTGACGAGAATAAAATCCCTTTGAGTGAAATGCGCTAAGTAATTGTCTTTTAGACATCAAGGAAAATTGAAAAATTGAGTCTTTGATAAGTAATTGTTAGAAAGGGTGTAGAAAATTACTTGGAACATCTCTGATGTATCACAATTTATGCATTTTAAGTAAGCGTGCAAAGTAAACGCTGGCGTACCCGCCTGGTACCCGTAGCACCGCATGGGGGTAGCCTTCTTTCCTTTTTTTCTTGGTCTTTTGCCTTCAGCCGGGGCTGGCAGGCTGTTTTCTGTCGACAGGAACTACTTTGAAGATTTTTTGTGAAGCAGGTATTTCTAGAGAAGACCAACTGAGAATTTGAAAGCATTTTCAGGCCGTTTTCTATAAACTATAATTGTTCGCTTTCCAGCGAAACAGAAGGGTAGAGTTGCTTCTTCTGAGCGTTGATGTTTTAAATCAGTGGGTTTTAACATTTTCTGGTGCATAGACCCCTAAAAATATTCCTTGGATGTATATAGGCCACTATATAAGAGCTTATTTTTAACTGAAGTCTGTAAGTAGGCTTGTTTTTCACGTCTTTGGAAGCGATCCCTGGAGCAGAGCGTGGCCAGCACTGCTTTAAAGCACGGAATGTGGGCCCCTCGTAGAGTAAACCCGCGTATTACTGCTGTTCGTCTCTCACCGAGGATCAGAGTGTGTGATTTCTGGGGAGCAAAGTTCACCTCCTGCATTGAAATTGGAAGGCCAGAGTTGCTGATGCGCATTAAACCCTGCCGGAGGGAGCCTGGAAGCCGCTTGGGATTGCTGGCCTTTGTTGTTGCCTACAGAAAACCTTTCCCGGGACCAATTTTGGGTCATTTCTGTGGAAAGGTCCCATTCGGGAAGAGTCTAAAATATTTAACTGTCCTTTTGGAAGAACACTGGGTTTGCATCATAAAAATGGTAATCCCTAAAAACCCAACTCTAATAACGGCAACTTTTGTCAAGAGTCCGTATCGGAGAACACATGGAAGTTGATTCTCCCTGGGCTCCTTTTGGCAGTGGCTATTTTTGTTAACAAAGATAGAAATATTGATCATTTTTCTGTCAGGCCTTTTAAGTGCAACAGAATAAAATAATTTATGATGCTGTGGCCTTTTTCAGCTCCCCGATGCAACAGATTCATTTTGGCAGAAAGCATTTGAGCGTCTGCTGAGAGCAGCACGTGAGCGTGCGTCCAGCTTCCAGCATACGCCGAGGAAACCCCTAGCCAGGATATTCACGCAGACTCCTGCGCGAGTAATGCTAATATATTTTGAAAGCCTTTCCTGAGAAGTTTAGCGATTTGCTGGTGATTTTCTGTCTTCATCATGTGCCGTTCTGCTCTGGCTCTCAGCAGCTGCCGGGGAAGCTCCTCGGGGCTCATTTGGGGAGGATTTGGGGTTTGTGGTCCTGTGTAGTGCAGGATGAGCTGGTACCTCTGCCTTTGGATGGTTTCTCTGTTCTGCTTCCTGGCCACTTCTAGAATTTATATTTTTTATATATATATGTGTATATATATAAAATATATACTTGGAGGGTTTGTTTTTCTTCTTTTTTTCTTCCCTAAATAATCATTCCCTCATTCCCGTTTCAAATTGGACTTGAATTTCTATTCAGTGCTCATGCGAGTAAGCCAGCGATGGGCTTGACTTGTATAAATGTTGTGAGAATACCGTCTTGAGATCTTCAGTTCAGCTTTAAATTGAAAATCTCATTCCAAGATATATGGCAAGACGAAGACCAACAGTAGCCGTGCTCTCCGCAGAAAGCCCTGGTGATAAGAGCAGGGGCTTATTCTTATTTTAGTCGTTATTCTTGTTTTACTTCTTAAGGCTGAGGTGGGGGAGCAAGGAGGGGACGCGCACGGGTTTTCTCATGAACTCTTTGGGCATCGTTTTACAGAACATTATTTTATGTCTTTGGAAGATTCTCCCACTTAAACTTCAAGAAACATTAGCAGCCTGGAAAGCTGCACCCGCCTAACACGGGGCCATGGTGTCAAGAACAGAACTAAAAAGATGTGCTTCCAGCGCCGGGAGGTCAGCGTGGAAATGCCAGGCAGCTGCGCCAGGCTGTTTCTCGGTATTTAGAGCTTTCGTCTGTAAAGAAAACCAACCAAATAATCAAGTACATCAAGTACGTCCGGATCGATAAAATGCCAAGGTGTCTGCATTTAAAAACCCATCTGATGTAAAGCATCTGCAGAAAATTGGTAGCGAAGAGTGCCAAGGGGCTGGGGGGGTTCCTGCAGCAGCCGCGCTGCAAACCTGCAATTATCCGGCAGGTTTCTGGAATATCTCATCGCAGTCAGGCAAGCGCTGAGACTAAATCTTGCTTTGGAAAATTACTATAATAGGAGCCAGAGGGAGCTTTCTAGAGCTCTTGTTAGAATTTTGTCATCAAATGGGAGGGCGTTAGTTCTGGTGTTGGTCCGCTATTCAGAAAACAAACCCCAAAATCCCTGTTTTGTTAATCCCTGCATCCTCAAAAAATTTTCTAAAGTGTCTTCCCTGACTGATGTCTGCGAACGTCCCATCTGCAGCCAGCGACGGCGGTGGCATTGTCCCTAGTGCGACCATGACAAGGGTTCGCAGTGGGCTTGGTGTCGGGGGGGCAGGTGGCCATGTCTGGGCTGGACGCGGTGCCGGTGTCCCCCAGCGTTGCCGGGTCCTGCACGGCCCCGGGCAGCAGGGTCCGACGGCAGGCGGTGACCGTCCGTCCGTCCTTCCCATCAAACAGCCCACGGTGGCGTGGCGAGGGCTGCGGCTCTGTGCAATTCCCTTATTTCTGGGTAAATCGATACTTCTTCATCTTTTAGCTGTGCTGCTGCTCGTTGCCGAGCGGTCTTTAATGATGCCTTTTGGAGGATCTCTTTTAATAACGGCAGTTGGGGAAAAAAAACCCCAAATCCTGGCAGGAATCTCTTACAGCTGTAAGAGTCTACTTTAGTAAATGAAAACCTCATCTAATCTTAAATATTTACCATATTTTTATCTATAGAATTCCTTAAACATTTTAAATTTTCTGTTAAATTCTCTTAAGTGTTTTTTCCCCAATCAGAGAATGCCCTGAAAGCCTGATAGTCGGAAAGGAGCTCATACGGCTTCAGAAAGGGTATTAAAAATAATCTGTCCATCAGGGAAGAAAACAAAAAAAAGATTATTCTTTAGAATAATCCAAATAGGCCAAAGCAAGGCTAGAGAAAGCAAATGCCTATTCTAACAGGAGTAAGATGCTGTTTACTTTTGGTTTTCTGGCAGCTGTTGGAAGTGCAGAGGAGGGTATGCAGGTGTTCCCACGGGCTCTGCTCCCAAGGAACAGGCCATGGGACAAGAGGAAACGGCCTGAAGTTGCCCCGGGGCAGGTTTGGGATGGATATTAGGAAACATTTCTTCACCGAAAGGGCTGTCAAGCATTGGAAGAGGCTGCCCAGGGCAGTGGTGGAGTCGCCATCCCTGGAGGTGTATAAAGCCGGACAGACGAGGTGCTGAGGGACGTGGGGTAGTGGGGGTTTGGGGAGCGTTGGGTCGATGGTTGGACTTGATGATCTGAAAGGTCCCTTCCAACCGTAACAATTCCATGTGTATTTCCTAAGCAGTGTGATATATTGATATGTTGTTCTCCATCGCTGAAATTTCTGTTTTTCCCGTTGCAGGAAGCGTTATAGTAAGGATAGAAGAGTGATACAGCAAGGACGTTTAATTGACTTGTAACCTGGTGTAGTGTCCCATCGATAGAAATACTCCTATTATAGCAGGTGCAAATGGATCCCCATTGCGCAGACCCACACGGGGGGGCAGAAGGGGCTGTCCCAAACCCCGTCCCCTGCCGTGTCCCATCCCCGGCGGTGGCTGCTGGACCAGGAGGAGCGTCCGGACGCTGGCTGTGCTCCTGGTGTAAAGCCTGAGGAGGCCGGGTGCTATGGGTGACGCTTTCCCAGATCTGCGCAACGGGTTGTTCGTAGCAATGTTTCAGCCCGACTCTATGTGAGGTCTCAACTTTCAGCTGCAAAATTCCAGGCGTAAGCAGAGAGCGTTTAGGGAGACAGTTTTTAGCGGGAGCCTTGACCTGGGTGGCTGGAAGAGCAGCGCGGTGCCATCGCGGGCATCGCAGTGTGCGCCTCCCGGCGAGGCTGGGAAGGGCGCGTGCCTGACTGACTATTCTCAGAAGTACACCGTGATGTTGAAATTAACTTTGCGTGCCGGCGAGTGGAATTCGGGGTATATAAATCCCTAATCACCTGGCAAACAGGTTGAAAATCTCTCTGTGCTTTTCAATGTTCCTTAGCTGTTTGGCTATATTAACTAATTGTAGGAGCACAGCTTGCTCGTGAATGGTACTCAAAATACATTTGTGTGCTTACATTTAAAGCATACAACATTGTTGCCTTTCTTTGGACTGCATTTATTTTTCTGTAAGTCAAGATTCTTACGTTTCTGTAGGGAAAATATTCAAGAAACGCTGGTTCAGTTGATTTCATTGTAGAGATTTTTTGGCATTAAGAGTTTTCAGGATTTTCTTCCCTTAATTATCACTGCATGGCAGCCTTTAATGCATTTAACATAACTGTGCTTACGTTTTAACTTACTTTCTGACTGCAATAATTGTTGGGGATTTTTTTTACCATAGCTTTGGTCTGTGCATATACGTGAGAGATGTTTAATCTAACACCATCGTCAATAAACACACATGTACCTAAAGAACCCCTTTAGGTAAAGAACTATTTTTTTAAAACGAAGTAAGTAGAATTATTAATATGGAAGGCATTTGCTTTCGGTGTTTTTATCTCTGTAGCCTGAGATTTTAGTTTTATTTTGCTCTTAACTTTAAAAAGGGACATCAAGTCAGTGTTCAAAAATGACGGAAGAGAAGAAATGCTGACAGTGGGCTGCGCAGAGATCAGCTGGAGTTTAAAGCACTCTGTCTATGCAATAATAGGAATGGGTTTAAAACGTCTGTGAAATCAAAGGTACTTCTAAATAATTAATGCCTGTATTTAAAAAGGGATACGCTTCTTGTGCAAATACTACAAGCCTTAGTTTTAATTCCGTGGCGTGCAGTGTCCCTGCCACAAATTTTGAAGGAATTAATATTTGTAAGCGAAAAGATCGATAGGAAGCGGGTTAGTCTCGCATGGGCTTATTAGAAGGCAAATTACAACCTGCTGCCTTTGACAGCTCATTTTCCAGACCAAGGGAATGTGGCGGGTCTGCGGGGTCTGTTCTTCCCGAAACAGCTCAGTAAGGGGCACTCTGGACATGATCTGAGTCGGGAGAAGGTGGAGATAAGTAAGAACTGGTGGGTGGGCAGAGGAAGGACGAGGTGTCGGGCTGGGCACAGGTCACCGATAGAGTTTCTTCACTGCAAAGGTGGAGCTGGAATTGTTCGTTATTGCTATATAGCTTTTCACGAAAAGTGGGGAATAAGCCTGCGGAGCGTGCTGGGTTGGCAGGTGCAGAGAGGGAGTCGATGTGTGGTTGAAGTACCAGGGCTGGAAGAATATCTGGGTTTGGGGGGTTCATTCAGGTGGAGGGAGAAGGGTTAAACTTCAGAGGAGAAGGGAAGGAACACACCTTGAGCCTTAAAAATTGTGACGTGACAATAACTGGCTTATGAATATTTCAGTGTGAACTTTAGAGTTAATTTTGGGGTTTTTTTAAATGAGATACATCAGTCTTGTACCAGAATACACTCCGTTTGTGGTTCTTTTTCTGGCAAGAGAGAGCCAAGATGACCAGAAGGACTGCAGTAAAGCAATAATTCATAAAATCATCGCCATGGTTAGAAAAACCTAGGCCTGTTGGAGGAAAGGTGCAATTCATTGCAAATATCTGATTCCCAAGCTACGGGATCGAATAAGTTGTTTCCCTGGAGGTTTTGCTGGATTAAAAAACGTAACGAATGTTAAAATGAAAAGGACTGCAATAAGTTTCTGTCCAAAATTTTTGGAGTAGGACGTGGCGCAGCCACCGGTGTGGGTAGAAGGGGCTGGCAGGTGTGGAGTACCTGAAGTGAGGTGGTGCGTGTCCACACGCAGCTCTTCAGCAGCAGGGTACCCCCCGGGACAGTCCTGCTACTCACCGAAGGAGCAGTGAAGAGTGATGGAGTGTATGACCATAGTGTGTCTTGTCTATACGGCAAACGGATCTCCAGAATCCCACAATCCTGAACCATCACGTGAACTTCCAGAGAACGGTCATTTTACCAGGGAACACCCAGGAAGGTTGGGTTGCTTTTTTTAATAGTACCAAAAAGATAAAAGTCCTTCCCTTCGGACCAGAGCACAGGTTCATCCGCGTGCCGGTGACAACTGTAGAACATAGCAGATTGTACCGAGAGCAGCCAAAAATGTGCTTTAAGAAACGTACAGGAACACGTATTTTAAAAAACTGGTAGTGTGGGAGGAGTTTCCTGCCAGGAGAGTTGTTGGAGGGGGAGACGCAGGACCAGCCTTGGCTTGTGTGTGTGGGGGGGTGATGCTGGTCCTTCGGTAGAGACCGTGGGTTGAAGCACACCTGAAATTGCGTGTGCTCGTCACTGTCCCGTCCAGGCCCTGCGTGGACGCGTGGGTGGGGGGTATTGCCGTCCGGCTCCCGCTCCCTTCCCTGGCATCCAGCAGCTGGAAGTTTCACCTGAGCTGACTCGGTGTCACCGAGCTGCGAAACTCAAAATGTTAAACGCAAGAATATTTTGATGTTGTCGTTGCCTGTCCCACCAGGGTACATCCCTTAGCATACTAATGAAATTATATGAAAGGGTTTAGCCCTAATTAAATAAAATCTACATTAAGTTGCTATGGTAACTTATGTCTGTGTGGAGGAGCTCTTACCGCAAGCCTGTACCAGCATTCCTGTTTAAAACACCCAGTGGTTCTTAAACTCCGTGTTTTATTCCCGGGAGGTGTTGTAAATTCCAGGCTGCTTAGGAGGAGGGTAAAGCAAAGGGTGGGACGAGCCCAGGTAAGGACGGGGGCACTGGGCGATACCTTTGTTGATGCCAGAAATGTCAGTGAGCCTCAGTGAAGGGGGGGTCCCAAGGAATCGGTGGCGTCTGGCAGAACAGCGAGGCTCTGTGACGCTGTAAGCGTCCCATGGGACTCTCTGCTTGCTCCTTCGCTCACCTGCCTGCGTTCTGCAGACCTGGACCTTCGGCCTCCTCTGGTTTCTCCTCTACTTCTTCTCGGAGCCTAGAAAGACGGGGGATTGCAGAAGAGCGGTTAATACACAAGCTGATGTATATCACACCGAGAGTCTAGTGATCCGACAGAAAAATATCTTACTTCGTTTAACAACAGAGTATTAAAGTCCAGGGTTATATGATTATATGATTTATTTATTTTTTTTTTTATTCTTGAGCAGTCGTGTTGAAGGCACTGATCTTACTCAGAGCGTAGATTTTGGCTCCAGTGGTGGAAAGGGACAGTTTGCATCTAGGAGGAGTTCATCAAATTCTTTTCTTTGTGTATAACTCTTTTTTTTTTTTTTTTTTTTGAGTTGATCGTGGTACTCACCAGCACGGGAACGTGGGAACATAAGTTTTGCGTTGTGTTTCACTTGTGCGATGTCCAGGGCACCTGGGCTTGCTGCTTTCTGCTGCTGCCTGTGAGATTAGCCAAGGTCTGCTGTGCCTTTGCTCGGGAGGGTCATGAGCATTGTTCTGCTTTGAAAAATAAATACGTATATATATTTTTATATATATATATAAAAAAGTGAAGGTTTCATCCTATTTCTTTAAACGTTTTCAAATCCTGGAAAACCCAAACACAGAGGCGACACACCTACCCTACACTTAACCCGCTAGAGCGTTCTCACAGGGGGGCTGGCGTGTGTCCCTGCTGTAAGGACACGGCCCCAGCGCAGCCGTTCACACGAGCTTTCAGGCTGCCGTTCAACTCCGTGCACTTTCACTACTGTCAAGAGTTGTGCCCCGCCTGTTTCCCTTAAATTTTTGCTTGAAATTCCCTGTTGAATTGTGGCCCGGGGAAATAAATGGGGGGATAGCTGCTACCCTGTCTGTCAGAGACCCTCCTGCTGTGAACGCGGCGTGGTTTGTGTTTGTTGTAGCCGACGTTTTCTGCGTATTTTAATTCCAGATCTGGCAGTGCGGCGGCTCCCTTGAGATTGTCACCTGCTCGCACGTTGGCCACGTTTTCCGAAAGGCAACACCTTACACCTTCCCTGGGGGCACGGGACACGTCATCAACAAGAACAACAGGAGGCTGGCAGAGGTCTGGATGGATGAGTTTAAGGACTTCTTCTACATAATATCCCCTGGTAAGAAACTGGTTGCTGATCGTATTATGATGTATAAAGCTGTCGGAAAAAAGGGAAGTCTAAATGTGAGGTACATAGAGGTAAGTGTAGACACGTGTGCTTGTACGTGTACTAAAAGTTGAGACATACCAGCAAAAGTGCTTGCAAAATTGAAGGGAATGTCCTTCCCGTGTGTCACAACTTTCTATATTCTGTTCCCAAGGGAAAAAATATGAGTTAAGGCTCCTCCTTTCTGGAAGATCATAAGGGTTTTTTTCAGAACGTGATTCCCATCGTGTTAATTTGCAACCAGGTAGGAAAGCTCATTGACCCGTTCTGGCTAAGAAATGCAGAATTTGGCCAGATTTTCCTTATGAGCCCTGAAGGTCCCTTCAGAAGCCTCAGTGGGGGGGCAGCGGAGGTGCTCGGGGTCACTGCGGGGACATTTGGAGCCCTTTGGAGCGCAGGACTCAGTGCCATGAAGTGTCCTCGCCATGTCCTGCCGTCCCACCACAGCCGAGTGTCAGTCCTCAGGAGAAACGTTCTCTTTTAGTCATACAGATTTCTCTTCCGTTTTATTGGCGATTTTCATTTGTATTTCAGTCCAGCGCACACGGCCCATACAGTTGGGTACGGCACGATGGCACACAGCACACACGGTGACGTGAGATAAGAACCAGGTTCCTGTCTGGTCTTAGAGCAGTTGTTAAGGGTTACACTGTGGGTGCGTGTTTTGATGAAATAACCTGGTGGTGTTATATTAAAGCTGGGGGTGTTGTTATCTAAGGATAATTATGGCCTCCCTATGAGTGCGCTTAATGGAGCACGAAACCCCCATGTGCCACCCCATTTTTTTATCTAATTTGATTTGGCTGAGATAGATGAAAAAAATCAGGTTAATATACTTCATAATGTTGTTTTTCTTTTAAAGACTTGTATGTGCAATGGAAAACTATTCTGGGTGGGTTTTTTACTGCAAACAGTTTTACTGATACCTCAAAATTATACGGTTAATAAAAACTAAATGGCTTGAGTTCAAAAGCCAGGATATACCATGTGTCAAGTATGAAAGCCAGCTATTTTTCATAGTATTTATAAATTACTGCTTTAAATGTCTGTGGTAGAGAGTAGCCACAGGCTGTGTAAGCTGTTGTCGCTGTTCTGGTGTGTGCTCTGGGATAATCTGCCCATTCTTCCGTCTTTAAACTTTCTTCCAATTTAAATTCTGTAGCAACAGAATGAGTTTAAATTTTCGCTATCGCCAAGAAGTAAACCCCGGACCGTATTATTACCCGTATGAGTTTGGCGTTTCGTCTCCGGCACAGTTTACTGTTATTATGCCTCAGCTGATCCGGGCTGCAGAGCCGCTTGTTTCCAGGAGCTCTTCTGGTGCTTTGACTTTTCCAGGGGATCGGGACGTCTCAGTCGGTCGCCAGGTGCCAATGTGTAATCGCAAGCCGTGAAGTCGGAATGCTCTTGGCTTCTGCATGGGCTGTTGCACGTGTCCTGTGGCTGTACAGTGCGTGCTCATAAAATAGTCTGAGTCTGTCCTGGAAAACGCTTATCAAGCCCAAAAATTTGAAGCACTGTTAAAAAAAAGTCTAAAGTGCCCTGTTAGTGGTGTAGAAAAGATATTTATATATCTATACCTTATACATACAGTAGATATAGGTGTATATAAATATGTATGTAACAAAAAGATGCAAGCATGAAACAAATCTTTAAAAAAATGTCAACAGACTGATGGTCCCCACCAGTGAGAGGTTTGGGTTGGCATGGAGTGTTTTCGGGAAGCGTTGGTAGGGCTCTGCCTCCAGCCTGGAGGAAGGGCCATTGCGTGGTAAGGGAGAGGGGCGCAGGCAGGTTTCCTCTGTCCTTTTGAAATACCTTCTCGGGGGCAGCTTCTTGTGGTGCTCCGGCAGCAGGGACAGAGGAGAACCGCTAAGGAGAAAGGTCTGGTCTCCTCAAGAAAAACTCTCCAGGGAACAGCCACGAGGAGAGGTTTCTTGGTCTGGTAGGAGGGATGAAACCATGGAAGAAGACTAAATGTTCTGACTTTGGGACTTGTAACGAGAGCCAAACTAGCCGCCAAGGGGAACCACCATTGCTCTCCAGACTGCCTTTCATAGCGGGGCGGAGCGCCTGGATTCCTGGAGGGCAGAGCGGAGTCTCCGGGAGCCATCGGTATCTTCAGATCCTGTTTGTCCTCTGCTGTCGGTGTTTGTTCTCAGGGTCACGGCGAGGATGAGCTGCTGCCTTCGTCTGGAGGAACAGGTCCGCTATTAAAGCTGCTGGTGTTTGTCATCACTCACGGTGCTGCCCATAGGGACATCCCCTGCCCCAGCGCCTGGGAGTGCTCCGTGGGCTTCACCTGCACTGGGTTCAACAAAACGCAGAGGATAAACATACCATGAGTGAAAAACAACCACGTCAACCCGGTCCTCTTCGGCATGGGAATGGAGCGTTGTGTGAGGGAGGCAGGGTTGTGTCCCTTTGGCACTGGTAATTTTATCTGCCCAATTACCGCTGAAGGAGTAGAGCGTGTGGCAGAAAATTTGGCTGACTGTTTCTGACATGATTAGTTTCTGTTCTCCTGCAAGAGGAAGGGGAAAAATTGGAAAAAATAACTATAATGCTGATAACCGAATGTCTGCTCTGATGTAAAAGTGAATTCAAAACCCAGGTAAGAGGCAGTCAAGTTCAAACCCTAAATACATCCCATGGGATCAGCCAGTCTTTAATTCAGCTCGCCGGTATTAACTTCTTTTGTTTTTTTGTGCAGTCTCATAGTGCCGGGTTCCCATTGCATTTTCGTTGAACGAAATGCATTTCTAATAATTCGCTGGGAAAGCACACGTTTCCTTCAGAGGGTGAGGGACGCGCTGCCAATGGGCGTGCGCCGCAGGGCGCGCGTGGTGGGCACTTGGCGCTCTCTGCGCTTTTACGTTCTGCCTTGACAGCGAGTTCTTTAGGCTGATGAGGAGTTAGAGCATTTAGGGGAGCTCAAGCTCTAAAAATATCATACTAAGGGCTATTTAAAATACAATACATTTTAAATGAGATATTAGCAAAACGCATTTGAAGGTGACTAGAATAGCGATGTACATGGTAGAATAATTTAAAAATTCCCATTTTAAAGAGAGCGCCACATAAAATTGCTGCTGTGTTACTTTTCTAAAATGTGTTAATGTTTCAGTTAAAAAACGCTTCCAAATTGTGCATGTTTTAAGTTTCAGATTCCTGAATGCAACACTCCACATCCTGGATCGGAACTTTTTCTTCCCCCTTCCCCCCCGCCCCCCCTGCCGTTACTTTTCTTTTTGTTTTGGGATCTTCTAAGCAAGGGGCCCTTTGGTTACAGCAGGACTCCCTATTTTTTTTTTTTTTAATCCTTTTTTCCACAAAATTTCTTCTGAGTTGTTGGAGTGAGGAATTTAGCGCTGAGCAGAAGGTTAAGTTCGGATGTAGAAATTAAAATAAAAAGGCCATGGGAAAATATATCCAATTTAAGCTTACCTTTGACCGGAGTGACTATTTCTCCAGTGCATCTGGAAAACCTGGAGCAATCCCCCTCACTACGGCCTGTCGCTGCTCTGCTCCTAAACCAATTTGGCACGTCACGCCTCCGACGCAGTGCATTGATTTGGAACCACCCAGTTAAAAGAAAATGAAACTCAGAGAAGTGGCAGAAGAAGTTTCCATCTATGGGAGGGCACACGATGCCGTGTAAATCGAGCGATGCCGTGTAAATCGAGCGATGCCGTCGTACCTCTGCAGATCTAAGTATTTTATATCTGAGATGTAGTTTTGCAGCTGGGCAATGAGGAGCGTGTTGGATGATGTAAACTGGGGCCTGAATGCTTTCTGCTGCTGGTCCCAGCCTGGAGCTGTCTGTGGGATGCTGCTGTCACAGGGCGTTACTTGGTGTTGGCCATCTTCTGTCAAGGGGAGGGAGGGATGGATGGATGGATGGATGGATGGATGGATGGATGGATGGATGCTCTCCGGGTTTGGAGGAGTGGTGAATACTGTCATGTCATCTTCTGACCTGGCCAGTATCCCGCTGGGTTCAGCTGGGTAGAAAATGCCCAGTATTGGCGTTTGGAAACACGCAGTTGCTTTTGATGGCAGAAGCCGTTGTGAAGCTCTGTCTAGAGAAGCACCTGCCATGGAAGAGGTCAAATGAATGTGCATTTTGAAGGTTCCTCATTAGCACTTGTGTCTTGGACGGGAATTGCAGATTATTCAGGAGCTTCTGAAATCACTTTGAACAGTCAGCTTTGGGGCTGCCTTTACATTTCCTAGGTTTCAGCAAGCAGCGGGGGAGGATTTTGTCAGCAGCATTGTTTAACTTGGATGTCCAATGTTAGACTTCCTAACCTGCATTTCATCAGCTGGCTTCCGAGGTGAGAAGACATCCCTTCTCCCATTGAAAAGACCAATTCTTGCCCTAGGCCATTTAAATTTAGGCTCCTAAGCACAGATATAAATGCAAGGCTATCTTTAACGAACCATTTTTTTCAGCAGGCTGACATCCAGTGGGACACCATGCATTGCAAATACCGCTTTCCGCAGGAAGAGCCGCTGGCGGAGGCAGAGTTTTCCTCCTTCAGCCCGGGGAGGAGATTTCTCTATCAGTTCCCCTATCAGAATTTCCCCGGGGCTGGGGTCCTTTTTGCCCTTTCTTTTATACCAGCATGATGCCAAGGCGGCTCTCAAAACGCAGTCTCCATTGGAAGAGATGGGAAAATAGTAAGACAGGAATGAAACCCACCCTGCAGTATTTCGGCTGTAGGTGCAGGACTGTATGGGGGGACGTTCCCTCTGCACCCCCGGGGTGTCCGGGCTTGAGCGTGCATTTAGCTACTGGTGATAAAAATAAGAACTTGGTTAGAGGAAGCAAAAGGGGCTTATGTGCCAGCATTTAATACGTGTGGATTCTGCTGCCTGGGGAGGGGAGGAGGCAGCTGTGTTTTCGACCTGTTTGAGTTGCTCTGTGCATTCCTGGTGGATTATAGCGCAGTGTTGGGGTTACGCCGGCCCCCCTTCCTTGAAGAGCCCTTGTGCAATCGTTGAGGAGACCCTCCTAAAGCCTTAAATTTCCAGGTCTCTCCTTCTCATCAGTCCCCCTGGGCCAGGCGGGGAGATCATTGGTAAGGCCTTTGACACCGTCCCCCACAGCATTCTCCTGGAGGAGCCGGCAAATCATGGCACGGACAAGTGTACTCTTCGCTGGGTTGAAAACTGGCTGGATGGCCGTGCCCAGAGGGTTGTGATTAATGGGGTGAAATCCTCTTGGCGGCCGGTCATCAGTGGCGTCCCTCAGGGCTCAGTTTTGGGGCCGGTTTTGTTTAATATCTTTATCGACGATCTGGATGAAGGGATTGAGTGCACCCTCAGTAAGTTTGCAGATGACACCAAACTAGGTGGGAGTGTTGATCTGCTGGAGGGTAGGAAGGCTCTCCAGAGGGACCTGGACAGGCTGGATCGATGGGCCAAGGCCAACTGTATGAGGTTTAATAAGGCCAAGTGCCGGGTCCTGCATTTTGGTCACAACAACCCCAAGCAACGCTACAGGCTTGGGGCAGAGTGGCTGGAAAGCTGCCCGGCAGAAAAGGACCTGGGGGTGCTGGTGGAGCCACCTTAACATGAGCCAGCAGTGTGCCCAGGTGGCCAAGAAGGCCAACAGCATCCTGGCTTGTATCAGGAACAGCGTGGCCAGCAGGAGCAGGGCAGTGATGGTGCCTCTGTACTGGGCACTGGTGAGGCCTCACCTCGAGTGCTGTGTTCAGTTCTGGGCCCCGCTGTACAAGAGGGACATTGAGGTGCTGGAGCGTGTCCAGAGGAGAGCTACCAGGCTGGGGAGGGCTCTGGAGACCAGGGCGTATGAGGAGAGGCTGAGGGAGCTGGGCATGTTTAGCTTGGAGAAGAGGAGGCTGAGGGGAGACCTCATTGCCCTCTACAACTCCCTGAAAGGAGGGTGTAGAGAGGTGGGGGTTGGCCTCTTCTCCCAGGTGGATAATGACAGGACCAGAGGAAATGGCCTGAAGCTGCGGCAGGGCAGGTTTAGATTGGATATCAGGAAGAATGACTTTACTGAACGAGTGGTCAGGCACTGGAACAGCCTGCCCAGGGAGGGGGTTGAGTCACCATCCCTGGAGGTGTTTAAGGAACGTCTGGATGTGGCACTGCAGGGCATGCTCTAGTGGCAGAGTCTGTAGGTTGTTGGGTTGGACTCGATGATCTCAAAGGTCCTTTCCAACCATGAAGATTCTATGATTCTACAATCATTGCGTCTGCTGAACTGTGCCGCGCATGGGCGAGCGCTCCCTCCCCACGGCCAGCGCTCTCCTGGCCCACCCCTTCCTCCCCTGGCCCACCTGGTGGACATCCCCCTGTCACCCCCACTGCCGTGCTCCTTGCTGGCGGCCATCCCCGTGGGACGGGCGGCCCACCTTGAGACCCCTTCGCCCAGCGATGGCAAACGGCCCCGGGGAGCTTTCGGCACCCAAGAGGTGGGGGTGTCGTGGTGGCTCTGCTTCAGCTCTTCTTCACCCCCCCTCTGTGGGCAGGGGCCCAAGTCAGTAATTTCTAGGTCATTTCCTTGCAACTGTTAGTTATAGGGACAACTGTGGAGCCAATGCAGGATAAAATGATTCATTTTTGTCACGACAAATTTAAAGAAACCATTTTCTTTTTATTAGAGAAGTTAGGGTGAAATGCCAGTGCACTTTTTGTATTTATTGTTAAGTTTTTACTTGTCTTTCTGTGAACAAAGCTGCTATTTGCTTCTGAGGTGAGCACAAATCAGCAGAAATTTAGCGCTTCTAAATGTACCCTCTCTTCTTTACACAGTTACGCATTTGCATGTTTGCACAAGATTTTGATACAAAATTCAAATAGAAAACCCGTGGGCAAAGTTTTATTGAAATAGAAGGGGGAAATTAGATCAGCAATGGTGGTGTGGGCAGGACAAGATGTTTAATTCCAAACTTAATGCCTGTTGCTGTTTCGGTCGCTGGGAAGGATTTCAGTATAGGTCTCCTTTATACTTTCTGATCTTTTTTGAAGTTATTTCTGAATGTGCTGGATCAATTGAGGATCAAAATGGGATGATGATGTTCCCCAGGATTAAGAAGCAAATGGAGGAGAAAGGTGTTAGGGGTTTTAGAAAATAAAATTAGTAATGTTTTAACTTCAAAAATCATCTCAATATAAATGCATAGGAAATAGTAGATTTTTTTTTTTTTTAAATAGGTCATTTCTAAATGTCAGGAATTGGTCCCAATATTATTAAACTGGTTTTATATCGTTTTGTCTGGCATGCATTTCTCTTAGTTTATTAATCTGAAAAATACAGATCTCTAGATAATTCTGTTAGAGAACAAAGAAAGTTGCATTTCAGTAATTAGGTCTCTGAAGCCATTATCTACCAGCGCACACTCATTTACCCGCTGCTCCTCTGGGACCTGATTAATTTGATTTCTCAGATGATGTCCTCAGAGAAGGAGGAACCAACGGTTGTTCACAGTGGCCTCGTGTTAAATATATCTCGGCATAATTAGGGTGCACACCTAGTAATTATATTGCAAGGTAAAAGTCTTCATCAGTTGAGCTAGGAATTGTTTTCTTGAGGCCCTCGGCTTGTAAAAATATAACTCCGCCGAAGAAGAGCCCATCTGACACTTTTTGTGGTCTTAGACGTATTTAAAATTGCTGCCTTCCCTTGTCTTTGTAGAAACTGCGTATGGATAAGAATAAAATCTTTAAAAAAAAATAGCAAAATGTAATTGTAGCGAGGAACACTTAACACCTCTTTGTTTTAGTATAAGTATTTTACTTGACAAGGAGCTCTGACTTCTCCTTGGCAGCAGCCTAAGGAAGAGTCTGCAGCGTGATTACAGCCTGGAGCTCGAAGAGCCAAATAATTCAGGAGAGTTTAAAAAAAAAAATCTCATAAGCGCTGGATACGCTTCAAACGGGATTAAAGGAAATCTCTTTCTTAGAAAAGAGGAGAAATATCTGAATTTGCTCTAAAAACAGAGGAGCTGCCGCGTGTTGCCCACGTTACAGTTGGCGTCAGGGGCGCTCCGAAGCCCGTCTCGTTTTTGTCGAGGTTAGAGCGGTGCCGGGTAGCTGAGCTGGCAGAGGAGACTTTCCTCCTAAAGCAGTACGAATCCTCGCAATTTTCTGACTGCAAAAAGCGTCCTTCCCTGGCTCCCGGGGAATGCAAAGTACCCAACCGGGGGATGGCCACCCTCATCCCGGCGAGGCAAAAGGTGCCCGGTGCAACGCCAAGGGCGGCGTGTTCACCTGCTTGCAGCGATTCTCCCTCCTCCTCTCCACAGCGGCCTTTTATTGGCATCTCTCACAAAAAAACCCCTAATGGCTTAATAATAACTAATCTCTGTTAGTACGTTTAGCAGTCGGCTTTCTGTGATTTGCGCTGTTATCCGTTAAACTCTCAGCGTAATGGATACAAATCAGCAGTGCCGGATCACGCGCCAGGTAACTCTTCGCTATTTTACCAACATCTTCCTCTCTCCCGTGCAAAACCACAGGGTTTATTTGATTGTTTCCAGCACAAATAAGCACCTGGAGGTATCCCCAGGTGGATTCACGTGTATGTTGCACCACCCCAGCCTGTTCCGGTCACCCAGCGCGCTGTTCCGAGCAGCATTATTCCCTTCTTTCTCAACTCGTTCCAGCCTCTCTCCTTCCACGCCGCCCGTATATTCCTCCATGCAGGCAGTTATGTCAATTTATGCATTAAAATACTGTATCTAATCACGGAATGGCAATAATTACATGCGCAGAATAGGCCGGCGTTTGCCGAGTCAGCTGAAGAAGACCATGCACAGAGCAGTGCAGTTTCTCCGTGCGCTTCGCGCGTTGCTAAACCACTTTATCTTCTTAATCATCATCAGTGTGCGATTCCCGTGTCCTGCCTAGTCTATTAAAGTAAGGCTAAAATGCAAAGTTACGTTATTTTTCGAGCACTTTATTTAAAGCATTATTGAGAATTTAAGCGTAGCCCTTTATAGTTTTAATTTGGGATTACTAGATAAGTGCTTGTGTTTCGCTTCGGTTTGCTCAGCAGCTGATGTGCGATCCCCCTTTCAAGTGTAATTATATCACGAGGTTGATAATGACTGTGTCAATTTGGGAAGTAAGAGCTCTTGATAAACACTTTCACTCTTCCCTTACCTATTCAGCATTTTAGGGCTAGAGGACTGCCAGAGTGCGAGCGCACTAATTCCCAAATTACTTCATTTAACCTTTGATGTTACGATCCCGCAGTGAAAAGCGCGTGGGAAGACCTGAATTACATTGCTAGTCCTTGCTCATTGAGCTTCTCGGGTTGAAAACCACCCCAACCCCCCCAAAAATACTGAATAAAAGCATTTGTGCTGCAAGATACTTATCTTTGTAGTGTTATTTACTATTTCTTAACTTTCCGAGTAAAAATTACATGTGTCTCAAGGGTACTGCCTTGAGAGTTAATGTTTGACTTACCTTTTGGGGTCATCTATCTCTAATTAATTCAAAGGTACTTATGGGTGGGGGGGTGAGATTTTGGGTTTTCCTGCCTTGCAGTTGTGCCAAAGGTCTTGACTGTAACGTTAGTGCTGCCCCAGCCCAAAGCTGCGCTTACAGGGGAGCTTAAACCCTCCCTCCCGAGGTGTGATCCCTCTGCCGGGTGCCTCCGCGGGTTTTGAAGGGAGAGGGGTGACATTTGTAGATGAACACGCGGAGAAGCGCTCCCCTGTAATTAACATACAGGAATCAAGACGGATCCAATTCGCGTTTTGTCTTTTGCGTCACTTGTAGCGCTGATACTTGCAAAGAGCGTTTTATTAAATTTGTAATAAAGTGGAGCGTAAAGCGGGGGTTGGCAGGTCGGTGCCGGCTCGTTGCCAGCCAGCCCGGCTGCTTTGGCTTCTTTTTTCTCAAAGGTGTCCCTTGTGGGGGACGTGACAAATCTCTGATGACTTAACGGAGCTTTTCAGCTGATAGGGAAGAGTAGAAATAAAATCTTCATTACTTTACATGTAATACAAATGGAATAGGAAAGATAATATGCTCACGGATAACGTGCCCAGTATTGAAATACCAGGTGATATGAAACGTATATTTGAACACAGTGGGGAGAGAGGCTGAATCCGTATTTTATCCCTAAAATTCCTGAGTTGGGAAACAATCCTGTTTTATAGGGTTGCCTGGACGTTAAAAGTGAGACTCGTCTCAGATATCTGCAAAATAGAGTTTGGTGGTGACCCACTTGTCTAGTCTTAATATTGAATGTCAATAGAAAATGAGTGTTTAAATTAGAAAACAGCACGAACGTATTGGTACTTTTTCCAGGTATAAACATTATTTTTTTAACAAATACTCTTGAAAAAAAATTAGTTCTGGCCTTGCTCTGGTGCCAGTAGTGCAGTTTTCACTCGTGTCACTCTTGCACGTCAGTAAAAGACAGAGAATTTCCCAGGAACTCTTAATTTTCCATATATTTTTTTATTCAAAGAAGAGCTGTAATGTAGCAGGGGTTTATGGTTTCCACAGGAAACACGTTTTCACTGTCAGAATTCTTCTAGTACCTCAGTAGTTTTACTACTTAATTTTTACTCTTTGGTGCTGGGTGTTTAAAGCAAAAGTCAGAGGTTTCTTTTAAGCTCTGCCTTCTCTTAAAAGCCTTCCTGAGATGTGGACTGTGAAACATCTTAATGCAGGATTAATTTTATCCGTAATAATGTTCCCATTGACTTCTGTTTCGGTAAAATGGATATTTTTTTCTTTAGGGTCTGGGCAGAGTTGACAACACAGGAGCTCCTTGGCCTCACTAAGCCTCTGTCTGTCTCTCTAAACTAAGCGTCTGTTAATAACCTACGTTACTGGTGCGTTTATAGGGTAAAAAACATTTAAAGTCTTACTCTTTTGCCATAGAATAAGCTTTAAAATTGCAACACACTGTCAAGTGATGCTTCATTTGCAGAGATATTGACGGTATTGACTCATTTTCTGGAGTGATAAGAACTTTTTTGTGTTAGAAATTCTAAAGCGTATTTTCTCTGAGTGTATGTAACTGATGTTTTCCCCCGAAAAGCTCAGAATCTTCATTCCGTACCATATCTTGTATTAGGAAGCCACTATCTATATTTATCTTAAATCACTCATGAATTGATGCAGGAAGGGGGAGGAGGGTGGGTGGTGGGTTGGTTTGGGTTTTTTTGACTTAGCACGTTTTTTGTTTGTTGTATTTTTTAATGAGTTATTTGTGGGTTTTGGCAATATAAATAAGACATGCCAAGGAATTAATGTTTCGGCTAATTAGAAAATGCCTGTGTTACCGATTAACATGTCTGCATTCGATACGGATACTGGATTTTAGAAGCGTAGAGCGTTCCGTGTGTGATTTTGCTGGACGTGTGTTGTTTTCCTGAAGCAGTGGGAAGCCTGCCCGCCGCTCCCGGGGCGATGGGATGCTGCGAGCCCCTGCTTCCCATTGCAGGAGCTTCCCTCTGTCTCCGTGCAGGAAGAGGCAGCAGAACGTGCTGGAGAAAAGCATCCTCCCAGGCACCGCTTGAATCACGTAAATCCAGCAACTGGGATTTTTCCCAAATTATTCACAAGTCTTGTGGTTGCTTCTCCGTGACATGTCCCACACAGCCATCCCGGGGCTGCGGACTCAGTTTTAATTTAGCTCTTTGCCATCTTTCATCCTGGGAGGCACAATGTAGTTTTGAACGCTGCTTTGGCAGTAGAAAAAGCAAAAATCAGACGGAACCATCTCCATCTCTGGAGGTTCCGGGTGGCCTCTCAGTTGGTTCTTGGCTTCCTCACGTAAAGGGGTTTCCTCGGATAATGAGCTGGGTACCGGGATAATCCGAGCTGGGTCCCTCGGATAATGAGCAAGGCCATGCAGGTCCCCAAAGGCGAGCTGCAGAGGGGTGCGCGTTGACTGGCCTCTCTGGTGGGTTTTTCACCTCTCATCCAGCAGAAATGATGCCTTTAGCCAGTTTTGAGACTGCGTCCTTGTGTGCCAGTTTGCGGGACGTGCCCATTAGAAAAAAACCGCAGGTGTAATGCGGTGCTGCAGCCGACCACTTCGTTCTGCTTGGAGCGTATCTGCTGCTCTGTTAAAACCATCTGCTGCTTTCTTGAGATATTTTTAATCCAAATCCATTCTTTTGCAGGCTATGCTTTCTGTAGCCTCTTGTGATGTTTCCTTTTTTTTTTTTTTTTTTTTTTTTTGCCCCCAAGGACATTTTACTTGGCGTTAAGTGTAAGCAGACGTATTAGTCATTAATTATTTTTATATTTCCTCTGAGTCCCATCGATTATTTAGCAAGTAGTGACAGTAAATAGGTATTGATTCATAATAGCTTGGTTTTAAATTAAGCAGCAGGGACTGCAGAGGTCAACCAACTGGAGATCCATACGGATGAGGTCCTTGTTGAAGGCGAAGCGGGGTGTAGGTGCTGGCAGGGCTACGCGCCACGGGAGGGAATGCTGCTGAAATGAGCCAGCCCGGTTCCTGCAAGATGCGGAATAACTATAATAAAGGAGCTTTGGGAAGGGAGAAGCTGCCAGGGTTGTAGCGGGGAGTATTATCACCGTGCTGGGGGGCGCATGGCCGTGGTCTCCACATCGCTGGTGGCATCCCAAGACCCGAAGAGCCTTAAGAGAAACCTTCCCCGGTGAGGTGAGCATGGCTAACCCACCGAGGACTCCCCACCTCCGAAGCTAAGTTGAATTAAAATGTAAAACCAGAATTTTATTTTGCTGGAGTTTGTTTAATTAGAGAAAACTCAAGTACGAAGTTGAGTCAGATTGAGTGGAAAAAGGTTTATTGCTTTTTTTCTATTCCAGCAACTGCGGGGCTGAGCCAAATGTGGAAATAGACATCCCAGTAAGAATTGTAAAGCAAAATAGAAACAAGGTGTTTGGTGAATCCACAGGGTGTTTTCGTAGAGAGAGTGTTTCTGATTTGGTTTGTAATGCGAGTACCGAAGTGTGTGTGCGGCGGGGGAAGGCGGTGTTGCGCCATCCCAGACTGTAACGGCGTTAATATCCTTTTTCCTCACGCTCAGCTTCAGCAGGTCCCCACAGTACCAAGCACTCCGAAACACAGATATTGCTTTTCTCCTAACACTTCCAGTGCCTCCCCGTGAGGAAGATTAGCTTAATTACAGGTAAGGGTTGAGGAGCACAAATAATAGTAGTAGTGCGCGTCTCCTCCTCTGGAAGCGGCAGCAATCACAGACCCCCACTTCCCCGTGCCCATAAAAGCTTGCCTGGAAAACACCATTATTATTTTTTTTTTAAAATAAAGTCTCTTTTCTGAAAGCAAAGATGTTTTCAGCTCCGTCCTGTGTAGCACACATCGCGCAGGAAGACCTTGGTCTCCCACCATTGGCATGTCCAAATGACAGAAGGCGGCAAAGCCAGCGCCACCGTCTGTCCGTGCTTTCCCTGCCGCTTCCCTTTGGGCCGTCCGTGGCGAATATAGACACACCGCAACGGAACAGCCAGACGATGCTAGTCCATGGAAGCGCGGGGGTTAGGTGCCTTGGTGTTGGAGGTGGTGTAAGTTAAATTAGTGGCTGCATGAGCTGTACTTAGAGAAAAATTACCATTTGAAAAAGTAAAATATTAAATAACAACGGTAATACTGAGCTTTTGGTGCTTTATTTCCCTGAAACAGAGTCAAATGAAACTCTGCGATCAATCTCCTTGATTGCAGAACAGCTGATAAATTACCTCTGTTTCCTGGGGAAAAATATAATAAATGTTTTCATCTTTTAAGAATTTTATAAAACCTCCCCAAATACCTTACTGAACGTACCGTAGCCCAGAAGATGTTCTGAGAGTTGCAGAGCAGAGGAAGGCTCCTGGCCGTCTCTGTCCTTTCCAGCCCCCGTGTGCCCTGAGCCCAGCTTGTTCCTGGATTTAACCTGGATTTGAGTCGTCTTCGCTGTTCCGCCATCCCCTAAGTTATTATGATTTAGGTTCTTCGTCTGGGTTACGGTTGAAGGTTTTATGTGAATAATTCTGTTTACCGAAGGTTAAAATTTCATGCTTTCCTAATGCCTGAGTAAGCGCCGCTTCATTTCTTGGCTCCAACCAAGAACATTTGGTTTCCGAGGAGTTTTTGCTGCTCCGGAGCTGGTGAGGCACCAGTCGCCCCCGGCCGTTCTCATCAGGCTGAAGTGCGTCCCAGGGGCACCCGCCTCCGTCTTAGCCTGTAGCAGTCGTTTGTAGTGTCCTGTGTTTTAGTTAATTAGCTAGAAGTACATCATATCCTAGAATTACATCATGATCCGCAAGCCTAATTGGTCAAAGATCTAACCAGTACGTATTTGGAAATATGGGTAAGAGTGGTTATCCAAACAAGTTAAGTTTTTGTTAAAAGTGAGGGATAGTTTCACTGTTGTTGTCTACTGAATTTCTTTAAAGAGTGGTATCGTCTTGTGCTTGGGGGCGTGATTTCCTGGCAGAATGCGCTGATATCCTTGGAGCTTCACCTCTACGATGATTTCAAAATAAGATCCCATAAATAATGGAAAGCAGAAGATGACGGAAGCGCACCATGCGTTTCCGATAGAAATCTGGGAGCGGCTTTCAGACTGTTTCAGCTGAGTGCTGGCAGTTCCTAATGCTTTCCCTGCCGCTGTTTCTTCGGATGATAGCTCGCATCTAAAATTAGATTAAAGTCGGCTACGGAGAATATTTGACACGCTTTTTGTTTTTTTGGTTCTCCTTCTTAATAGCTCAAGTTGGCCAAGACCTTAATACTGGCGTTTGTGTTTCTGTGTGTGACACACGGTCCCTTCCCGAGCTGTCCCTTGCCGGAGTGTGTTGGGATTGAACAGGATGTTGCAGGTTGACGGGTTCAGTTGTGTTTTAAACTCTGAAATAGTGTTTTAAACTCCTGAGGGAGGGACACACGTGGTTCCTCAGGGTGGAGGACGTGTCCTTTCTGGTGAGATCTCCCAAGGGATGGTCTGGATTTCGTCAGTAAAAGAGCCGTGCCTCATCCGAGTTATTTCTCGGAGTGCTGGGAAACACCACCGGTATGTTTTGGAAAAAACACTTTGTAAAAAAGTGAATGGGTTTCTTGAATATTTTGGAATATGAAGAAATCACGGAGTTCAGTGCTCCTGCCTTTCCGGATCGATAAATTATCTCTGAAAAGGAAAAAAATGTAATTTTGCAAGCATTTCAATTTGCTAAATTAATTATTTAAGGCTTGTAAAGATCTATGGTGTAGCAGCTGCACGTGAGTTCGCATAATTCCAGCAAATGGGTATCGACAAAGAGGAAATCGTGACAAGGGGAGAAGGAGCTGTGATTTATGCTGCGCAGCTTTACAGAAACTGTGCTTTGATCATCTATTCTCTTAACAATTCCAGGTGTTGTTAAGGTGGATTATGGCGATGTATCCGTCAGAAAAGCACTGAGAGAAAATCTGAAGTGCAAACCCTTCTCCTGGTACTTGGAGAACATCTATCCCGACTCCCAGATTCCCCGGCGCTATTACTCACTTGGCGAGGTAGGAACCAGTTATTAAATTAACCATCAATTAAAGCAGCCCGTGCCCTGTGCGACGGGGGCGGCGCTGAGGAGCTGGCGTGGGCTTGAGGGGAGGAGTGAGGTGGTCGTGTGCCTGCCCTGTGTCCTACGTAGCCCTTAGTTTGGGCAGGTTCTGTTTTCTCTGGGTCTTTCCCAAGGGGGCATTGCTATTCTGAAAGTGCCTCTTCACCGTTACAGATTTATCTTTTAAATTGAGTAGCATATGGGGAAAGTGAGGTTTGTGCCTAATATTTTGAAGTAATTAATTAATATGCGGTAGGTGAAGGAAACTTCCCATCATCACTTATCACTTGCACGTAGAGTAGAAAAAGCGCTTTTTTTTTTTTTTTTTCTTTCTTATTTTTTTCCAAGAAACGTGTCTGTTCCTCGGTGCCGTGTTTTCCAGCAAAGCTGCCTGGCTCGCAGAGGCTCGCAGACATCCCTAATAATCTGATGATTCCAGTACCACCAAGAACTGAAGTCTCTTTAAAATTCGGATAATTCACTGTTAAAAATATTCTATTGAGTTGTACCTCGGCTGACTTCTAAAAGCTCTTGAATGGGTTGGTTTAAAGATAGCTACAGATAGAACAGCAATCAAACGAGCAAATGGCTTTTTTACATCCAGGGAAGTAATTTACTATTGAAACTTGCAATTGTAGTGAAAAATAAAAGCTGCAGTAGGGTTTCCAGTTTAACTGTGACAAAATAAAGTGAAACATGGTTTTACAGCAAGGAAAGAACTCATCTAACAAGTGTCAAATAATAAGGTTTTGTACGATATTGTCAGACTGGAAAATAAAAGCGTGAGAAAGTAATAAAATAGTTATTAAAACACCTTATTTTTACCAAAATGGCCTTGTTCCTATGGAAACAGCAATTCAGGCAGGATCTATGAATTAAAACTCGTACTTGGCTGTTACAGGTGCTGACTGCCACTTGAGCAGTAAAGTGGATTTTTAGACCTAAAGCTCAGGTACCATCAGCAGCAGTAATGGACAATTTTTAAAACCTCAGAAGTGTATTTCTCGGTCATTTTCCCCTCTTTCAGCGGGCGTTTAGTCTCAGGTAGGACGAACCACCTGACTTGTGGGTGCCGCTGGGATCGTTAGTCCCCGGATGGTCCGTGATGCTCCAGCTGCTCCGTGCGATGTGCTGGGTGCTGGGGTGGCCCGCTCAGGAGGTGACCCTGCTTCTCCCAGGGAAGAGGATGCTCCGCAGCCCGCCGGTGGGAGCCGGGGGTTTGCTGCCTGCTAGGAACCAGTCTTGGTAATAAATCTGAGAAAATTATTCTCTGGTACAGTGCAATCTAAGTGTAAGGAGTGTTCAGCATTGGGCCTCAAATTGCACTGTGCGAGTGCGTATTTTATTCTTTGAAGTCTAAACACTGATGAAAAGAGTGAATAATTTTGACAGATTTTGGGATAGCCATCCTTATTTTACTTGTGACCTCCTGCAAAATGGTGCAGGCGTGACTTGAAATCAGGCAATGTTCAGGCGTGGTTCACTAGCCCTGCCCAACATGTTAGAAGTAACAATCAGTATTGTATTGCCTCTTAATTTCAATTTTATTTGGCTGTTGCACAGCTGATTTATCCTAGAATCACAGGATGGTTTGGATGGGAAGGGACCCTCAAGCCCACCCAGTGGCACCCCCTGCCCTGGGCAGGGACACCTCCCACCAGCCCAGGTTGCTCCAAGCCCCCAACCTGGCCTTGAACCCCTCCAGGGATGGGGCAGCCACAGCTTCTCTGGGCAACCTGGGCCAGGGGCTCACCACCCTCAGCGTAAAAAAAATTCTTCCTTATATGTAGCCTAAATATTCCTTCTTTTAGTTTAAAACCGTTACCACCTTTGGTGGTCTGCAGAGCGGCACGTGGTGGAGAGGAGGAGAAGGAGGGGGTTGTCCATGAGCTGGCTCGTCCCCTGCAGCTGCATGTGCTGCTCCGGTTGGCCAGAAACCCACGTCCTGCTGTAGCCACGTAAAGCTGTTGGCTTCCACTGGGCTGTAAGGAAGGGCCATTTGTTTTAAAAGCACTGGGAAGTGGTGGAAGCCAGCGGTCTGTGATCAGCTGGAGGCCTGATCCCTGGTAGGGACCAGGCTGGGGAGCGCCCGCAGCCCTTCTGCTGACGTCGGCTGCTCTTGGAGGATTAAGCGATTAAGAGGACGAGCATCCGCCAGATGACTCACCAGCAAAGGGGGTGCGACTTCTTTCTGGGTGATCAGCAGCGTGAGAGCAGATTAAGAAGCGAGCACGTGAGTGATGCTGAGCCACTCTTCCCCAGCGTCGTTAATCAGATTGCACGAGCTTGTGCTAATTGCGTAGCTGTGTTGAGCCAGGTCTGGTGGCGTTGGTTTGCTCTTGGCTGCCGAGGCGGTTGGGGTGGCCGGGGGATTTCCGACGGCTGGGAGTTGTATGAAGTGCCCCTGCAGTATTTCAGAACACAGCGTTCCCAACAGTTCTACCAAAGGGATGAGGGACCTGGAGGCACGTTTTTGCTTTGCTCGCTTTAGTAAGAAAATCACTGCACCCTGGGCTGCACCCCCAGCAGCGTGGGCAGGGGGGCGAGGGGGGGATTCTGCCCCTCTGCTCCGCTCTGTGAGACCCCCCCTGCAGTGCTGCCTCCAGCGCTGGGGCACCAACAGCAGAAGGACACGGAGCTGTTGGAGGGGGGCCAGAGGAGGCCCCGGAGATGCTGGGAGGGCTGGAGCCCCTCTGCTGTGGGGACAGGCTGAGAGAGCTGGGGGGGTTCAGCCTGGAGAAGAGAAGGCTCCGGGGAGACCTTCCAGCCCCTTCCAGGCCCTCAAGGGGCTCCAGGAAAGCTGGGGAGGGACTCTGGAGCAGGGAGGGGAGCCATGGGACGAGGGAGAATGGTTTTAAACTGAAAGAGGGGAGATTGAGATGAGATGTGAGGCAGAAATTGTTTGCTGTGAGGGGGGTGAGCCCCTGGCCCAGGTTGCCCAGAGAAGCTGTGGCTGCCCCATCCCTGGAGGGGTTCAAGGCCAGGTTGGACAGGGCTTGGAGCAACCTGGGCTGGTGGGAGGTGTCCCTGCCCAGGGCAGGGGGTGGCACTGGGTGGGCTTTAAGTTCCCTTCCCACCCAAACCATTCCGTGATTCTGTGCATGCTGCTGGGAGGGAGCGGGGGGAGCTGTGTTTGTTCTACTCTGCCAACAGATGTACGAGGAGGATTAAGAAAAAAGGTATTACATGCCCGTGGTGCTTCATATGAAGCTGAAGCTGGTTGACTGCTTTTAGACTCAGCCGATTTCCTGGATAAATGTGCATTCGAAAACTGTGTTTTGGGGAGGGCTGCTGTGGTACTTACCCTGCTGCTCCTTATTCCTTGGTAGTCTGTTGTTGCCATTGCACGAGCCCAGCATCGCTGGAAGGATCTCATCCCGTCCTGTATCCTATCGCAGACCTTGTGCTCCTAAACCTGCCTTTTTCCCGGTTGCATTGCGCAGGAATTATGTAGAAATGGTTTGTTAAAGCGGAGATGCTCACTGAGTGTGTGTGTTCTTCTCTGAGGAGGGATAGGTTCTAAGGGGCAGGTTTTTAAAAAGCACGTAATTAGTGACAAAGCTGTCCGGCAGCCTCCGCTCCGGGGGAGCCAGGCGTCGGACGCTGCTCAGGCTCCGTTATTCTCTCCGGGAGTAGAGTCAGCCCTGCTGGAAGGAAATAAAAGTGCACGTCTCTGGCAAGCCATTCATTTCACGTTGTTTAGAAGTACAAGCGCATTGTATTTGTTAAACAAAACAAGGCAGGGCACCAAATGAGGTTTTCCTTGAATGCCGTTCGTACTTACGCTTTATATGTAATTTAAAATCTCATTATTCTCTTTGTAATTATTTTTGCTTTCTTTTGGGAGTGTTGACATATTTACAAATTGCAAGTTAAAATATATTCATGTAGTTGAATGCACAGATAATGTACTTTCTCACACAGTGATGTCATTTTTCCTGCAGAGATATGACATTTACAGGCGGGGTTTTTTTAAGGAATATTTCATCTCTCCCTCTTTTCAGATCAGGAACGTTGAAACCAACCAGTGTTTAGACAACATGGGCCGCAAGGAAAATGAAAAAGTGGGCATTTTCAACTGCCACGGCATGGGAGGAAATCAGGTAAAAGTAAAAAAAAAAAAAAAAAAAAAAAGAGAGAAAAATATTATTTGTGTAATCACAGGCACAACAGCTCTCAGGGACAGCTGATTAGAATTCCCCCAGGGCAGCGGGAGCTGCGGCATCACCTCTCGGCATCTCTTCCCGGCGGCAGAGCGCGGGGCTGGTTTGGTACCCGTGGCACGGCTGGGGGCTCTGTCCTGGGGGGGGCTGTGTCCCAGGGCCCTCCGACTGCGTCCTGATGGGAACCGAGTCCCTCAGCCATCCTCAGCTCCCGCGGCTCACGTGTAGACCTGTCGGTTCACTGTCAAAAACAAAATAGCGGCAATTAGCAAACGTATCAATGAAGGTTCCAGAAGATGTTGAGCGTAGGAGCGTTCGGAGTGCTCAGAAAGCCTTTTTCTCCAGTAAAGCTGCAAATTTTAAGAATGCATTATTACATATCCGTAGGTCCAGTGAAGTATCCGAATGACTATGTTGCATATATTCCTGCTGATTAGAGTGCAGAGAAACGCATTTAAAGTTTCAGATGACAACAGTTTGATAAAATTTGATCGTGAATTTTAATTTGGTTTTTTTGACGTTGGGGGGGAAAAACCTTTTTGGAAGTGAAAGGGGTGAGAGTGTACGTGACTTGTGGCTGAATTCATCTGTTTCTAAAACGTGTATATGAAAAATAAGCATGCAGAATATTCATGCAGGTTGAAGTTTTTTCATTTGTGGAAACTCAGATAGTGCGTGGGAATGGGCAGATGCTCCTGCAGCGTCTCCGGTTGCCCCATCAGTGACCTGGAAATTCGTCAGAACTTGCTGCCATCTCTTCCCGTTATTTGCACCTTTCTGAATGTGGTTCAGCCTCATTTCTCTACTTTTTGGTTTGCTTTACCTTTGGAAAAACATTTCTCCTCTTCTTCCCCTTAATTCTGTCAGCTTTCTGACATGGGAGGCCCCAGGTCCCTTCGTTCAGCTTCTGTCGCGCCCCAGAGCAGAGGGCTGCTCTTGCCTTCACCCATTCCAGTTAAAATCCCTGGAGATCCCTCGGGAGGACCTTAAGTTAGTGCTGGCACCTCGCCCCAGGAAGGTCTTTTGACCATAAACCTACTGGGTAATGCTGGATGAGGGCGGCTTTTTCTGGTGCCGCATCTGCTAAAGAAGGTGGGAAGATGCCGGATCTTAGAACAAATTCCCATGTTTCGTTCAGAGGTGAGGTTGTCCATTGTATTTATCCCAGACTTCACGATCTTTCTAAATTTGGCTTAGAGTTAGCATTTTGATCAGACTGCATATGATCAAGGTTGAAGATTCTCTTTACACCTTGGGTGTTTGGCGTGTTTCCCCGTCTTTCTGTATGTGGTGGGAAGACCCTTCACTTTGTTGAAAGAGGCGAATCCTAGGCGGCTGTCGCGTCTCCAGACCCTCGGTTCCTCTGAAGAACAGGTGTGAGGTTGGGAGGACTGTAAGGCTCTAAGATGAAGATAAGGCTGTGGAGGTCAAGGTCAGGACAAGAGGCAATGGGCACGAACTTGAACATAGGAAGTTCCACCTAAACCTGAGGAGGAGCTTTGAGGGTGCCCCAGCCCTGGCCCAGGCTGCCCAGAGAGGTGTGGAGTCTCCTGCTCTGCAGAGATCCCAAACCCGCCTGGACGCGTTCCTGCCCCACTGCTCTGGGGGACCCTGCTCTGGCAGGGGCTGGCACCGGGTGACCTCCAGCGGTCCCTGCCGACCCCGGACGCTCTGGGATTCTGGGATTCTGTGAAGGTGTATATGGACCATGTAGCCTAAAGAAGACCTAATAACTAATTAATATAACTGCTTTATACCTCTCACATCAACCAGAAACCACAGATGAATCCTGAGCACCAGCAGGACGGGGAGGCTCCGCACAGAGCAGTATCTGTCTCCTGGTGGAGGGTTTGCTGGGAATACCTGACCTACGCGCAGAGCGTTACTCATCCTTCAGCGCTCATACACAGCTCCCATTAAAAGTTATCTTCATTAATTTCTGTTCTAACGAGGGATCGGAACTGGGCTAAGACGTGTAAATGCTGGGGGCGGGGGGGTGGCGTGGTTACAGAAATAGCTGAGGAGCAAACGGCTGCGGAATGAAAATGAAGCAGGAATAATACCTGGCTCATTAGAGCCGAGCAAGATGCATGGGCGCGATCCAGCTGGAGGCAGAGGCAGATATCTCACGGCTGTTGAGGTGTTTTAAAGGACTTAAGGGTAACAAAATTCTAAAAATATGAGTTTCTTTTAAAAATGAAGAAAAAATAAACACGTTAACTCAGGCCTTTTATTTGGGAATTGTTTTCGGAGTGTAAAACTGCGGGGGGTGTGTTGTTGTGTTGGTATGGGTATTTCAGGTTATCCGAGCTCAGTTGGGACCCGGTGGCTATTAGTGCTCCTTAAATGAAATACTCCAAATCTCCTAACAACAGTTAAATGCGATCTTAGAACGGTTTTCTTTGCTTTATATGGGGAAAAAAAAAAAAAAAAAAAAAAAAAGGCAAAGCCTGTCCCCCGGTCAGCTGTGGTGGGGGTATGGCTTCAGTGGCTGGACTATGAGGTTTGTGCGTGGATCTCCCCGGGGGGGACACGGTGCGTTCCCGTACTGCAGTGGTGATGTTTGGCGGGAGGGAGGTACCCAGGCAGAGCACCGGGGAAAAAACCATTATCCCGCTTTCCAGGCTCAGGGGATGAGCTATCAACCTCACGCCTTTTCTTCCCCACGCCTGACTTCTGGCGTTGGGGTATTTTGGAAGAAATGTCTTCCTTTGGCTGGCCGGGTAGAGGGGAGGCAGTCGGCGGTTGTTCCTGCCTACAGCCGGCCCGTTGCCATGGGGATGTCATCTCTGTCTGCGGTTACTGGGAGCGTCGGGCCTCTCTCTGTGACAATAATCACATCGCAGGATCCTGCCCAGGCAGGAGGGGGGTGTTATTAAAAAGCGGGGCTGGGGAGTTCTGCGGGTCCGCGGTGCGGGAGTGTGGCAGGAGGGCTGCAGGGCCGGGGGGGTCGGCAGCCGCTCTCCTTCCCTGCTGAAGAGCAAACGAAACAACAAACGCATTGCCGTTTATTTTTTTTTTTTTTTTTTTTTTTTTTTTCCACCTGTTTTAACACCTTTTCTCCTGTCTGGAGCTTCGGTTGTGCCGGGTGTAGCGGTGAGCCTGCTTTTCGTCCGAAGGAAAATCACCTGGGCAGTGGGAAGCGCGGCATCCCTGTGGCCGGGCGGTCGCAGAGCCCCGAGGAGGGTCCTGTGGTGCTCCCCGGGTCCCTCCTGCGCAGGTGATCTGTGCCGTCACGTGCTGCCATCAGCTTCTCAGGTTGGTCTCACCGTGCCCTGGGAAGTCACAGAATTGTGGAATTGCCTGGGTTGGAAGGGACCTTTCAGATCACCGAGTCCAACCATCAACCCAACACTGACAAAAACCGTCACTAACCCATATCGCTAAGCACCACGTCTGGAGTGGTCCGAGCGTGTTGGTGGCAGCTCCGTTGTCAAAGTGCGCTCCCCGCTTTCCCTGAGCAAGGAGCTGGGTGATGTGAAGCTTGAGACTAGCAAAAGGGGCTGCTTTTTGCTTCTGAGGTGTTTGCTCTAGATGGATATCGTGGTGGTTTTTCCATACCGATGAGAATCCCTGCAGGGGTTCAAGGCCGGGTTGGATGGGGCTTGGAGCAACCTGGGCTGGTGGGAGGTGTCCCTGCCCAGGGCAGGGGGTGCCACTGGGTGGGCTTCAAGGTCCCTTCCAACCTAAACCATTCCATGCTTCTATGAATCTCGGAGCACGGTGGAAGCGATAGTGTGGCCGTGCCCAGCATCCCATGCCAGCAGCCCCACAGCTCCTGCTCGGGGTCCCAGCAGGGGCTCAGAGCCCTGGCAGAGGCGATGGGCTGGGGGGGTTTCACAGTTTTACAGCCTGGACCGATTCCCTGAGCACGGGGGGCTGAGCTGGCAAGTGGAAGAAACTTGTTTCATGCAAAACCTGTGTCCAGGTGGCTCAGGGCTCCCGTCCTCGCTGCCCAGGCTGATGGCTTGGTGGTGTTTGCTGCGTGGGAGAAGGTTTTTGGAAAGGACGTTGTGGTTCCCGCAAGACGGGGAGTGTTTTTCCAGGAAACTCATTTGGAATGAACGTGGAATTGCATCAGCCAGGAGTTTGCTCGGCGTGAACTTACCCGGGGCCGCTGTTGCAGGGCGAGATCAGAATGAACGTAATGTTTTATATCTTTAAGTAGGTGTGGATGGGAACACGGCTCCCTTCTGGCGATGTTTGGTACAGAAAGTTCAGACTCAGTGCGCACTGACAGTTCAAAAAAAAACCCCAACACACCCAGTAAGGGTTGTTAGAGAGCTGTTTTTTCCCCAGTTAGCTCTAAATAATGAGTCTTTCAGAAATGGTTCTGTTTCAGAGAGTTTCCATTTTTTTCCCATTCCCACGAAATGTGTATATTTTCAAAATGCCTTCCAAAGGCAAAGACGTGAGCGCTTTTGGTGAAATGTCACGTAGAAAAATAATTTATAATCTCTCGCTCCGTAAGAATTTATCGGTATGCTATGATAATTTGCTTCCCACTGAGAATGGATGGAAGCGCATGAGCCGACTGGCTCGTGAGAGCTTTCTGCCCTGGAAAACCTCTAATTTCAGGAGGTTATGAAGAGCACTTTTCCCTGTGTTGATGCCGCTGCCGGGCCAGCGGAGAGGGATGCGTGTCGTGGATGCCCTCGGGCAGGGGGGACTCGCGGTGGACGCCGGCAGAGCCACAGGACTCATATTTTCCATTTTCACGTTAGCCGATTTAGCAACTGCAGCTATTCAGGAAGTCACCTAAAAGCATTTCAGGCACAAGATTGAACAGAATAAACCCTTTAGTTTGGTGACAGACATTTAGTCACGCGACCGGTGGGAGTCAGGCAGAAAAAGAGGAACAGGGCAGTGCCCGTGCTGCTGATCTCAGACCCAGTAATCCCCAGTCTCTCCTTAGAGAGCTCACTGGGTGAGGAAACACAGCACCCATTACAGACTTTTAGTGCTTTGGTTTTATTAATTGGTGTATCTTATTTCATAAATAATTACCAGAAAGTAACTTAGCCCTTCCTTGCTCCTTCTGCCTTTCTCACCTTCTACAATCTCCTGTTTTCCCTCACTTTGGCTTTCTGTGTAGCTTTCCATCTTCCAAACAGACCCATTATGCATGGAACTAGTCATTGCGTGTATTTTGTTAGTCCATTTTGCTGATATATGATTTCCCCTGCAGACTGTACGTCATTCTTATGGATTGAGGTGATAAGCCTTTGGGGCAGGAGCTGTGTAATACTCCGGATTTGCTCGGGATGCAGCACCGCGAGCCCTCGGTGATCTTCAGCGCCGTGGTAGTAACTGTGATTAATAGGGAACGAAGGAGCCGTGCCTGCATCCTAAATAACGGCATCTTTTATTTAGCACAGTCTGAATGGGAATAATGCCGCTGCCTTAGAGTCTGTGGAAAAACAGAACTGTTGCTTCTTTAAATTGGCAGGAGTGGTCACCAGTGGAGGGGGAAGATGAGCATCAGACGTGTAATGTTGCAGGGATGTCGCTGGGAGACAGAATGCAGAATCTGAGTGTTCGCTGCGCCCGCTCGGAAGTGGGAATTTGTCGCGGCATAATGAACGCTGGGGGATGCTGGCAGCAGTGACGGCTTTTTGTTGCAGGTGTGTAGGTAGCCAGCCTGTATGAAGCGACAGCTATCGGGGAAAAAAAACCAACCAAACTAAACCACCAACCTAAACCAGAACAAACACACGCCAAAAAAACCCCACGGTCCCCCCACCCCTGTGGAGCCAAAAGTCACATTTTTTTTTTTTTTCAGTTTTGGTGCAAAATGCTGGACGCCCCGGACAGCCCTGTAGAATGGCAGTGGTTTAGAAAAGGAGAACGGGTTCTGTGGTGGAGGACAGAGGTTTGGACTCGGGGAGGTGTGCTCGCCCTCGGCACGGCGCGGTGATGCCAGCGCGGTTCCCAGCCATCTTCGGAATGCGATGCACCCGAGTTCCTCAGTGACCCTGGGAAACCTGGCTAAACTGAAGCGTTTCCTGCAGATCCCCTCTGCTGTCACTGTACCTGTGCCCAGCAGAGGCTGCCAACCAGTTCTTTTCTATTTTATTTTATTTGTATTACGTCGACCATTTAGCATGGTTCCAACTGTTGACTTCCATCGGCCATAGCTGGTGGTAATTACAGTGTTTCCCTGGATTACGGTGAATCACTCAGAATTACAGTGTTTCTCTCCTTGGGGCTGAGCGCCGGGAGAAGTGAATTCTTGCCACTGGTGGTTAGAGGTTGAGGCAACGGCAGAACAAGTTTTATATGAACTTTCCGAAATGCGAAAGCCAGCTCTGCCTTGGCGATGTCTGTACTGGGGACTGTGGGGTGGGATGAGTTGCTTTCCTGGCATTAAAGATCTTGGCGTAACCTCTTTTTTAGGAATAAATCTGATCCCTGCTTCCAGAGTGGCTGCAGGGAAACCCATGAGCTGTTCAGGGGCTCCAAGCTGGGCACGTCTTCAGGGCATTCAGTAAACTGAGGACTGACCCTTGGTTAGAGTTAATACCCTCCTGGGGGGACGCACTGTCCTGGTGGGTTGGTTTGGGTTTAGTTTAAATACCTTCCTTCAGGGTGAAAAGAAACCGTTAGAGTAGCAAAGAGTAAAACCTGTTCTGTAACTCATCTGGAATTAACCCAGGGCTGGATCTGTCTGATCCCAGAGGCTCCGGATGAAGGGCTGGGTCTCTGAAGGGCTGGTGCCGCAGGAGTTGCTGTTCTCTAACGAAGTCGGCATAATGAGCATCCGGTCCCCAGCAGGGCTGGATCCTGCAGCAGCTCCTGGGGAGGTGAAGAAAGCATCCATGCATTCCTTTTCACACTATTGGACTGAAAATCGGATTATTCTATTGTTTTCTTTTCTTAAAGAGCTGTTCTTTGTATAGTGGACTGTTGGAACTGGGTATCTTTTCCTGCAAAGCCTTAATGCCGTTGTTCTCCGATACCCGACAGAGGTCGGACTTGCCTGTTGAACACCAGTCTTCCAAAAAGTCCTCTTTGACGGAAGCCCTGAGTCCGCCTGCCCGCGCTGTGAGGGGCCATTTCGACCTGGCTGTTGGGGGTTTGTTCAGGTGCTAAAACGCTCCAGTAACGGGCTGGCCTGGGTAGAGATGAGATTTCGGTGAAGAGGCAAAATCTCCAAGTCCCTGCCCCCAAAAGTGACTTCACTGGCAATTTAACTGGGAGAGTCCTGCATCTTTTTTGAGTGGGAGTGGAATCGGTTTCCGTTCACCTCTTTTGCCCAAGGTGACTTTGAACGTTTAACGTGTAAACAGTTTCAGGAGGCGAGGAAGACTGCTTTCCTCGCAGCTTTTATTAGAATATTTTAAATCAATTACGAAAGGTCAATTCAAAATTTACCTTTGGGAGTTCCATAGATAATTAAATTGGTTGTCAGAATAAATTAGATTTTTCTGTACTTGGTTATATCCAGTTTATAACTGTCTGTATCGCGTGGCCGACTTCTTCCGTCATTATACAGGTGCATCCTCAAGGTTTGGTTCCCCGTAACGAAGTATGAAGTAAGGGTTTATGAACAATATTCCCAGTATTCGATGTCTTATGAGTTGACAAAATACCCTGGCCAACTGCTTTCCACAGGACAATGAAATAATGGGAAATGAGAATTCCGGCCATGGGCTGTTAGAGCCCAGATATCACACACATAGATACAAAAATGGCTACAGATTTGTCTTGACCACTAGACTCATTGCCAGTTAATGACGCTGCTTGGCATTTTGTTGGTGTTGAACAAACTGATTAGTTACTTAGACTTTTATCAGCAGGAATACTTTGTTAGTTCCTTTTAACGCAAGAGAAGTAACGCAGTTATCAGTGAGGTGTGTCTCAGTTCAGCCTGGCCGATGTCTCAGACCCAAGCGTCGGCTTTAATGGACCTTTGGCTTTCTAGGGCTTAATTCCGCCTCTAAACTTGCTGTATGGAAATTTATTAATAAGGGATATTAACAAAAAATAAATAGAAAATACGTTAATTCCTATAAAACCCTGCTACTGCGCAAAGGCAATACATCTGCCTCCATCAGGACTGCAGGCATTATGAAAGACAAGGTGGTGGTGGAAAATACACGGTTCCTTTCCGTTTTGATCAGCTCCACAAAAAGCAGAAGAGAGTGAAGGCATTTCTGTGTCTGTACAGAAAAGCGCTGCATCAGTTGCAAGAATATTTTGTATTTTGTCATTCTGGAGACTTTATTACAATCGTAGAATCACAAAAAGGTTTGGGTTGGAAGGGATCTGAAAGGTCTTCTCTTTCCAAGACCCCTGCCCTGGGCAGGGACACCTCCCACCAGCCCTGGTTGCTCCAAGCCCCGTCCAACCTGGCCTTGAACCCCTCCAGGGATGGGGCAGCCACAGCTTCTCTGGGCAACCTGGGCCAGGGGCTCACCCCCCTCACAGCAACGACTGGGCCACGTCCCCCTCCCCAAAGCCTGGGCGCTCCAGCGGCAGCCGCCTGGACCCCGGCTGGGGAGCCCCTTCTTGCGCCTGGGGCTGGCGTGTGTGTGGCGTGAAATACACTCTTCAATTAGCTACAAAATGCAACATGTTCCTCGCCCTCTATTTTTATATGACATTAATATATCTATAATTAATATGGATGGTAGCAAAATGCTAGCCTGATAATTTTACATCGTCTTAATTAGCATTCATTTTTCTTTCTTAAGACGGCGTGTTTTTCAAACCCGTCTTCTGTAATTGTTAATTCAGACATCACTTATTCTTTCAAAAGATATAATGGAGCAGTGTTTTGCAATTATCAAAGATGAGAGGAAAAAGAAATATGCAAATGGAAATGCATTTTAAAATATAAGCATTTGCTTTCTATAAAACGCAGAAGCAGTCGGCTCTCTGAGGCTAAAATCATGGCTCTGAGGCGAGAAGACAATGCCTGATGCAAATATGTTTACTGTAAAAAACCAACACAAACAAATTGCAAATTATAGTTAGAAGTTGCTTCAGGATAAATGGTAATGGATAAATCTCTTAATAATGAGCATAGTCGCAGCCGAAATACGTGCGCAGTGTATTCGTGTGAGCGATTCTTGAGCCCAAACTGCTGCTTCGCGTGAGAGAGACTTTCTGCCGCAAACGCTATCGGTGATTTTCAGGTTATTAGATTATTCGGCCACGTTTCGCGTTCCAGACAGAGCATGACGGCAGGCAGAGAAGTCCAGTATTCTACCAGAAAGTAAGATCTTTTGGTTAAAGGTGTTTAAAGGAAAAGCAAAGACCCCCCCGAAGGTTGTGTGTTGTTGGGTGTTAGTCGTGGCAGCGTGGCAGCTGGGCGTTCGCCTGGCGGCTGGTTGAACACGGGCTCTGCCGGCCCCCGCCGGCGCTGCCGCAGCCCCGCGATACCTTTCCCTCCCCGTTCCAGCCCGCGGCTGGTTTTGTCCGAGGATGGTTTAAGGCCGCTCGGGGGTCGGAGTGCTGAGCAGCGCACTCGGTGCGCGTGGCACCCGGGACAAGCGGGGCATCTTTCACGTACAAATGAAACCAGCGTCTCTGGGGGGAGGTGTATTTCCCTCCCAACAAATAGGTGTGTGTTTGTATAGATGGTTACAGGTATCACAGCGTAATGTCACAGCACCAATAGTCTTTTTGGACCTACTTTGGGTTGTTCATTAATTTCTCCCAAATTTTCTATCTTCTTGACTTCTGTGCTTATTATTCCAAAATAATTTCAAAGCAATGTACCGGAAGGGGTTTTTCGGAGGTCTGGATGAATGATTGAGGAAGGCTGGTTTTGTTGTTACGCTGTTTTATTTTGAGAAGAATTTTCAGATGTTGATACAAATGAGAAGGTCATAAACAGTCAAATAATTTTTTTTCTAAAACCTTCAGGCTTCAGTTTAGTCCAGGCCGTGGCCTGCTCTTGTACAGTTTTTGAAGAAACCTCTCAAATGATCCTGACTGGGTTTTTTTTGGTGACGTTATGCATTTCCATGAACTTAGCCTGATGTGCTAATGCCAGCGCGTCTGATGGACAGATGTACGTCTGTTGGACCTCTGCAAAACCACCCAGTCATCCCTCTGAGCAAGTGTAGGCCCAAATTACCCTTTTTCATCACTGTTTAGTTTTGACTTAACAGGGACAAGATGTAGGCAGACACTTGGACTAGGTGATCATTGGAGGTCTCTTCCAAGTGAACTATTCCATTCCATTCCATTCCATTCCATCCTATCCTATTCCTGTTCCTGTTCCTATTCTGTTCCAGTTCTATTCCTATTCCAATTATATTCCTATTCCAATTCTCTTTCTTTTCTGTCTTACTATAACAAAAATAGTTGGAACAAGCACAGGTTCAGGGCACAAACTGAAACTGGGGAAGTGGGTGTGTGACAGCTTGTATGAATTTGAAAATTTAAAACCCCCTGTTTCTACTGCCATGCGTTTATTTACTTGAATCCCTGTGAATGCTTTAGTTCTGGCTGAGATTTGCCGGAGACGGACACAGTTAGAGCTGCTTTTGAAAACGTCACCCACGTCTCCTCCGCGGTCAGCCCTCACCCCACCGCTGCCCGGCGCCGTGTTCCCGCGGGACGTGGTGTCTCCTGCCCTCTGCTTAATTCTCTGAAAAAGTTTTCATTTTGCTGCTTGATTGAGTCGTCTTCCTTGAGTACAATTTAGTGTTTCGCTGGAAGTCTCAAGGGACAGACGTCCCCTGGGGCGCCGCCTTATTTGCGGTTCACATCTCCGTCGCGGCTCTTTTACTGATCCTGTAGTCCTTGGACAAGAGGAATAGGTTGTGCAGGAGCTCTGAAACCACCAAGTACTTGAGGTGTATGTCCACGTGCTGTGTTTGTCCGTACTTTAATTATATTTCTCCATTAATGTCAGCATTGCCACATAAGTGAATATTTTCAGTATTTTTACAGCACTGTTTCTCAGCTGCAGGTGGAGATAGAAATCGGTACTCATCAAAACCGGAATGGGACATCATAATCCTATCTTTTGTCCTGATCTGGGCATCGTTTTATTAACGGCAAACTTTCTGCTGTTTCTGTTCCACCGCGGTGGCGCTGCAGCTGTGTGAGCCCAGAGCAGGTGCCTGTTTGGGATGGGTGGTAGGTCCGGGTGGACAGGCTGAGGCTCCGCGCGCTGGTCACCTTCTGCTGCGGAGAGGGGACAGAACGGAAATCATTCCCTTTTTGCTAGGAAAAGGGATTTGCCGCAAGGAAAGCAGGAAGCCATACAGACCCAGGGCTGCATCCTAAAGCCATTTCGGGAGCTTTTGTGCTGGGACCAGCAACTTTCTGGAGGCTGTGAGCAGAGGGATGCTTCCCATGTGTCCAGGCCATGGAATGTGGTGTACACGCTCGCAGTCCTCTACCAGCTTCCTTCCTTCCTCTTTATTTCCTAATTTTATTAAGTGACCTGATATTTCTGAAATATTCACGCGCATTAGTCTTTAACACAGATAACCCTCGGTACCCAAAGTTAAGGTAGATGCTGGGAGGAAGGCTTAATTTAGGAAAGTTTGGATTTTTCCAATGATGGGCTGGGTTTATCCGTTGTATTAAAAGACCTGTGAAAGTTCCCCTGAAGACGCTGATCACGATTACGTGCTTCTGTAGAACTCCCATAGAGCGTATGCCTGCGTGATTCCTGGCCGTGCTCCCAGCAAATTTCTTTTCCTACACATGATATTCCTTCCGTTGTGCACAACAGGCATTCACTAGTGGGGAAACTTGCATGAAACTGTCATGAAACCCAAGGCGCCAGCACCGCGGCGTTTGGAGGAGGCAGTGGTTCTGCTCCACTGGGGTGAAAATACTCGGTTAGGACTTCTGCCGACTTTTTGTCACTGCAATAATTTCCTGTTTCCAGGTGTTTTCTTACACTGCTGACAAAGAGATCCGCACGGACGACTTGTGCCTGGACGTCTCGAGGCTGAACGGCCCCGTCACCATGCTGAAGTGCCACCACATGAGGGGCAACCAGCTCTGGGAGTACGATGCGGAGGTAGGAGCCGTGTCAGGGGCAGCCCCAGGGTTTATTCTTGGTGGAGTAAGGCCGTATGGCGGGGGAGGCCGTGAGAGCCAGAGCCTGGGGACACGATGGAACAGGCTGCCCAGGGCAGTGGTGGAGTCGCCATCCCTGGAGGTGTTTAAAAGCCGGGCAGACGAGGTGCTGAGGGACGTGGGGTAGGGGGGGTTTGGGCAGTGTTGGGTTGGTGGTTGGACTCCATGATCTGAAAGGTCCCTTCCAGCCCAGGCGACTCTGTGATTCTGCGTGCCCATGGCATCTCCTCCCGCAGCACGGACTCAGGACTGCCAAATAATTCAGCCAACCGCCAGGTTTGAAATTGTGTTTGCACAAACCTTCTTTTTATAAGAGTGAAAAAGTCAATTATTTTTCAAAAAAGCTCATTTCTAGTAACTGGTGTTGCCTTGCACTCTTACAAACGTAAAGAAGCATTCTGCATTTTTATGGAAATGAAGTAGAAAACAAGATTCATTTATTTTTCAGTTAGAGTTTTTCCAGTTTTTTTCTGCTGGCTCTTAACGATCATTTCATCTGGGTTTAAATTGTGTTTCCTCATTTTCCGTATCCCAGTCACTGATGAGTTTGGCGCTGCCGTGGGATGGGAGGTGGCTTTTTGTGGGGTTTGAGAGGGTGCGGTTTGAAGAAATTCGGTGGCTTATGGAGAGCTTGTAAAATGAGTTTAAAATATGTATAAACAGCTCAGTATTTTTTGGCAGAATAATTCGTCTTTTTAGATGAGACAGGAAACTGCAGATGAAAATTAAAACATCCATTTTAAGCTTTTGCTTTGAGATGAAAATGTGCAGTTTTGCACGGTGAAATTCACACAAAGCATTTTCTTCAAGATAGGATCTTCCTAACTTATTATGGTAAGAAAAAACGCGACAAACCTGCCATGGCATAATACTGAACTCCCAAGTAGAAAAATGACAGCGGTACTCACCACTCAGGTGCAGTTCATTTGGTAACTCCTGACACGTTCTTGAGATTAACGTTTGAATTTAAACCAATCTTCTCTTAAATAAAGAAGTTTCTTTATGTTCTTACACAAAATGCATGTGTATTTTGAGAATTTTTAGGCATTTTTGAAGATGTTCTTGCCTGTAGTTAACAGATGAGATTGAAGATCTTATATCCTCCTTTGTTTAATTCCTGCAAACAGATGATAATTGATTTTTAATCAGTTTTAGATTGATTTAAGTAGAAGCTAAGGAGCGTAGTGCTGGCTGCTGGCCGAGGGGAAACTCATAAATTGGAATATTTCAAGTTTGTCTCAGCAGCGCTTCAAAGAAAAAATTTTGAATATTGAATAAATAGCAATTTAAAAAATATTTTCAATATTATTTTTGTGTGCTTGGACAGCCTGGCCCCAGCTGGGCGCAGAGGCGAGGCTGTATTGCAGCTCTGCGCTGGAATCCGTGCGCGGGGCGATGCTCTCGCCCCCAGCCCAGCGCTCTCCCCCAGTACCGGTTGCCCTTCGGTAGCCACACACATGGCCCCAGGCCAGGGGCCTCCCAAAATGCTCCTTCTCTACCCAAAGCGTAGCGAGCAATCCTTCCCGGTAGAAAAAAAAAAAAAAAAGGTACTGCCAGTGACTTTCCTTTGGCTGTTTTGGGCCCACGCTGCTGAAAATGGATTTCCTCATCGAGCGCTGCTCTGACGCTGGCCGCCCGATGACCTGCGCTTGCCCCGCTCCGCTGGTCTCCCCCCAGGAAAAACCAAACCGGTATTGGTGTGTTCCCATTGCCGCAGAGCTGGAAAAATAGCGATGTATTTAAAAGACACGTAGTCTTTCAAAAAGTATTTCCAGCATTTCCTAGAACTTGCTGCTTTGGCCTTTCTGCGTGGAAGGCTGAGCTTCTTTCGCCCGGTTTGCTCTCCTTTACTTTTAACGTTGGAAACAGGCTGGGTTTTTTTCTCTTAAGTTTAGCGTAAGAGATCCTCGATGGCAAATGGCTAAGTAGCTGTGTAAAAACAAACTCAACCATTAGATGGAGCTCATAAAAAAGAAATACACCGTTTTGTTTTATATAAGGGGTGTGAGAGAGGAGGGGGTTGCTGTCTCTCCCCCAGATAAAACACAGTCGCTGCATTATGTGCCGTTCCATCTATTGACAGGAATATTTTTGTTAACAATTCTGCTCTGTCCACACCCAGACGTCAGCCTGCAGGCTCCCCTTCCACGGCAGGACTGGGGGACTGGTGGCGGTGGTATGTTCCTTCGTGCACAAATGGCCCCTCGGCGTGGGTGCTGCGGGGGGGCACTGCCCTCACCCACCTTCGTGTGCTCCTGCTGCTGGGGACCTCTCAGTATCGCAGGGAACCCCCACATACATCCCTCTGTGCACTGGGGAAATACGGCCCTAATAGGCAGTACTTTTTCCCGAGAAAACAACTGGCTTGTGACATTTTATTTATTTTCCCCAGAAAAAACATTTGCAACACGTTGCCTGAACCACTTGAATCCATTCATTTGTTTTTCCGGCATAATTGCACTCGGTTTTACATTTCTTGACTGACAGAGAAATGGACTGGAGGTGGTTTCTGGGCCTTGTGCCGTGGTTGCAGCCCACGTCCCTCCTCCCGTTAAAGGTATTTAGGAGTTGAGACTTGCCAAGGGCCAACAGCGCCCTGGCCACATCTGGAGGTGCAACGAGAAATGCAAATAATCATAAAAAGGGATTTCTCAGTAGAGATCTTCAGGTAATTTTCTGCGATTTACATACTGTTACTAAATTTTCTGAGATATTCTAGTTTAGTCTAAATTATGGTATTTAAATATATAGTATATTAAAAAAAAATCACAGAAGGCCTTTTCCAAGAATTTACACATACCTTAATAATATTACAGTTCTCTTTGATATTCCTAGCATTTGTATTTTTTCAAAAATAAACAAGGAGCTGAGAAGAGTTTGTGGTGGTAAAAAAGGTAAACAGCAAATGTTTTCGTATCTATTTGTGAAAGTATCAGATCTAGTTGGTTTGAAGCAGGCGATTCGAAAAGCCCCTTCTCTCCTTTTCTCATACCAAAAGTGTCTGAATTGGTGCTAAATGCTTTTAACACTTCGACTTATTTAGGCATTTTAATTTGCGCTTGAGACGCGAGTTAACTGGAAACACTGGAAGAAAACAGCGATCAAAAGGTATGAGTCGGTTTGTCAGAAGAGAAGATCCCTCGCTGAAGGAGAGGACAAAATTGGTGTTCCTGTTTTGGGTCAAAATCGAGGTGCGTTGGCAGAGCTGGGAGAAAGGAGAGCCGTTCAAAAGATGAGGCTTCCGCGCGTCTGCCTTCGCGGGGGCTGGATGCACCCCAGGGGGTTTTACCGCAACAGGCGTCGTGAATGAAAGAGGGTGAGAAAGAGATCCTAGGGGGAATAAAGGAGGATTAAGATACCCAGGCATTTTAAATAAAAAAAATGAAACAAAAATTAAAATACTGGGAGTTTGCGGAAGCGGTCGCTGTAGCGCAGGCGGGTGCTGCCAGCCCCGCGCCGTGGGGACCGGTGTCCTCCTGGGAGAAGGCTCGTCAGGTGGGGAGGAGCCTGGTTTGCGTTCGGGGGGAGTAGTTCTGCAGCCGTCGGTTTGATTATTCTCAAAGGAAAGTAGAAATCCCCCACCCCACTCCAAAAAAAAAAGGCAGTTTTCATTGAGCTGCGTCTTTCTCTTAACCCGACAGGATAAGTTACTGTAGGTATTACCTGTAGAAGAAAAAAAGAGAGCCCAGTGTTGATATTGGTATTTATATAGTCTAAAAAGAAGCGCTTGCAGCACAAAGTGTTAATTTACAAAGCATTTGTAAACGTCTTTTTCCTAAACGTTTTTACAACTTGTCAGGAAATATTTTTTTTTCCTTCTCTGTTTGTTTGGGGTTTTTTTAATCCATTGCCTGCCATTATTGAATTTTAATGCTTTTCTTTCCTACTTCTTGAGCAGCACATTAAAGATTCCCGGCCCTTTCTCAGGCCGCCCATTACACGGCAAGGGCAGCTCTATAAGCCAGCCCTACCCATGGGACGTGCCAGGTTCGAATTTCCCGGCTTTCAAAGGCTTCCTATCAGCACGTGTTTTATAACATATTTACAGTGCATAAGTGCTATTTGCTTTGGGACAAGGGTTGGAAACAAGGCGATGGATCAGCAGAAAAAGATCTGGGAATTCTGATGGGCTGGAGCCGGAGTTGCTCCGTCGCCGTGTGATCTTGCTTGTCTAAGGAAACTCATTTTTCCCATTTTGCTAAGTAGTTCTTTGGGGTTTTTTGCCCCTGCTCTGGAGCACTGGTCTCGGTGGAGCTATTTTTGCAGGAGTTACATACGGCTTCTGTTCGGTGCCAAAGAGACCCATCAGTTGGGGTTGGAAGCCGTGTGGAGCGTGTCCAGGTTTGTCCTCACCTACCTGGTGGCTCCCGTTGTGTCACCCTGTGACATCCAGGCAAATTCCTGCATCCCCAGTGTGGTGAAGTCCTATGACATGTAACCTATGTGAATGATCTCAGGAAAAAATAATGCCATAAATATGTCACATCTGATAGAAAAGTTTCGTTTCGTCATGCATGAATAATGATGTCAGGATTTGATCTTGCATAATTATTGTTATTTGTCACTAAACCCGGTGTCTTTTCAAAGCTGTTGGACTTGCATTCACGGAGAGATGAGGGTCTTCACAAAAATGTTTCTTGAGTCACTGTTTGACTCCGATTTCTATTTTTTTTTCTTTCTTCCTTTTTTCCCCTTCCATCAGTATGCTGGGAAATGGGAGTATAGCTTTGAGGTAAGTTTGGTAGCGACCTCACCCCCTAGCATAGCGCATCCCGCTGCCTCCTCTAGCAGTGCCGTGGCAAAGCGGCCTGAGTTGGTGCCTCTCCATCGCTGCTGCTCCCGCGGTGCTCCTCCGGGTGGTCGCAGGCCACCCACGCTACCCACCCTGGGACCACGTCTCAAAGTTACGGGACCTGCTGGACTTGGTGTGGTCCAACTAACTTCTACTACGTAAAGGGTTATGGCCAATAATTTGGGTATTTCTATAAACTGCAGTCTTATTGCTAACTGCTGGAGAATAAGTCTGGTGAGGAGCGGCTGAAGGAGCTGGGGGTGCTCAGCCTGGAGAAGAGGAGGCTGAGGGGAGACCTTCTCGCTCTCTGCAGCTCCCTGAAAGGAGGGGAGAGCCAGGGGGGGTCGGGCTCTTCTCCCAAGGAACAGGCCATGGGTCAAGAGGAAATGGCCTCAAATTGTGCCAGGGCACGTTTAGGATGGATATTAGGAAACATTTCTTCACCGAAAGGGCTGTCAAGCATTGGAAGAGGCTGCCCAGGGCAGTGGTGGAGTCGCCATCCCTGGAGGTGTTTAAAAGCCGGGCAGACGAGGTGCTGAGGGACATGGTTTGGTGGGGGTTTGGGCAGCGTTGGGTCGATGGTTGGACTTGATGATCTGAAAGGTCCCTTCCAACCTGGACCATTGTATGATTCTACCACAAGAGATTATGGCCAATAACTTGACTGTTTTTGCAGTCTTATTACTATGTATTTAAAAGGACTTAGTTCTTCAAAAAAGAGTAGCGAGAACATTGCAGGGATTTTTTTGTTGCCTTCTTAGAGAGCAATGTTTTATAAAATGAGTGAATGGGACAAATGATCCCTTCCTTCCATTACTGTAGATTTTCTAAAGCCAGCGCAGCCTTGCTGATGTACAAGAGTTAAACTTCTTGTCTCACGTACCAGAGAAAAATGGTCAGATTGTCAAAATAATGCTTAGGACTATTTATACCCATGTGAAGAATCTACTAAATGTAATTAAGATAATATAAACATGCAATACAGAGAGATTGTTAAATTTCGAAGTAATTTATTTATGTGGCTCTGTTTTCCCGTAGAAGAGCAGTAGGCAGAAGTGAACACGAAGCAATAATACATAATGAAACACAAACAAGCATTGATGTTCACGCTGGTTTCTCAAAGTGACATTATAAGGACATTTGTTCTTGATATTTTTAGTGGCCTCTTTATCTGCACGTTACTTTTTCCCTTTGCAAACCGAAGCCAGAGCACAGGAGCAGGCAAGGGGGCTGCAGCGGGGCCGGGATGCAGGAGGAGCATCCCCTGGGCACCGTGGGGATGGGACACCGACTGCTGGCTGCCGCGGCTCCGGGAGCAATTTAGGGAAATTAAAGCCCATCTCAGTTCACCTGGGATTGGCATGGTGAAGGAAGAGCTGAAATCATAGTTGGTAAAAAAATTCTTATCTCCTTATTCATTATATTTTTAATTTAGTGATGCTCGAGTAAGCTTCAGGGTGATTAGTACAGGATGTTACTGCCGGAGAAACGTCATCTCTGCCCGGATCTTGCTGTGCCGTGGGAATCGACGAGTGCAGCCAGGCACCGTGTCCGGGGGGGACGATTCCAGTACTTCCCCCTTCCAGGCCCTCAAGGGGCTCCAGGAAAGCTGGGGAGGGGCTCTGGAGCAGGGAGGGGAGCCATGGGACGAGGGGGAAGGGTTTTACACTGCAAGAGGGGAGATTGAGATGAGATGAGAGGAAGAAATTGTTTGCTGTGAGGGGGGTGAGCCCCTGGCCCAGGTTGCCCAGAGAAGCTGTGGCTGCCCCATCCCTGGAGGGGTTCAAGGCCAGGTTGGACGGGGCTTGGAGCAACCTGGGCTGGTGGGAGGTGTCCCTGCCCAGGGCAGGGGGTGGGAACTGGGTGGGCTTGAGGGTCCCTTCCCACCCAAACCATTCTGCGATTCTATAATTCAGAGCCACACTCGGGTCTGAATTGCCAAATGAAGGGGTCTCAAGTGGACCGTTCCCTCAAAGCAGAGCAGTGAGAACATTTTTGGTGAAACTGAAGCTTAGTTGATGAATGTGCCGATTTGTGGATGTGCTCTGTGTGTGTAAGCTCGCGCAGTTTGCCTACAATTTGACACTAGAGTATTCCCAGGCCCAATTATCCATTAGTAATTCCCCTAAGAGCACTCTTAGCTTTAGCTGCTTCGCTGCTGTGGATGTCTAATCAAACTGTCTCATTGCTTTTTCCTTTGTTTGTCTTCGTCTTTGCCGGTTTTGTTTACTTTTACCGTTTTTCTGTCGTGCAGACCCATACATTTCTTCACATAATCACGCAGTCGTGCCTGACCCTAAGCAGGATAGAGGATGGCACCCACGGCCCCACGGTGGAGGCCTGCAATGGCAGCCCCTTGCAAACGTGGATGCTCAGGAACTACACGAGGCTGGAAGTCTTTAGAAACATTTTTTACAGCCCCACTGACTATTTCCTTTAACACACGGTTGGAGGTTGGTATTAAAAAGCAAATAGATCGTGTAATGGTGTAAGCTGTTCCCCGAAAAATGCTTCTCCGTTCTCTGCCTGTTAAACTCAGCTGAATTCCTCTCTTGTTTTCTCAGATGATTATGTAGCTACATGATAGTATATATGCTTAATGTTCGTTATGATTAATTATGACTAATTTTAGATGAATTCAGCTACCGTGAGCTATTGATGTCAGTGTGGTCCTTACTCTCTGCAGTACCTGAAGGTTTGGTCCCTATTCCAAGACACATAAATCATGCCAATTACGTGATATTTTTCAGAAATGTTCATTTTGAAAATCCCCAGTTGGAAGTAATTCCATCCTAGAGGTGTTAGTCACAGATAATTTCAAATCATCAACAGGTAATAGACGCGGTGCTGGGGGACACGGGTTAGTAGGAACCCGGCAGCGCTGGGTTAAGGTTGGGCTCGATGATCTTAAAGGTCCTTTCCAACCAAAACGATTCTCTGACTGTCTGTTGCGGATATCGGTAATGACCGCTGGAGCCTAGGATCCGTGCTCCATCATTTTTCCTTGATGTATTCAGAGCCTTCGCTCATCAGAGCTGTGATTTGCATACATTTGGGAAGCGGGAAACTACCGAGCTCGCTCCGGTGCTCTGCGCCCGTTCTCACATCTCGGGGAAAATACAAATTTTAGGCTGGTCTGTACGAGTATCCTACTGCCTGGTAATTAATCGTTTTCCAAGCAAACGAGACCTTTTTTTGTAATAGCATAAATAATGATAGGACACAGAAAGAAAAAAAAAATAAATTATGAGACGGTTGAAAATCGCAATGATGTGGTAGTCTAGCATGAAATTATACACTGAATAAAAGGGAACAGCTGATGAAGGCGGCAGCGGCAGCAGCAGCATTTTTAGACTTGTTTGCATTTCTGGTTATCGGAGAAAATGACAGCGGCTTAATTGCACTTAAAACAATATAAGTGAAGAATCAGTGATGCTTTGAGCAGTGCTATTTAGTAAACAAGCTATTTCTGTTAGCACTACTAATTCTTTCCTCTTGTAATTAGAGGGAAAAAATGGCTGAGATTCATCATTGAATGCATATCAGATGGCCCCTCGGTGATTTGTTACAATATCTGCAGCCTTTTCTTTGAGAACTGCGCAATCGTTTGTTTTAAACTGAGGAGCGAATCTCCAGGGACGCGCTTATTGAAAGAATATTCATAATACAAGTTTCGGAGTGTTAATACGGGATGTGGCAATCGGGTATGAACTGCAGTGTGAAACCGTACGGCGCAGGAGCGCAGGTCTGCGTTCGGGCGATGGAACCGCATGGCTGCTGGCGCTGTTGGCATTTCCCAGCAGTTTAATTGAAACACCAGACAATAGTTGGGGTTTTTTTTTTCGTGTGAAGGTACGCACTTGGTGTTTGTTGGCCGTGAGACTGCACTGGGGACAGCGGTCGCTGAAGTGAGTCCGTATTTGCGTAACTCCAGTTACAGCAGTACTTTTTGTGTTTTATTAGAGCAGTATTTGTGCTGGCGGGTGCGTGGGAGGGAGCGAGCAGCCCCCACCGCTCTGGGAGCCGCTTTTGAAGGAGACTCTGCCACGCGGGTCGGGCTCGTCTGGCCTTGGGTTGATTCATCCTTTCTCCCTCCTCCAGGAGGGCTGCGGAATTTTGCTGCCCATCCTTGTGCCCCGGTTTGTTCCTCTGCACAGCGTTCAACATACAGCTGGTCTCTGCTCCAGCGGAGGATCCGCAAACAAGATTTCACTCCTGAAATCGCCTGTTCCCTTGGTTGTTCTTCTTGGGGCAGCCTGGGGAAGAGAAGGCTCCGGGGAGACCTTCCAGCCCCTTCCAGGCCCTCAAGGGGCTCCAGGAAAGCTGGGGAGGGACTCTGGAGCAGGGAGGGGAGCCATGGGACGAGGGGGAAGGGTTTTACCCTGAAAGAGGGAGATTTAGATTGGATATCAGGAACAAATTCTTGACTGTGAGGGTTCTCTGGCCCAGGTTGCCCAGAGAAGCTGTGGCTGCCCCATCCCTGGAGGGGTTCAAGGCCAGGTTGGACGGGGCTTGGAGCAACCTGGGCTGGTGGGGGGTGTCCCTGCCCAGGGCAGGGGGTTGGAATGAGATGATCTTTAAGGTCCCTTCCAACCCATATGGTAAGTGTTAAGCTGATGCCGAGCTCTCGGGGCCATGGCTGGGTGCGGGTGCAGTGCGTGGCCATTGCGCTCTGCCAGGCCTGTGCAGGGCTTGTCCAGAGTAGACTCCTCTGAGAGCCAGGCTCTGGGCACTGGCGAGGTGGTCCCCATCCCAGCCAGCCTGGTTTCAGCTTCCTCCTGGGCCGTGCGGGGACCACAGCTGACCTGCGGCATTGCATCCCCCAGCTCTGCGTGTTTCAGCGGGGGTTACACGTCTCTGTCCCAGGCCAATGTGCTTGGCGTGTTTTATCTAAGTACGCCACTTCACGTTTAACTTCCCTGGATCTCCTCGTGAACGTGTTCTCCCAATGCTTTTGACCAGAAGATGATTTATGTCTTCAAAATAAGTTCTGATTCCTGTTGTCCCCTTCTGACTCTCCCATTCCTCCGCAATACAGTGTCTTGTGGTAGGAGCAGAGAGGGACGAGTGTCCCAAAGAAGAAAAAATGTATTGGAAACAGAAGAGTTTTCATCTGCATGTTGCCGTTGTTCATATAATACCTAGCAAATGTGTTTCCGTTACCGATTATTTCTGAACCATGAGTGCACTGGTCTGAAATGCACGTGTGCTCAGGTGGTTGGAGACTAAGCTCCTTGATCCAAAATACTGGGGTTTGAAATAATATTTCCTTTCACTTATTTTGTACTTTTGTGTCGCGTTTATTTGTTGCTGGGTTCAGCAGCGGTGCTCGCTCCCCAGGTTGTGTGGCCACACGTGAGAAGGTGAGCTGGGCACCCGTGGGGTGGCCGTGGGGTGGTGGAGGTCTCGTAGAGCCCTACGAGCGGTGGCCGGGGATGAGCACCTGTCTCACGGCTTCTGTAGGGACCAGAATAAGACTGAAACAAGACCAAAAAATGCCGTTACTGGTTTTCAGCAGTAATTATGTTGCCACCGCTCTTACCCTTCTCTATTGCAGAAGCTCACCCTGAGGCACGTCAACAGCAACCAGTGCCTGGATGAGCCGTCGGAGGAGGACAAGATGGTTCCCACCATGAGGGAGTGCGGTGACAGCCGTTCCCAGCAGTGGCTGCTGCGCAACATGACCCTGGGTGCCTGAAGCCGGCGCAGACCCGCTGCCTCGGCCGGGATGTCCTCCTCCTCCTCCTCCTCCCCCTCATCCTCCTCCTCCTCCCCCTCTCCTCCTCCTTGCTGAGGCCAGCGGTGCTGAAGCCCTCTCCAAATCCCAGCTGCCAGAGCAAAGTCTCGGGAGAGTTTCCTTCACGCGACAGGTCTCCATGTGCCCCTTCGGAACCTGTGAGTGTTCGGAGGAAGCTCATCTGAGCCTATAAATGTCAAAACACGTGCTGTTATCAACGCAAATGTGCTCCACAATGGTTCCAGAGAAACCTCTATGAACCCTACGTCAAAGAGGTGGGGATGGAGGGTGTTTCTGTGTGTCACACACCACTACGGAGAAGTGACCCAGCATGAAATGCCTTACGACGCTGACTGGCACTGGGAACCATCCTGGCAGGCGTCTGCTGAGCTGGATGTGTGGCTGCTGGTCGTTCTTGGCAGCGCGGTGGGGATAGCTGCTGTTCTCTCACCTTGTGTGCGACTCGGTGAAGGACCACGCGGAGAGCACAGTCGCCAGACAGAACAAAAGCCTCGTGGTTTGTGCTGGGGAAAAAAAAAATGGGATCCGGTGTTTGGAAAAGCAGCAAAACTGAGCAAAGACTGCACTCAGGAACTGAAATTAAATGAGGTAACGGCAAAAGACGCAGGAACAATGGTAAGAAGGAGGAGTGACACACATGGGTGACTCCGACCAGGTTGAAATGTCCTCTGCAGTGGGCAGAGAAGGGGCTGGGGGTGGCCCCTGGGGGACCCGCAAGGGGGTTGCAGATTGAGGTACCAAAACCCGAGACCACTGGAGACGGAGAGCTGGTCGGAACTCGATCCCCAGCTGCCACCCTTAAGTGTTCATGTGTACCTGCATCCCGTGTAAGAGACGGGCGAGAGCTTCATCCGTGGATCCCCCGCGCGCAGGGGATGGAACTGGATCGACTCTGAGTTCTGCCTCCGGATGTTCTTGCTTCGATAGCGGCGACAGATGCTTATTTATATTTTTAATAATTTTGTGGCTTAATCCTTTTGTTAGCGTGGTGATTAAACACATGCCGATGGCGCGCGGTCGCGTGGGGGGCGTCGCAGGAGCTGATGCCGTGCCGGCCCCCGGCAGGGGCTTGGGGACGGCCCTGTACGTACAGGTGACAATTCCTGTGTGTCCTGGTGACGTTTCCTCTGGTCACCCCGGCAGCACCCCCTCCCCAAAAGGCATCCGCTGTGCGATGGGCCGGGATGGGTTTTCCCGTTGCCTACAGGCTTCCGGAGACCTAAATCACAGGGCAGCTGCCGCAGCGTGATACGGCACGGGTAAGTGGTGAAATGGTTTCCCTTTATTCCACTCAGAATTCCATAAAAAAGGACTGTTTATGCACTAGGTCATTAAAAATGACAATATTTTCTGTATAATGCTCTGGTCGTTATGGATTAATAGTGTCATATATTATGTACGTACTATAAATTTATAGATCATCTGTATTTTCTTGATACACATCATTAAATGAAAAATAGGATATTAAACTGGAAAAGCGATTGCTGTGCATGCGCGGGAGCTGGAGTGTCACGGATTAACTGGGAAGCTCGTCTAGTCCAGCCTCCCTGCTTCAAGGTAGGGTCAAACACTTCCAGTTCTCAGCTTCAGATGGCCAGAAAGGTACACAGCAGGGCTCAAAAAGCTGGCAAAATAGAAGACTGTAGTTCTGCTTCAGAGAAGGAGCATGCAAACTTCACGAACAAATTGGAACGCCAGCCTCCGCGCAGGAAAAAACTGAATAAATTGTTTCTTCGTCTCCTTTCCAAGGGCTTTTGCCACGTGCAGGGCCCCTCGTGCTGGCAGGCTGCGCCTCCAGGCACCGGGCTTCTGCTCGTCGATGGAGAAGCAGGTGCTGTGGAAGGTCCCGCGGCGTCCAGGAGCATCAGGAGAGGGTGGTTGGTGGTGCCACCTCTTCTGGGTGCCCCCGGTGCTACCGGTGACCTGGCTGCGGAGGGGGGGAAGGCTGCCGAGCTCCTCCACTGCCCTCCTCAGATCCCGGGGTTTTCTCGGTGCTGGGAGGTGATGGCAGGGCGCAGTCGTCATGCAGCGGTCCAGGCGGGAGGTACAACCTCAAAAACAGATGAAGAAAAGAATATTTTTCTCCTTAGAATTAGTATAAAGGTTAACGTCCTTATAAAGTGTACAATCCCATGACTACAACAGCGAGCTCGCTGTGTTTAGGTACGGTCGGTACCTGCACTGCCGTGTCCCTGCCGGGGAGGGGGGAAATAATTGAAATGCCTCCGTGTTGGATTGTACTTATTTAGGAGCAAGTACGCGCATCCCCCGTGGCCGGAGCAGAAGTACTGCTGGAGGTCGTCTGCTCGCTGGCGGGATGGCCTGCCCTCCAGAAATTAGGCTCAGCCCTAGAACGCAGCGCTGAAAGACCCGTTTAACCTCAGTGACGGCGAGTGTTGCCGTGGGCTTGGAGGGGCCGGGTGCTGGATTTCCCTCCTGGGGAAGGCTGGAGGAGCCCCGGGACCTCCCTGCGGAGGAGGCTCACCCAAAGCCTCGCTGAAGGAGAGCGAGGTGGTGCCGGCGAGGGCACCTTGAACGCTGATGCGGCCTCAGAGGTGGGAGTTGGGGGGGTTTAGGGAATGAATGTGAGTTACTGCGCGTGGGTCCCAGCCCTTCCTCCCGCCACTGAAGGCGGGTTTTGCCTTGGCGAGTGATTCGGGCTAAAATAATTGAAAACGGCTGGTTTGGTTGCCTCTGTTGGTGAGAAGTTCGGTGCCCACAGACAGACCGCAGCCGAAAACCAGTGGTTGGTCTTTGTTTCCCCATTTATAAAATCTCTCAGAAAGGTGTTGGGAGGGTTGACGTCTATTTGCATGATGCGTTTAAAACACAAATAACTCTACAAATGCTGAATATTTATTCTTTCCACTGGAAAAGCGCTGCTGCTTCCGCGGTCTATCCAGACTCGCTTGGATGACGCGCGAGCGAGCCGTCGCGCTGGCCGGCAGCAGCAAAGCCAGCGTTTTGAAGAGTAAGCTGAACCATAAACGCCGTAAAAAGCTGTGTCCCTTTTAATCTCCCGGCACCTCCTGGTGATCCCCGGGGACAGGGGAAGCCAGAACTGAAATAGGCGCTTGGGTCAGTTGAGCGAGATGGGTCTCTCCGCAGATGCCTGTTTCCCAGTCACCGGGAGGATTGATGTAGTTGTTGCACTCTAACGTGGATAATATTATAGCAAATAGGGAACAATAGCTTTGGAGTAAAGCTGCAAAACTCCGTATCCTGATTATTTTTTTTATTTGAAAGTAGAGGGTGCCGTCTGATCCTGCGCCCTTGGTCTACTCTCGGGGGGTGCTGGGCAGAGCCTGACACCGGGCGCTTTCTCGGAAGGTCGGGGCTATTGAGCAGATTGGGACAATTTGGGGAGATAGAGAGGAATTGGCGGTGCCGGTGAATGCCGCAGCCCTGCCGCGTCCCCACGGCTGGTGGGACCACGCCACGGCGAACCTGCTGCTGACCACCAGCTGTGACCGGCGGTGTGGAATGACCACCAGCAGCGTGTCGGGATGCTTCTGTGGCTTCCCGTGTCCATCCTTCCTCCCCAGCCTGCCAGAAGGTCCGGCCACAACCGTTGCTCCGGTAGGTGGCCACCCCCGTCCTATTGAGTTTCTTCCCCGCCAGCACGTATTCGGGACAGCTCGGTAAGCGGCGCCTCGCGAAAAAGGCCACGGTGCTCTGAGAATAAGGCAAAGTTTATTTGCAAAAGGTTGGAATTCTGCTCGGGATTTTCCCAAGGAGGGGGAAAAAAAAAGAAAAAAAAAAAAAAAAAAGACGGAGGTGCGGTGGTTTGGAGGATGCGCTTACAGAGGCTCCTGAATAAGTGCTGGGAACACAAATGGAAATTAAATTTATAAAAGCAGATTGCGGATGAAGAATTACACGTTTTACATGTTGTAACAGTTATCCAATGGTATACTGGTACTCTTTGCTGTACATTGAAATATTTATACATTTTTGTAGAATTAAAATATACTGGTTTAGTTTTCTTCTGGTGCCTTTTGTCTTTTTCTGTACGTGCTTATGTTTCATGTGGTAGAAAAAACAACAGACGTTCCCCTACGACCCCTGGCTTTTTCGATCCTTTATTTACGCGCCCAACGTCGGCAGTCGGCAGAGGGGCTTTTCCTGCCGGGCTGTGGGGGACGGAGAGGCGCCCCGGGGGCCAGTGCGGCTGGGCACCGGCGCCTTTGCTGCCCCTCGGACAGCGTTTAAAGCTCAGTTTTTCCAGACGTCCCCTGGAAAACATCATCACACCAGAATAACCCCGGCCGCGCATCAGAGCGTGGGAAAACACGGCAGGGTCCGCATCCCGCTCTGCAACCCCTGGGCTTTGCCCTGCTCTGCTCGATATTGCCCAAAATGCTGCATTAACTGTCTGTGTTTTGGGAAAAAACACCAATGATTCAGTGGGAAAGAAGCGGTTTCCCTATAAATCCTGTGTCAGCTCTGCCTGCAGCGGGCGCAGAAGGGCCGGGCCGGGCAGCCCACTGTCACGCGCTCCGGCGTGCGGAAGGAAAACAAACGATCCGGTTAAATATTAGTGATCACCCACCATGCCAGTAACGGAGCGTTGGTCTTGTTTTGGTGGGCGGAGGATTTTCGTTTTTGAAGTCGCGTCTTGAGGCCTGGAGCGGTTGGGTAAGTTCTGGTGAGAAGGGCGGGGGGGGAGAATATTTTAAAACCGAGGGATTTATAGACAGAAAGGAAGATTAATCCTCAGGAGACTGAGAGGGAGGGATCAGTTTGCGTCATCGCTGTAGCGGAAGGGATTCCTGTGAAATTTTCTCACAAATAATAATATGCCAGTATTGAATTATTTCAAATTTTACCATTAATTTAAATTGCTGGGCAAAATCAAGCCTTTTTGTTCCTAGCCTTACAGACGGCTAAGCAAAGTGGTAAGAGTGTTGTAAATGAGTGTTATAACTGATCGAAGATTACGTAGCCTTCATCTGCATCGCTTTAGAGTTACTGACAAAGAAATGTTAACATTGAACATGATTTTTAAAAAAAAAGAGTTTTTTATAATAGCAATTTTCGTTTTCCTAATTCATCCTTCTACGCTGTTACAGTGCGCTTTGATCAACTGGTTTCCGAAGGTGTGACGTCTCATTTAGACAGATTATGCCCCTCCAGAGCAGCCTCCTTGCTCATGCAACTACAGAGGAAAAAAATTAAAGCCTTTTTATCAAGCTTTACCTGCTTCCAGGTTGTCTCCGGAGAAACAGGTATTTGTGTGTTTGTTTCTGATGAGCTGCAGTTTATAGAAAACATTTGTCGCGTGCGTGCGATTAAAAAAAACGACTGTCAAGTTTCTACTGTCATTATTAAACTATTTTGCAAAGATGCAATTAACTGTAGAGCTGGTGTTAATTACAGCATGTGAATCGCTTAAATGAATCATAAAATAATCTATTTGTGAGTAATGAATGCAGACATAGAGGTACTTCCCTTTTTTTTGCGTTTCTCAGAAATGGTAATAATTGGGACTGATTGTAGAGTTGAAATCGCAGCGAGGGAAACGACCTACATCTCATTGCCCTTAAAAACTCTACCTGTTTTTATCTCTTCTTCGGAGATCCATCCCAGGGTTTTGTGGAGCCCCCTCCCCATGGATGGAGCCCCTCCCCATGGATGCAGCCCCACAAGTATCACTGGGGCTGAGGACAAATCCCATCCCCGGGCACCACCTTCCAAACCCGAACTGGAGAATATTTTTGCCGGGTAAAGATGGTGGGATCTGCCCTAAAATCCATATTCAGGCAGCCTGCAAGCCGGTGGGACCGGATGACACAAGTCTGGGGACTTTTCCTGTAAATTTGGGTCATAAATTAATAGTTTAATAATTTTATTTGGCATCGGCTCACCTGCTTCCCAAGCACAGCGCCCCGCTCTGCACCCGCAGCGGACGGGCCACGCGCTGTGCTCTGCATCAGCAAAGCCTGAAACTGCTGCCGCGGGCTGGAACGGAGCGATTGCGGGTAATAAATGGAAAGAGGCAAAATAGCTCCAGAGGTGACTATTGCCCAGGTGAGTTTAAATCGAACCGAACCCGAACCTCTGCCCTTCACCGACCCTGCGGAGCTGCAGCCCGGCTGGTGGCAGCCAGGTCTGGTCACTCTTCCTGGAACTGAGGGGTTGGCATCCATCCTTCCATCTGTCTGTCCATCCTTCCATCTCTCTGTCCATCCATCCTTCCGACCTTTCTTCCTTCCATCCATCCTTCTGTCCTTCCATCCTTCCGTCCATCCCTCCGTTCATTCCTTCTGTCTGCCCATCCTTCCATCTGTCTGTCCACCCATCCTTCCATCCTTCCGTCCACCCATCCATCCTTCCATCCATCCATCCATCCTTCTGTCCTTCCATCTGTCCATCTATCCTTCCGTCCATCCTTCCATCCATCCATCCTTCTGTCCTTCCTTCCTTCCATCCATCCTTCCATCCATCCATCCTTCTGTCCTTCCTTCCTTTCGTCCATCCTTCCATCCATCCATCCATCCTTCTGTCTTTCCTTCCTTCCATCTGTCCATCCTTCTGTCCATCCTTCCTTCCGTCCGTCCTTCCTTCTGTCCATCCTTCCATCCGTCTGTCCGTTGATCCATCCTTCTGTCAGTCCATCCTTCCATCCTTCGTTCCATCTGTCTGTCCACCCATCCTTCCATCCTTCTGTCCATTCATCCTTCCTTCCTTCCATCCTTCCATCCTTCCTTCCATCCATCCATCCATCCATCCAGGTAACGCAGACACATAGTCGGCCACAGGCTTTTTTCAGGGCTATTACTGATAATTCTAATGGACTCGTTGCAGGTTGCTCCAGGCCAAAGCTTGATTTAAGATACGATCAGCCCAGGAAAGAAGGGGCTGCTCCCCGCAGAGTTACAACCGTTCATATTTTTGTTAGCCAAAGGGGGAAAGCGCAAGGTATTGCCGCGTTGTTAAGATCAGCGAGTTTGTTTTGAGCTTTTTTTTGAAATCTCTTTTTCTTTATACCTGTCATGTATAAAGAAGAGATTAGGATGGCTAGCTACTTAGGAGGATTAGTAGCATGTTCATTAACCTCTTTTAATCCTTACAATATTGCTTAATGAAGACTATTACCAGATTTATATCCCAGTAAATTGCAGTTCCTTAGGAGGTGAAATGTATTGGAAAGAATTATTCGATAGGAAATCCTGTTCTCAGAGGGATCGTCTACTTAATCTTACAAAATCTGGGGGTTTTTTTTGCATTTCTTCATGTAAGAGCAGGTGGAATTCAGTCAGGCAAATAGCAGTGTTTGTCGGAAGCGTGTTTTGAACCCACCCGGGGTGTGAGGGGGGGTGCCCCGCGCTGGACCCCTGCTGCTGCTCTGCAGGGGAGGGCACACGGCGCTTCGGGGGGTGCTCTGCTCCCCGTGCGGGAGCTGATACAGCCCTTTGGTGAACAAAGTGGGACTTTGGCAGGATTTGGCTGCAAAATAGTGGTTTTTCAAAGCAGCGGCGTGGGCTGTAACCTCACCCCCCCAGGGCTGAAGGGAGCTCCTCTCCGCTGGAGGTCCTTCCCTGCATTGGAAAGGAATCTCACAGGACGCGAAATCCGTGTGAATGCGAAACACCTCTCTCTGCTGTACATTTTATTTCAGCCAGTTCCCGTGTGAGTGGGTAAAATGAATCTGGTTCTCCCGTGGTGCTTCCAGGCTTTTGAGGAGTTGTACTGAAATCAGGATATTGTCCCGCAGAGTTTGGGCAGGAGGCTGCAAGGAAGAGAAGAAAGGGTGAGTTCCCGCCAACCAAAAATGTGGGCCCCCAACTCATTATTTCCCATGTTCCCTCCTTCGTTGTTCCTCCAGTCGTATCGTCCTCCTGTGACATGTGTTTCACATCCCATCCCTTCCAGATCTGAACTTTTTTTCCTTCCTCCTCCTTCTATTTCTTTCCACCCTAACGGATCGAGCGCAGCCTGCCCTGCACAGGTAAGCCTTGTGTATTGATAAAGCGATGCGGTTTTGTCAGCTTTTGCGATGATGCCGGTTGTTTCCCACCAGCCCAGCGCTGCTCCCAGAACGTCAGCGGTCAGAGCGCGCGACTGCGTAATAAAGTCGGGGAGTTGGACTAGATGATCTCTAGAGGTCCCTTCCGACTCTGAAGATTCCATGATTCCATGATTCCGTGAAAGTGCCTTTAACCTTAAAGTGCGTCCTCGGCCGCGGTAGAGCCGGCTCCCTGGGAGAGAAGCACAAAAGCCTGGACCAGCGAGCGTGAAGGTCTCCCGGGTGACAAAGTAAAGGGGTTCTTGAATGTCTGAGACTATTTGTGCACAAATGTCCTCTTTTCTATTCACCTGGCTTTAAATGCATGGTTTTGTTAATCCGTTAAACAGTCCTTCCCCTGGCAGAGCCTTGTGCCCCGACCCGGGGGTTTGGGTGAAGAGGCGGGTGGTGGCTCTGTGGGGTCCCTGGGGAGCAGGGACAGGAGACACCCGGCTGGTGTGTGCTTTCCACGCGATGGTGGGGTTCCCCATGGGGAAAACAACCAACACCCAACACTAATTCTTTTACCTCCAAAATTTGCTGTAGTTTCTTCTGACAATGTAGCACAAATGGGTCAAAGGAGCCGGAGTCCTGCCTGGGAATCGCAGCAGAAGAGCAAGCGGTTCCACAGGTTCCTCTGGGACGGTGGTGAGCTCCCCAGACGTGAGCAGGTACCCAATGATGGACCTCGGTGCTGCCACTGTCCACCTCACTTGACCCCAGGTTTCCAGAGGGAAGACCCAGGCCCCAGGACCAGTGCTGCCGGCTGAGCACAGCCCGGCTGGAAAGGCTCTGGAGAGGACCTCGTGGCCTGGTGGTGGGGACCGGTACCCACTTGGCATGGGAGGGAGCAGGTCTGTTTCACAGAATCATGGAATGGTTTGGGTTGGAAGGGACCTTAAAGCCCACCCAGTGGCACCCCCTGCCCTGGGCAGGGACACCTCCCACCAGCCCAGATTGCTCCAAGCCCCGTCCAACCTGGCCTTGAACCCCTCCAGGGATGGGGCAGCCACACTTCCAGGGAAGAGGCATCCACATTTGCTGCCCCCTTTGTGTCGGCGCGCCTCCGGGAGGGAGGGATGGGCGAGACGCGGCGGTGGGACGCAGAGGCTGGTCCTCCTTGCGAGGGCAGCAAAGTCGTTCCCGCTTCGGATGGACTCAGGTTCCAAACGGAGATGCCAAAACTCCTCCGGCACCTCCTCCCAGCCCCGTCCCTGGAGGCTGCTTTGAAACACAACCGCACCAAGAAAGGCCTCATGAACTGTTCCCCTTCTTCGGTGTCAGCCCTTCGCGGGGACCGTTAGGAGGAGCAGCTAAAAAGAATATTGTTTATGACCTTGGGTTTTTTCCTCTTCATACTTTAAGTTGCAAAGAGCCGGCCTGGAAAGTTGTTTGCTGCTTCTCCTGCAGGGTTTTCTGTTCTCGCCGTCAGCTGGGTCCCGGCCTCCCCGGCGAGGGAAGGAGAGGGTCTCCGGGTCCTCGCGTTTAATCAAACCTGGACGTGCAGGGATGAAAATTTAGTGCGATTATGAAATCCCAGGAGCTGTAATGTGAACGGCGCGTTTCTAGAACACCTTTGAGATGTGAGAAAAATGTATTTTAAATCATTTTCGTTTGAGTTATAGTAAAGATTTTTGGCATTTCATAGGTGCAGACGCAGACTGGAAGGAAGGATTTATACCCTATGCATTTAAAACAGCGTAGGGAATGTTTTTGAAAGCTCTTGAAGATACAAGTACCAAAAGGAGCCTACAAAGCACGTGTTTCCTTCCTGGTGCTTTTGCGCTGCAGTGCTTACTCTTAATTTTAAACTAAAAGGAAACAGAGAAAATCCTGCTGCTACTTGAGCTCTTCCTTCTTCCCACAGGTGTAAGAAATTACCCCATCGGTGTCTTAGAAATCCTGCGTTAGATACAGGTGAGAAACGCAGCCTTCCACTGGCGCGCATCCTGGCGCACGAACTGTGTGTCTTCCAACCGATCGCGCTGTTACCGCGTGTTGAATGCGATACATTCCTCATGTCCGTGTAACTGCTGACCTTCCTCGTGAATCAAGGTTTGTGCTTTTTCAGCTTAAGGAATTCTCTTTCCCTGGTTGTGCTCTTCATTCTGTCCTGGGTCAGGGGATAGGGAATAGTGTTTATTATTAAAGAAAATGGACATGATAAAGATAGATGTGTGTATAAAATAAAAATAGAGGTAGAGATGTAGAAATAGAGATAGAGATATAGAAATAGAGATATAGAAACAGATATACAGATATAGAAATAGATATAAAAATAGATATAGGTGTATAGATATATAGATATAGAAATAGATACAGATGTATAGATATATAGATATAGATGTATAGATATAGATAGAAATGGAAATAGAAATGGAAATAGGTATAGATGTAGATAGGTATAGATGAAGATATATAGATATAGCTAGAAATCGGTATAGATATATAGATACAGATGGTAGTAGATATAGTGGAGAGTGATACTAGCGTTTACTGGTATCGTTATGCCCCCGCGTTTACCACTGCGGACGGCGGTCGTCATCCTCTCTGTCGCGCGTGCCAGCGGCCGGAGGCTGTGGGTCTGGCTCAGGTCTTTCCATCCTCTTGCATTCTGTGGCCTCTTGCTCCTGGCGTTTCCCGGTTGTCTCCCCCGCGAGACTTGGACAAGCCGGGTGCTGCACCCCAGTCTTACCAGGCTGGCGGCGAGGGTTGTGGAAGCCAAACCCCCTCCCTTAGGAGAAACGGGCTTCATACAGCGTTTCAGGTGCGAGGGGAGCGCTGGGGCAGCCGCGGACTAGCCCATGGGCAAGCTCAGCGCCTCGCAGGCTTTCCTCCCAGCCCATCAGTGCCTCCAGAGACTCCTGTACCATCAGGATTTTTTACCCCCGTAGCCATTATTTCTGGCTCGCCGCGCCGCGGGCTGCCCGAGGCCAAGGTGAGGGGCTCCACGTGCCCTGCTCGGGCACCCAGCAAACCGCGGGCGGCAAGAAAATACAGTGAAATCTGGTAAACTGAGGAGTGAGCGACGCAGAAGGAACTGAAGTATTTATAAGGAGGCATGTTGCCGGAGGCTGCCCTGGTGCCAGGCAGGATCGGTTTCAGACAAGGAGTGCAGAACGCGTGAGAGCGAGGGACGGCGACCGGCCCCCGGGGACCGGGAGGAAATCGGTAGCAGGAGCTGGGAGGCGACTTTCCCCTTCTGATCCTCTGTATGTGAAATGCGAGGGACGCTGTCTCCAAAGCCAGCTCTCATTCCGAGCTGCCGGCACGCTGATGGCTACTGCGTTCGTTTGCCTTCTCCTGCCCCATTTTTATTCCCATACCCGCGCGTGCCTCCGCGCCTGCGTTTGCCTCCCCGGCGCTGTCGCGTGGGGCGTTTCCAGTTCTGCGTCATCCGCACGGAATAACAGCCCTCAGAGTCCTGGTGGTGGGTTTGTAATGTTGACAGGGCTCGATTTTGGGTTTTGTTTTTTTTTTTCTCCCCCCCCCCCCCCCCCCCCCCAACTTTCTAGCCCTAAAAGTAATTATTTTTCGTACCCGCTCTATTTTTTTCTAATGATGTACTGGGTAGGTCCCTGGTAACGCTTCATTGCAGACCGTGCGTCTAACGTGATTGCGATAAGGCAAGGAAAGAAAAGAGGCATGCCGTGGGTAAATTAAGACCTTATACGTGTATTAATGATGCTGTTATTATTGTCTCTCCTAAAAATAGAAGTGGATCCTAATCCCTTGGTGCTGCCTCAGAGGGAACTTTTTTGAATTAAAATGGGGATAATAAGCACATGCAGCAGAGACTCATGCATGTTTTGCAGAAATTTGGCTTTGCTGTGGAAGTAAAATGCTCTTTCTGTCTTTGTCGCTAATTTGCCTTCCCTTCGCCTTTGCCGTCTCTGCCCGTTGCCCTCCCGTCCCTGGGCACCGGAGCTCCCTCCGAGGAGACGGTGCACGTTTCACGCCGTGGTGGGGTTCCCGTCTGGCCCATCTGCCTCAGTCCCTGTAATTATTTCACATCGATATTTCTGCACATCTTCAGTAAGTAACCCAGGATCTCTTCTGAGTTACGCAGAGGCTATTTTAATAAATACCGACCCGCTGTCTTCAGGAGCGAGATTTACGTGAGCCCTGCAATGAGCCAGCAATGTGCCCTTGTGGCCAAGGAGGCCAGTGGTCTCCTGGGGGGCATTGACAAGAGCGTGGCCAGCAGGTGGGGGGAGCTCATCCTCCCCCTCTGCTCTGCCCTGCCCCGGGGGGGCCACAGCTGCGGCACTGGGGCCAGCGCTGGGCTCCCCGCTTCCAGAAGGACGGGGAACTGCTGGAGAGAGTCCGGCGCAGGCTGCGGAGATGCTGAGGGAGCGGAGCATCTCTGTGCCGAGGACAGGCCGAGAGCCCTGGGGCTGCTCCGCCGGAGAAGAGCAGCCCGAGAGGGATCTCATCCATGCCCAGCCAGAGCTACAGGGCGGGGGGCAAGAGCATGGGGCCAGGCTCTGCTCAGTGCTGCCCGGGGACAGGACAAGGGGCAACGGGCACAAACTGGGACACGGGCGATTCCATCTCCACAGGAGGGAAAACTCCTTTCCCGTGAGGGTGCCCCAGCCCTGGCCCAGGCTGCCCAGAGAGGTGTGGAGTCTCCTGCTCTGCAGAGATCCCAAACCCGCCTGGACGCGTTCCTGCCCCACTGCTCTGGGGGACCCTGCTCTGGCAGGGGCTGGCACCGGGTGACCTCCAGCGGTCCCTGCCGACCCCGGACGCTCTGGGATGCTGTGAAATACCACGTGTTTCCCCAGATGCAGCCACGCGCACTCCTGAATTCTCCTGGGATGCTCCCAGAGGAGATGGTTTCCTCCTGCCCCGAGGCACCGGCGTCCCCATCCCTGCCCGTGGCTGCCGCAGCCTCTGCCATCACCGACTGCCCTCGCTGCTGCTGGAGCTGCCGCTGCCACGGGTCCGACTGCGATGCTGATCCCTCCAGGCCTGCCGAAGGAAATTCGCATCCCTGGGCTGAGCATCGGTGTGAGAGAAAATTGCTGAATAACTTCCTTCGTTGCATAACTCCCCGTTTGCAGGAGGCGGAGCAGCATCCCCGGAGTGACGCTTTTCCCCGTGCAGTTCCCAAGAAAAAGATCAAATTAACATGTTTACTTCCTATTTACACATAATTGTGGATGTAAAGCTGTTGTTAAAAAAAAAGAAAGGTAGGTGTTTGTATTGGCTTCCTGCTTCATGAGGACTGTCAGCCCGGTGCTGGTCTCGCCCAAGTTACGGGAAGAGTTATCGTTTTATCACTGGATTTAATGAGATCCGTGTTTCAGCAGTGGGAAGCGGCTGAGACAAAATTGCCCTTTTAATCTGTTACTAAAGCTGGGTGGGCAACTTGCGTCTGCTGAAAATGGAGGAGGAGGAGGAGGCCCCGGAGATGCCGGGAGGGCTGGAGCCCCTCTGCTGTGGGGACAGGCTGAGAGAGCTGGGGGGGTTCAGCCTGGAGAAGAGAAGGCTCCGGGGAGACCTTCCAGCCCCTTCCAGGCCCTCAAGGGGCTCCAGGAAAGCTGGGGAGGGACTCTGGAGCAGGGAGGGGAGCCATGGGACGAGGGGGAAGGGTTTTACACTGCAAGAGGGGAGATTTAGAGGAGATGTGAGGAAGAAATTGTTTGCTGTGAGGGGGGTGAGCCCCTGGCCCAGGTTGCCCAGAGAAGCTGTGGCTGCCCCATCCCTGGAGGGGTTCAAGGCCAGGTTGGACGGGGCTTGGAGCAACCTGGGCTGGTGGGAGGTGTCCCTGCCCAGGGCAGGGGGTGCCACTGGGGGGGCTTGAGGGTCCCTTCCCACCCAAACCGTTCTGTGATTCCCTGACTAAATTCAAACCCTGCTGTCACTCTGGGGTGACAGCCACGTCCGACGGGGACAGAGCGGCTGGTGGCTTCAGCCAGCGCTGACGGGCCGCGCACTCCGGCAGCACAAGGAGCAGGAGGGATGCTGGAAGGGCAGCAGGAGGGGGAGGCTGGAAGGGTGCAATTCGGAAAGCAATGGTGCAGGAGTTGGGGTAGGGGGACAATTCTCGGTGTTTGTGGTGCCATATAACAACCCTGCGCCGCTGGGGGGGGAGATTAGTGGTTTATAGGTCCAGGTGAGCATGAGGTGACTTCTGTGAAGACGTGATGATATACCAAAAGCTTCTTTCTGTTAGGAAACGGAGGTAGTTTGCTGTCTGGCAGGGAAGCCATCGGCACTGGGAGGTACATATTGTTCAAAGTTTAACGTATTTCTTAATTTCTTTACAGCCTGTGTTCCTGAGAAAGCGAGGCTCCCTTGGGTTGCCATCGTTCCCACCCGGGCTGCCTGGGCTTTGTCACCTCCTCCTGTTCCCCTCCCTCCGCCAGCCCCTGCCTCGGCTCCGTCTCCGTGGGAAAGCAGTTTCCAACGACTTGGCTGAAAACCAGGAATTGTGTTTGTGCTTGTATGGCTTCACGTAAGACAAGGCCCTATTTACCACCTTCTTGGCCATCTTTAAATTGCCCTAATCTTGTTCGCTGCCTCCAAGTGCCAGCAAATCCGTTGTCCGTTGGGATGAGATGCTGCCGTGGGCCAAGTACAGCTCTCCCCGTGGACCAATATGAAGCTGCGCACTGTACAACGTCGAGTGGGCCTATAAATAAAGGGTACTTAAAAATATTATACCTCTGCAGGTATTATTATATTATACCTCACCTCTCCTCTCCTCTCCTCTCCTCTCCTCTTCTCTTCTCTTCTCTTCTCTTCTCTTCTCTTCTCTTCTCTTCTCTTCTCTTCTCTTCTCTTCTCTTCTCTTCTCTTCTCTTCTCTTCTCTTCTCTTCTCTTCTCTTCTCTTCTCTTCTCTTCTCTTCTCTTCTCTTCTCTTCTTTCTCTCACTTTGTGGTATTTCCTCTGTTACTCACGTTATGCTTTCTTGTATCTTGATAAAAGAAAGGGGATGTGCACGGTAATTAAAGTAAATTAGCCCAGTATAGTGTAAAAAAAAAAAAAAAAGAAAAAAAAATGAGGTTGAACAAGATTTGTCTTTTGTATCACCTCACGCCTGGTTCCAACAGAAAAGTCCATTCCTGGCCTGGGGTCCTTTAACGCTTCCTGATGGGAGTCAGAGCATTCCTTGTGTTTTGTATTCCTATTTTATTTTTTACACGCGCTGGCGTTGTTCACTGGAATTCATTTTGAAGGTCAAACTGAAGGAACTCCTTCAGCTGCGGGAATCTGCTCGTGTAACCGTCGCAGGTGACTTGCTCTGCCTTCAGCGAGCTCAGAGATAAGTCGTCGTCTGAATATTGCATGGAAACATCCCGAGTAAGGATTTAATTTTGAAAAGCAGCCGAGTTTAGCAGAAGAACGGCGTTATCTCCCTAGGAAGCCGGCTCAGCGGCTGTGGTGTCCCGCAGCCCCCGGGCGCAGGGGGGACGGCAGAGCATCCCTCCCCGGGGACGAGGTGCTCACGCTGGGGCTTTGCCAGCCCCAGCCAGTGGGTGATGGTTTAACGCTTCGCCAGCCTTTCCCGTCCGTGGAAAGGGCTGTTAATGCGTGAATATTCATAGGAAGTTTGGGTAACTGGGGGTGTGAAGGGCGGCAGCACCCAGCCGTCGGCTCTGAGCTCTTCACTTCCCAATTAATCCTGTAGTGCAGCATTAACGAAGGGAAATAAATGAGGTATTCGGTTTGGAGTTCCTGTTAAACATTGCTCTCGGCGTTGGAGTGATGCGTGTCGGTGCCCGGGTGGGCGCTGGGCTCTGGGGACCGATCCCGGCGTGGGGTCCGGTCGGGCTGAGCCCCGCGGCGCCGGGGGGCTCCAGCCCCCACACGGGATGCTGCCTCCCCATGGAGACTCCCAGCTCTTCGGGCAAGAGGGGATCCTCACAGCAAAGGCCAGGCGAGCTCACAGAGCGTGGGCCGGGTGGGCATCAGCGCGTTTTTCCGGTGTTTGACTGAAATGCATTTTACAAAGGAATCGGCATTTTAGGAAGGCATCGGCTCTTGACTGGCAGGAGGCTGGCGCTTCCGCTGGAAGACTTGCAGTACGGAATCGCCCTCGGCCCCGCCGCTTGTTCGCTGCAGCTGGGATCCTCCGGACACTTCTTATGAAAAGTGCTGCCTCAGCATATAGCACTGCAAAACTGTCCTTGCAACAGTTCAGTAGGTTGTAAATTATATTCCGTGTGGAGCCTGTGCAAGGAGGCTTTTCCCCTCCCATTGTGTTTGGAAGTGATGTTGAGACAGTCCTGGAGAGCTCAACGGTCGTCATGTGGTGATGCCATTGCAACAAGCGAGGTGAGAGTTCCTCCTTTGGTCAAAGAGATGCCGAGTTTGTGGATGCGGAGCCCGGGGAGGAGGAGCAGAGGCTGGGTTATCCCCCCCTGAGCCCACCCCCCGGGGAGCTGGGGATGCTCTGTGGGTACCGCTCGCCTTCAACGGGGCCGGGCTTTGGCGTTGATGGAGGTGGCCATCAAATATGCATGCAGCAGCGTGCCTCACGGCGTCTGCTGCTCAGTCGGGATCGGGGAGCGGCGAGGAGCAGCCCGTGGTACACGGCGTCCCCCTTTACCTTCCCGAGCGGCTCCCCAGCCCCTCCCGGCCAGGGCGAGGCGCGCTGCTTTTAGAAAAGGCTCAAACAAATGCAAGCGATGGGTCTCCCTTCTGCCGGCGGTGGCAGCAATGGTAATTAATGGCGCTGTCTTGAGGGACCTGAGTGGACACCAGCTGCTCTCTTCAGGGAGGGCTGGAGGCCCCTCTGTGTTTTCACATCGGGGCGCTGGGGTTCCCTCAGGTGTTTTGGGTTCCGTCCTTCGTTCCCTACCCCCTGGCCGTATTCCCCTCCAGCGGTTCCTCCGGCGCCCCGGGAGCACGCCACGGCATCCCGGTGAGAGCTGCTCATCCCCCGGCATGCTTGCTTGCCCCCTGGCTTCGGTGTGCTGCTGGCCCGCGGGGCTTCAGCCGCCCCCTCCCGGGGTGCAGCCCCGCGGGAGCGGGTCCCGCTGAACCCACAAAAAAAGGCATTGCCCAAATCTCGCCTTTTTTTTTCCTCCTGCGCAACACGGAGCAGGGCGGCAGCGGCACGGCGCGCAGGGACGGGCTTCTGAAGGGTGCAGATCCACCGAGATCAGGGCAAATAGGATTGAAGTATAATTTGCTTTCAAATCCATGATAAATGCTTCCAACAGACGGATAAGTATTTTAATATGAGAAAGTCCTCTCTGTTTTGCATGTGGGACAAATTCGACTCGGTGGCGATGCGGCAGCTCCGGGCAGACTGGGTGTTTTCTTTGATGCCAGAAACAAACCCATTCATTTTGTTTTCCTTCTTTATGGAAGTACTTCCCGAATCTCCCAAGGCCAGCCCCGGGCTGTGCCGAGGGAGGGCTCGGGGCTGCGGGTGCCTGGGTGCTCTGCCCCGCTCCCCGGGCCGGTTTTGGGACACAAGGGGGTGTTCTCAGCAATCTCACCACTTTGATGCGTTAGAGGTGCGGTTTCTTTCCTGCAGGCTTTTGGACACCCCAGTCAAACCGACCCGTCCTGCCGGCGTCTGCTGGCTGGGGTGATGCTCCGCGCTGCCGGGTGCTGAAGAGCCGCGACTGGGGGCGATAAAGCCCTTGTTTGAACACATAAAATGCAACACAGTGCAGAGACCTGCGGTAGATCACATCGACAGATATTTAAAACGGGGCTCTCAAAATACTTTGGACCTCAATTCCTCCGTCCTAAACTCCAGCCCGTAAAAATTAGGGGAAGATAAAATCTGTTTGCCTCCCAGGGATTTGGTAAAAACCAATTAGCTTTTATGAAGTACTCCGATAACATAACGACAGGCGTGACAGAGGAACACGGGGGGGAATTTATAGTTTTCTGTCTGGAATAAAGTTTGAGTTATGTGCAATAAATAAAGCCGGAGGAGAGACATTGAACAGGAAGGGACAAAGGCACCGAAGAAAACTCTGCGCAAAAAGCTGCACAGAAAGGCAGGAATGGGGGAAAAAAAAAAAGGTGACGGGATCTTATAATTAAAAATGACACTGTACTCCGGCGGAGAGAGGAGGGGGAGCAAGCCCAGGCTGCGGAAGCAGGTTCAATTCTGGTGTTTTCTAATGAAGTGCTTAATGTTGTGATGGTGCTGGGGTTACCCACCAGTTCCCACAGCCCCCCGCGGGGGCTGGCAGGTGTCCCGCACCCCCATGTCCCCCCAGGACTCGGGACAAGCCAATTCCCATGGGATTTACTGGCTTTTATTGGCATAGCCCCTGTCCCATTGCAGACAAGGAGCTGGAAGGAGTTCTCCAGGAGGTAGTCGGTGGCTGGGCTCGTGGGAAGTGTCTCTGCCCAGGGCAGGGGGTGGCACTGGGTGGGCTTCAAGGTCCCTTCCGACCCAAACCATCCTGCGAGTCTATGATATGAGCAGCATGAAGGATTTAAGCAAGTAAGTAAATAAATAAATAAGCTCCCCAGGAACATGTTGTACAAAATTGTATCTATTCCTAATTATTTTTTTTTCAGAAAATATTCCACTTTGGCTCCAACCCCCCCCCCCCCCCCCCCCCCCCTTCCTTTTTGAATGGCTCGCCTCCAGTGGACACGGCACCACCGATCTTTAACCGTACGGGTGGAAATAGCCTGCAGGATGGCGCGGCGGAGCCCGGCTGACGGGAGGCGCCGGCAGGCTGAGTAACGGGGCAACAGGCTGAGCACGGAGACGGTGGGTGCAGGGACGGGACCGCGGGCACCCCGGTGACCTGTGGATGCAGACCCGGGTCTGCAGGTCTCAGTGGGGACGGGGTGCAGCCTTCCCTGGAAGGCGCAGCAGGAGCTGCTTCCCGGGGTATTTTTCCTTAAATTAGAAGGCAATTGCAAGAGGGTTTTGCGCAGTCGTAAGGAAACGCTCGCGAAGGTTATCAACGAATCCCCTTGCGGAGGTCTCAACGCAATTTCTGCCCCCGGCACTGGGCTTTGCCCGCGGAGGAAACCCACCGCTTTGGAGCCGGTAAGGGGAGGCAGCGTGTGTCCGAGCCACTGCCTTCTACAGGCTTCGGAAATTGCATCCCGAAGGTGTTACGCGGGGAGCCTGCCGGGCTGAGAAACGCTGGAAAACGCCTATTAGATACAAATTAAACACGGGAGGGTTGAGTCGAAGCATTGCTATCACATTCAACTGAGCGGGATCCGGAGGGGAGCCCTGCCTTGAATCGGATAAAACGCAAATGGGCAGCTTCTCCGTCTGCCATTAGGTCGCTGAGATCAGCGCGGAGATCTGCTGCCGGCGCCGGCCCCCGCTCTTGCTCAAGCGGCTCTGAGACCAGGTTTCCGACCGCGATTAGCCTGACCGATTTTCTGGGATATCTGGATTCTGCTCCCGATCCTGACTTAAGACCGGAGGGCGGGAGATGAGGGCCGGGCCGGTGGCAGGGCAGGCAGTTACAGGGTGGGAAAGATGCAGAGAAGCAGAATAAAGATTTTCCTTAAAAAAAAAAAGAAGAAAGGCTGACCTCTCCTCCCTCTCCTCTTCCCTCTGCACAGCAGTGTTTGTCTCAGGAGAGAGCGCCCGTGCTCTCCCTAAGAAGAATTATATGTATTTTTTGTAATGTTTTGGAGGATTTGGTCTGTGCGTGTGATGTTTGCTCTGGCCGTGAGGAACGGGGTGCGAGTGCCCCGGTGCTGCCCCGGCTGGGGAGGAGCCCCCCCTGTCCTGGTACCCACGGGAGAGCTGCAGCCCAGCGAGCCCCTTTGGGCCCAAAGTCTGAGAAATCCCACTCAGGACAGAGCCGAACTTTCTCCGCAAAGCTCAGGCTTCCCCCCCCCCAGCCCCCGCCTCCTTCCTGCAGGCTTTTCAGAGAAGCCTGACCCGTGCCCGGATTCGCATCCCCTTCTCTCCCAGCTTTCAGGAGCAAACAAAATTTCCCCCCAGGAGGGAGACCCCGGCGAGTTTATTCAAGATGTGACGGGAAGGGAATAATTTCCAGACCTGTCTGTGCTGACATTTCAAGCAGAAATAATTGGGTGTATTTTTAGCTGCCTACATTCCAGCAGAAACAGACCTAACTGCACATTTTCAAAAGGTGTGAGTTTATTTGGGGAAGAATTAATGACTCAAGACTTCAAATAGGAAGCTCATACAAGCCTACAAATGACCTAGGGTCGGCTCTCTGGCACCGTAACTTTGAAAAGGCGTTTATACGGGAAGCCGAAGAGCTGGGAACACACACACTTTTTTTCTCTCTTTTAGCCTGCGTGAGTCTTTTTGTTCTGCCAAATGTCACCGCCGTGTCTCGCAGACTCGGTACGAGGGGTGGAAGGGCTGGAAGGGAGCGCAGGAGCAGGAGATCCGGCAAATAGATGGCAAACCACGGTCCTCACAGCCTGATGCTGTTACGTATTGGACAGATTCTGTTGCTGTGGAGGACACAAATTTTAGCCTTTAATTTAAAGAGCGGGTAAATCAGGAATCGAGGGGGCTCAGAATAATAGGGGGTAGAACGTAGGCACATCCTTAGGGCTCTGGCATTGGAGGGGTGGTGGGGGGTAAATGGAAAGAAGGATGTGTATCTTTTCCACAAGGAGTCCCTTCCTTGCTGATCCCAATCTCGAATCCCCATTCCCGTCCCTCTGCCTCAGCCCAGCCATGAAAAGCTCCGTCTGGCCCGTGGGGCCTTGTGCACGGCCGCTGCAGCATCCCCTGTGAAGCCCTGCCCTGGGGGGCATCCTTCCCCTGCCCCAAATCACACTGACGGACGTGGCTCAGGAATCAACACTGGAGAGCTGGAAGAATCCCTCTTCAGGTATGTATTTCCTACGAGGTTTCATACATATCGTATGAATAGGTACGGATTCATAGGTATAGATTCACAGGATGGTTTGGGTGGGAAGGGACCTTGAAGACCACCCAGTGGCACCCCCTGCCCTGGGCAGGGACACCCCCCACCAGCCCAGGTTGCTCCAAGCCCCGTCCAACCTGGCCTTGAACCCCTCCAGGGATGGGGCAACCACAGCTTCTCTGGGCAACCTGGGCCAGGGGCTCACCCCCCTCACAGCAAACAATTTCTTCCTCACATCTCATCTCAATCCCCCCTCTTTCAGGGTAAAACCCTTCCCCCTCGACCCATGGCTCCCCTCCCTGCTCCAGAGTCCCTCCCCAGCTTTCCTGGAGCCCCTTGAGGGCCTGGAAGGGGCTGGAAGGTCTCCCCGGAGCCTCCTCTTCTCCAGGCTGAACCCCCCCAGCTCTCTCAGCCTGTCCCCACAGCAGAGGGGCTCCAGCCCTCCCAGCATCTCCGGGGCCTCCTCTGGCCCCGCTCCTGCTGGAGAATGAAACAAATCCAGCTTTCCACATGACTTTAGCTGTCACGAGTGGGTTCATATGCGTAACCTCATGCCTGGAAAAACAGACAGGTGCCCCAAGCGGTGGGACAGAAGCTGAGGACAAGGAGGAGGTTACTCGTACTGCACGGCCCGACTCACGGTGCGAACTAAATGCATTTTTATTTGGCCAAATGCGAAAGTTGCATTTGGAAACGAGGGGTGTGGGGAGCGCCCTCGGACTGGGAGCGGGGTTCAGCGTGGGACACAAATTGGGTGACGCCAGTCTCTTTGCTCAAAGGACTCGAGCCGCCCAGGCATCGGCGGGCCGTAATCACGGCAGGGTATTATGCACATCGTAACAGAAATGGTGATATTTGTGGAGGTCGCTTGTGGTCCTCCATTCTTTAATGGAATACAAGCTCTTGTAATACACTCTTCTTAGTATGGCTTTAAAATATTCCAATAATATTTAATCTCATGCAAATTGAGGTTATATACCCCTTCTTTTTTTTCCTGCAGACGGCTGTTCATTGTACGATCTAATTTAGCGGCTGGGGTATAATAGCGAATTACGATGCCGGCGGCCATCCGGCTCCCTCAGCAGTCCCGGCAGGGCACTCCCGCGCTCGGGTCGAGCCCCGGGGATAATCCCAGGCAGCTCCTGACAGAAACTTTATTTTTTCATTACATGGCAGAAAAGCAGGTAGTGTTTCGGGGCCCTCTCGTTCGCTCCGCAGCGGTGCCGTATGCTCTGCCCCGGGGTTTAACGTTCTGGAGGGATGCTCAGCCCTCCCTCGTCGCTTCTTTAAGTGCCGGCCTGGAGACAGCCCGGCCCGGCGTTAACCACCAAAGCCCGGCCACAGCGCACCTCCTTCCAGGTCTCCTGGATGGTCTCCTGAAGAGCAGAACACAAATTAACCTCACAGGCTCGGAAAAGAAGGAAGCAGGGCAAGGGGAAGGCTGGTGCTGCTGTTGCTGGTGGAAATGGTTCCAAAGTGGATCACGCTTTAAAAAAACCAACTAAAATCAATAGCTGCAGTTGCCAATCTGTATTAATGCTGCACAGTTTGTCTCAGCTTTCTCCCTTTCATTTGATTCACTGCTAGAGCTTTAGCTCTAATACTAGAACAAGTTATTTTTTCCGTTCTGGCCTTCGCTGCAGTATGTTGATTTAATTAATGTATTTTTTTTTCAATATTTGGTGGAGGAGGAAGAAGGCAAGGCAAGCTGAAACGCTGGGACGGAGCGGATCTCGCGCATTCACTCCAGGGATGAGTACAATACAAAGCAGACAGTAGGGCATTTTGGTTTCTTTAATTAAGACTAATTTACTGGAAGAAAAATACGCGGCGCAGTGACTGCTGCCACACTGCTCGGGGCTCCCGTCCTCCCCCCGGAGCACAGCTCCTCTCACCGCCGTCTTACGCTGGTCCTTGTATTTGCTTTTTCTCCCACTCAAACTGAAACCATGAAAAAACATAAAGATAGGACAGGGTAGGGTAGGGTAGGATAGGATAGGATAGGATAGGATGGGATAGGGTAGGATGGGATGGGATAGGGTAGGATGGGATGGGATGGGATAGGATAGGATAGGATAGGATAGGGTGGGATGGGATGGGATAGGATAGGATGGGATAGGGTAGGATGGGATAGGATAGGATAGGATAGGATAGGATAGGATAGGATAGGATAGGATAGGATAGGATGGGATGGGAGGGAATGGAATGGAATGGAAGAGTCCAGTTGGAAGGGACCTACATCAACCATCTGTTCCAGCTGCCTGACCTCTTCAGGTCGAAATGCTAAAATACCTTTTTTTTAATTTATTTTTTATTTTAACTCATCATCACATCTTTGGAGCAGGGAAGGAACACTCTCCAGAGGGTTTTTGTTGGCTTTGGGGGTTTGGGTTTTTTTTGGTTGCGTGGGTGCTTGGGGTTTTTCCTTTCTTGCTTTTTTTTCCTAAGGAAACCCCAGGTCTTTCTTTACTGTTACTTCTTCTATTTTTTTCTGCCTCCGGCAGGGCTTGTTTTCTCCGTGGGGAGAAGAAAGGGCAGAAAGCAGGGACGTTTCCAGCCCTCGCCGAGCAATGAATGGGGAGCTCTGGTGGCAGCAGAGGTGGCCGGGGCTGGCAGGGGCAGGGGGGGAGCAGCCGGGAGCAGGGCAGGGGCTGCTCCAGGGCCCATCGTTGGGACCTTCTGTATGATAGAAAAGGAAGAGCAAAAGGAAAAGAAACGGGATTCCCGGTTATCTGCCGGTGGGACTGTTCCCACAGGTGCTTTTCCAGGGGCCCGGCGGTGCCCGTCCCACGGCAGGGTCTGCCCTTCGCTGAGCTGCTGCTCGCCCATCCCACCCCGGGAGGGAAGGTGTTTTCCAGCCCCAGTAACAACTTCTCAAAGCAACAGCATTTTATTGTCATGATTCACACTTGCTTTATAGGAAAAATGGGGAAAATGCTACTTTGCTAATAGCACGGATGGGAAACTTAGAGACTACTTGAGTGCTCGTCTTCAGCTAATAGCCATTTATTCTCTCCAGAAAAAGGCGTTTGCTGCATTTCTGCCCTAACTGTTCAACCGCAATGAAGATTGATTTCATTTTCTGACCAACACAGCCATATTTTTCTATAACTTGCTGGCTTTACCTGGGCGTTTTGGTGAGCTATTGCTCTAAACTTGAGTTAGCTCTAAGTACTTGCCGCGCGGTCTTTCTTTTATGGGACTGTTGTAGTCACTCTTTCCTTTCCCTGTGTCGTGTTGAAGGTGATTTTTCCTGCCCAGCTTGAGTACGTTGAATTTTTTCTTATTGAATTGTACTTTAAAAAAAAAAAATCCAAATTATTATCTCAGGTTTTCAAAACATTTTGAATTCCAGTTACGTCCTCACTCTTCTTGCACTACCTCTACACTGGGTGTTGTCTGTAAATTTAATAACCCTCCTTATACCTCCTTCACCCGTGGCTTGACCTGGAACCGAGAGAAGCTGCTGCGGACACTCGGATATTAATCTCTCCAGTCCAGCCCTGAGCCTCTAAATCCCGGCAGAGACACCGGCTTTTCAAGAACTTGCACAAAAGACACAGCCCTTTTTACAGGAAAGAAAATATTTCAGAAACCCTGGTGCCTGTCAGAAATTCAATCGGTGATATCGCAATTTTGGTTTACGAGGGAGGTTAGACACTGGAAGAAATATGGATCCGGTGATGCTTTCTGGTAATTAGCGCGTGTACATCCAGTGACACGTCTTCCCGGAGCAATTCCATCTTATTCCCCGGGGAGTGTTGCCCTGGCACCACTTCTAACTATTTTGAGTTAAAAATGTGAAAAAAAAGCGCATCTATGTGAGACTGGTGTACGTCAGGGCAGGACACGGCGGTTCCCACCGCGGGGCATCCTGTGCCCTCCAGGGATAAACGCTCCTACACAGGGAGGAGCAGGAGAAACCGGATTTGGTGACAATTCTCCCAAACGCTGACAGAGCACCCAGCCCTTGTGCCTTGGGGCAACAATTGGAGACGGCGTCTGCGGCAGAGATCCTCATTGAATTTCCCCCGTTGCTTATTGAACCCGGGTATATTTTTAGTTTTCCCGATACCTTGTGAGGAGTCCCAGGGGGCAGAGAGGGTTGGGATATGCAGCATGTGAAGAAACGCTTCATGTTCATTTTTTTTTTCCCCTTTGAGTGACCTCACGAGCAGCAAATGGGCACCGATCATTAGAGCAGAGGTTCCTAAGTGCCAACGCAAATGCACGGGCTGCCATCGGATCGATGGCTCTGCCGGTCTGTGAGGGCACCCCCACGCCTCCTCCAGCCGGAGGACGTTGCCCTCCTAACCGAGAACATCCATCCTCGGCGAGGGGAGCCTCGGCACGGCCGGCAGCTCATGTAAAACCTGTGGAAAAAAAGCACGAGAGCAACATGGATGGGGAAACCCCCTCCACGTTGGAAAAGTACTCTTTTGGTTGGGGACGTTCAGCCTGGAGAAGAGGAGGCTCCGGGGAGACCTTCCAGCCCCTTCCAGGCCCTCAAGGGGCTCCAGGAAAGCTGGGGAGGGACTCTGGAGCAGGGAGGGGAGCCATGGGATGAGGGGGAACGGGTTTAAACCGAAAGAGGGGAGATTTAGATGAGATGTGAGGAAGAAATTCCTTGCTGTGAGGGGGGTGAGCCCCTGGCCCAGGTTGCCCAGAGAAGCTGTGGCTGCCCCATCCCTGGAGGGGTTCAAGGCCAGGTTGGACGGGGCTTGGAGCAACCTGGGCTGGTGGGAGGTGTCCCTGCCCAGGGGAAGGGGTGGCACTGGGTGGTCTTGAAGGTCCCTTCCCACCCAAACCATTCTGTGATTCTATAAATCCTAAGTAGTTCCTCCGAGTTCAGCAGAATTCCAAGGTCCCGAGAGCCGCCCAGGGGCGGGGGGTGGCGGGGGTCTTTGTGCCGTGGAGGCAGCACGGTCCTGCTGGCAGTAACCCACTGCTGCTCCGGGATGAACCGTGTTGCCCATACGGGAATTAATGTTAGTTGCGGCCTGTATTTCGGAAGGGCAGGGGGTGTTGATTGAAGGTGCCGTGCCATGACTGCAGCTCCCGGTTTGTGAGTGCTGCTGCAAACGCGTTCCCGGGAGTCGCTGTGCTCCTGGTGTCGCACGTGGCGTGAGGAAAACGCCTTCCGCTGCTGTCACGGTGGTCTCCGGCCTCATGGGGAAGAAGCGAGGCATAAAGTGCCTGTCCTGAGGAGAAGGCTCATAAACGTGGCCCTGGGCAGCAGCTGGAGATGCCAGCGGCAGGGGAATACTCTGCCCCTTCCCAGAGCCCTTGAAGAACCAGCAATAAACATCTCTGGCATCTTCCTGCTGCGGGTGAACCTCCCCAGCTGCAGTCAGCGTCCGCGGACTTGGAAAGGCGCAGAGCTTCGCTCCCAGTTTTTCTTCTCGGCCTTCGGATATACCGAACCCTCGAAGGGATGAACGTGACGGGCGGCACGATCGTGACTGTGCGGTTGAGTGGGACATCCCAGCCCAGGAGGGTCTTCTCAGGTAGGTCACCGTAATACGGCGTGACGCTTGTGTTTGACATCCTCCTTTGCCACCTGGGTTTTTCGTTGGATTTATCCAGGACTCCCTGCAAAAATCAAACTCATGCAAAGCCCTGCCCCCGCAGCGGGGTGTCTGGGACACTGTCCCGTGTGTCTGGGTGGCATCCCAGGGAGGGCAGCAGGCTTTTGTGTTGGGAGTTGTGTGTCCAGGTGAGGGGCAGAATCAACGGCGGTTTCAGCAGCCGGGAGGGCACCAGAGGCAGAGGACACCCGCTGTGGTTGCGGGGATTCACAGAAACGCAAAGTCTCTGCCAGAACTTGTGTCAACCTCTGCCTTAACCAGTGCCGTAGGACCCTGAAGTTGGTCTTGCACCCGGTCCCGTCCTCCGTGGTCACCCTGAGGTGGCCCGGTGGCCACTCGGGACCCAGAAACTCAGCCAACTGCGCGGTTCACTTGCTGTGTTTCGGATTTTGGTGTGCGTTTGCTAATGAACTAATTTGGTGATTCACGGTGGAATTTGCTGTTCTGCAACCCGAGAACATTCAGAATCTCAATTTGAATTTGAATTGGAAATCCCCGCATCGGTTTCCTGAGTGGCTTTGCATCCAAATGAGCGTTCCATCCCACTGCCCGGCACCGCCGCCTCCTCCCGGGCCGTGGCAGGGCCGTTTGTGTCCATGGCACACCGAATTGCCGAGGAAAACCAATCCATCAGCTTGCGGCCTGGCTGGGGAATGAGTGATCTGGGCTTGTCCTTCCTCACTTGGTAGCCGCTGGGGTCTGGGTTGAATCCAGAAGCGGGCACAAAGTGGGAAGCCACAGGGACATCAGGAGGAATTAGAGGTTAAGGAGGAATTAGAGGTTAAGGCACAATTAGTTCCTGGCTGTTTTCGCTTTATCCCGCAGCCACCGCCTGATGAAATTAGCGGGGGCTTCCATCACCCGGGGCTCCTGGCTGGGAGGAGACGACTCTTCGCGGGGCTTTCTCCAGAGTCTTCCTGTCACCAACATCCTCCCTATGACGGAGGGCATTTTTTTAACGTCTATCATTTTCCTTTCCACTCGCATCATTTCCTTACCCCGCCACGGCTGACAGAACGAGTACGTTGTCAATCTGCTTGTCTCCCCAAAAGCAAGACTAATTTTGATTTTAGTTTCAGTAATTGGAAGGAAATAGCTCCCCTCAGACTATTGTAGTTCTGTAACCATAACATTGTGATTAATGACATAAAATCCTTGCCTACTTCCAGCCTGCAGTCGGGAGGGAGGGGGCGAGGGAGGCCAGCCTGGGAAAGAGGGAGGGATGTAGGGAGAAAAAAGAAATCTCCGGGTGAGGAGAGGGGAAGCTGGCGGTGCTGGGAGGGCTCCGGTAGCATAACGCTGCGTAGCCATAGCTTGGGATGAACTTCACCCAGCGTTTGTATCCACTGCGGGGGAGAACTAACAGACACGGCACATTGCAGGAAGAAAAAGTAAGGGAGGGGACCTGAGAGATTAAACGTTAATAGAAAACAGCAAAGACTCATTTTGGCAAAAGAAAATTCATTTTCGATAAAAAAATAAACAAATGCGGCAGCAGGGAAAATTCAAGGAAACCGACGCCGAAGGAGGTGAAGCGATAACGGTTGGAAAATGCGGTGTGATGTTGCTTTATACCACGACTGACGGCCGGTGATGCGAGTTTGCTCTGTAGCTCGTGGCGCGCCGCCTCCGCGGAGAATCACCAGGACGCGCCGAAAGGAGAAGACGCAGCGAGCTTCTGGGCAGGGGAACGGAAAGGTCATCAGGGGAAGACAAGGGCAGCACGGACTGCTGAGGACGAATATCAGGTGGGAAAACACTGTTAGGTTTGCATAAGCTGTTATGAAACTTTATTAAAGTTATTGCAGAAAGGAAAGGTGAGCACGAGCCGGACTAACGAGTGTGTTACAGACAGCCTGGCCGTACGGGGAGGATGGGCATCTCCAGTCTCCTCTCCTGGTAAACCCCAGCTGTTTGGGCTGCTGGAATAAGGTTTATAATTAGGGATGGAAAACGCGCAGTAGGGACCAAGCACTCCGTGGGTGCCCGGGCGCTGATTATTGCTTATACCATGGAAGTGCTTGCGCAGCGTACCTGCAAGATAGTTTTACAAAACCCCCTTGAAATCAAATGTTTAACCTGCATTATTCTAAGCTTCCTCAGTGTAGCCTTCCCGAACACGCGAGGCACACGCTGCTGGATGAAGGTAACATCCTGCACAGCGCTGGCGAGGGCTCGGAGCCCGGACGGTGCCACGGGGTGGCTGTGACCTGCTGCCGTCCCCGCTGCTGCCCTCAGCCCTGAGCTGACCGCAGCTGCTTCAGCTCAACTGCATCATCCCCTCCTTTTTCGTTTTTGTTAAATATAATTTAAAAATCCCCAGTGTCCAAGCATCCACCACAGACTAGATACAATTTCCAGGTTTGGGTTATTTTTTATGCTCTCACTTTGGAGATAGGTACTTACCCGAATTTTTGGACTGACTTTTACGCTTCACCCCAGCCCCAGAGATGGGAGGGTGCTGGGAGGGCTGGAGCCCCTCTGCTGTGGGGACAGGCTGAGAGAGCTGGGGGGGTTCAGCCTGGAGAAGAGAAGGCTCCGGGGAGACCTTCCAGGCCCTGCCAGGCCCTCAAGGGGCTCCAGGAAAGCTGGGGAGGGACTCTGGAGCAGGGAGGGGAGCCATGGGACGAGGGGGAAGGGTTTTACACTGCAAGAGGGGAGACTGAGATGAGATGTGAGGCAGAAATTGTTTGCTGTGAGGGTGGTGAGCCCCTGGCCCAGGTTGCCCAGAGAAGCTGTGGCTGCCCCATCCCTGGAGGGGTTCAAGGCCAGGTTGGACGGGGCTTGGAGCAACCTGGGCTGGTGGGAGGTGTCCCTGCCCAGGGCAGGGGGTGCCACTGGGTGGGCTTTAAGTTCCCTTCCCACCCAAACCATTCCGTGATTCTGTGATTCCTTGGCCGTTTTGCTGCTCCTAGCAGTTCTCCTCCGGTGGCTGAGCGGAGGGCAGGGGCTGAAGGGTGGAAGAGCCCAGCCCCGCTGCGCGCTGTTCATCGTCTGCAGCGACACAAAATAAAAATAAAGCGGAACGTGGAGGAGCGGGGGTGCCCCGCCTCCCCTCAGCGCCCCCCCCCCCCCGCCCCCGGGCAGGTTCCCCGGCGCTCCGCGGGGTCCGGGGCTGCGCGGCGGGGGGAGGCGGAGGATGCGCGGATGGAGCCCGGTGCGAGGAGGATGACAACGGTGAGGAAGCTGCGGAGCGCAGTGGGGATGCGGAAGGCGTGGCGTGGCCGGGGGGCGTGTCCCGGGCGTGGCCTGGCGCGGGGAGGGGCGTGGCCGTGCCCTACCCGGGGCCGCGCCGCCGCTGCCGCCGGCTCCGCGTGGGTGGCGGCCGCGCAGAGCCGAGCCTCCGCGGCCGCGCAGAGCCGAGCCTCCGCGGCCGCAGAGCGGCGGGCCGGGGCTGTGCCGGGCCGGGCGGGGCCGGGCCGGGCTCGGCGGGGGCTGGGGGCGGCAGCGGCGGCGCTGCGCGGAGAGGCGCGGAGCATCGCGGAGCGGAGCATGTCGGCGCTGCGGAGGAAGCTGGGGGACGAGTACCAGGTGGTGAGCACCTCGGCCAGCGGCGGGGGGCTGCCCCCCCCCCGCGCCGCCCCCCGGGGCAAGCGGCAGCGCTTCGTGGACAAGAACGGGCGGTGCAACGTGCAGCACGGCAACCTGGGCGGCGAGACCAGCCGGTACCTCTCCGACCTCTTCACCACCCTGGTGGACCTCAAGTGGCGCTGGAACCTCTTCATCTTCATCCTCACCTACACCGTGGCCTGGCTCTTCATGGCCTCCATGTGGTGGGTGATCGCCTACATGCGGGGGGACCTGAACAAGGCGCACGACGACAGCTACACCCCCTGCGTGGCCAACGTCTACAACTTCCCCTCCGCCTTCCTCTTCTTCATAGAGACCGAGGCCACCATCGGCTATGGCTACCGCTACATCACGGACAAATGCCCCGAGGGCATCATCCTCTTCCTCTTCCAGTCCATCCTGGGCTCCATCGTGGACGCCTTCCTCATCGGCTGCATGTTCATCAAGATGTCTCAGCCCAAGAAGAGGGCCGAGACCCTGATGTTCAGCGAGCACGCCGCCATCTCCATGCGGGACGGCAAGCTCACCCTCATGTTCAGGGTGGGCAACCTCCGCAACAGCCACATGGTCTCGGCGCAGATCCGCTGCAAGCTGCTCAAAGTAAGTGCGGTGCCTGCCACGCTTGCCCCCGCTGCCACCGCCGGTCCCCCGGGGACATCTCCCTGTCCCCCTCCGCCTCCCCACCTCTGTGCCGGCCCCTCCGCGTGCCCTTTTTGGACAGGAGAGCTTTGCCGTCCCTCGCTCCTGCCCAAGGCTGCCCCCGTGTCCCTGTGATGCTCTTTGGGCTCAGCCGTCAGGCGCCAGATTTATTCGCAACCGTCTGATTTACCGGCAGCCTTGTAGGATAACGGCTGTATTCAGCGCTGGGTTTACATGCATATTTACATATTTCTCTAAAATGCTAGATTTCTCTGACAAGTAAATACTTACAGCTTGACTTCCTCGGTGTGCGTTTGAAAAGAAAGCTGTTTCCCTTTCTGGCATGTTTCTGTGCTTTGGGGCAACGGTCAGTCCAGTCAGGCAGAACTTTATTTATGTGGTGCGTGAACTTCATGGAAAGCAGAACGCGGGGGTTAGACGTTTAAATGTCGTGCTAATGGCCCCGCACGTCCAGGGAAAAACCCAGTGTTTATTTGAGGCTTGCTACAACGGCTGCATATTCATAGGGGAGATGAAATAAATGTGGAGTGGGTGGAAGGGGCCGGCTCGGCTGACGTTTGACGCATGCAGAGCATCCCGCGTGTTTCCGAGGCTGGCAGGGGGGGTGGGTGCCCTGCCCTCGGGGTGGGTGCTCTGCAAGGACAGGCAGGGTCCCCTTGCCGGGGGGACACCCCACTTGGAGGTGTCCTGCTTTCTTCCCCGCTCCTCTGGCTGCCCCCCCCCCCCCCCCCCAATGGAGGGATGCTTGTCCCCCGTCTGCTGCGCCTGGATCTGGTGAAGAACAAGATGCGTTTTGCTCGGAGGCTTCTGAAGTTGTCACGTTTCGGCCCAAAGACGTGCTTTCCGATGGGGGGGTTTGCAGGGAGGATCGTTGCGGCGTTCGGTGAGGGCTGCAGGACCCTAACCCGTGGGGGGAGTCTGTGGCCAAAAGGAGGGGTAGTGCCCGCTCTCAACAAGCCGGAGGGGAAGAGGAATTTAAAGAAACTCCATAATTTCGTGTGTCTCCTCGCTGCCGTGCCCGGATGATGGCTGTGGCTGGAGACCGACGCGGGTGAAGATGCCATCGCTGCAGCTGACCTGGAGGCGTCTCTTCCTCTTCTCTTCTTTTTGAATAATCAGTGGAATCTCAGTGACACTTTTCCCTGGTATGAGCTAGCCCCGGTTGTTTGCTCGTGTCAAAGTTTAGACGGGTAAATTGAATGACGTGCAATTAGCCTGGTAAGTGATCATCCGCTCTTTGGAGGGCACCACGGTGACCCCTCCAGCTGCCCCCTGCGACGAGGCTCTCCTGACTAGGGAGAGGTCGGACTGCCACATTTAATCATCTTTAATGGCTTTAAAGGGTCAAAATGATCCATTACAAATTCTGAAATTAGCCCTTTTTGCATCCAGAGGTGCCGCAAGGGGAACTGTAAAAGTTGGAGCGTAAAGCTTAGCGTGGCGCCGCAAAATTTCCTGAACTTTAGACCGGTGGAAGAGCGGCTTCGTGGCTGCCGTTCCGTCTGGTTTCGTGGCGGCGGCGCTGGAGTCAGCGGGGCGAGGGTTTTGCAGCTGTGGAAAATCCAGCGCGACTCGGAGAGGAGCGCGGGGAGCCCTGCCGTCAGCGGCTCCGACAGCCAGCTGTCCCTGGGGCGCCATTTGGGGTAGGAAGGGGAAAAGGCCACTCGTGAGGGATGCCACCCCCGGGGGGCCGTCGTGGCCGTGGTGGCGCCCTGTGCCCCGGGCATCCCGCGGTGTCCCCTGCCTGCCAGCCTGAGGGGCTTTCCCCGGCCCAAAGCCGCCCAGCCTGCCGGAGCGCGGTCACGGACGGCTGTGGGTGTGGGGGGAGAGTGAGAAAGGGCTCAAACGTGGTTTTTCGATGGATACGGTGAGAGCTGGCGCTGCGCGTCCCCTCCCGCCTGTCTCTGCACAGCCCGTCCTTTCGCTGCCGGGGGGGAGCCGTGCGTGGCCAGGCCTCCTGGCCAAAAAAAAAAGATATAAAAAAAATAATATATATATATATAGATACCAAAAAAAAAAAATAGATAGATATATAAGAAAATATAAAAAAAAATAAGAAAATATATAAAAGAAAGATATATAAGAAAAACTATAAAAAAGGAAAAATATAAAAGAAAGATATATAAGAAAAGATATAAAAAATATATAAGAAAAATATAAAAAAATATAAGAAAAAATATTTTAAAAATCTAAGAAAAAATATAAAAAAATATAAGAAAAAATACAAAAGAAAGATATAGGAGAAAAAATATAAAAAAAGACATATAAGAAAATATATAAAAGGAAGATATATAAGAAAAAAATATCGAAAAAGATATATAAGAAAATCTGTAAAAGGAAGATATATAAGAATATATAGAAAAAAGATAGAAAAAAGGGAAAAAAGGAAAAAAGGAGGAAAAAAGGAAAAAAAAAAAAAGCCTGGAGCAGGGAGAGGGCTGTCTCTTCAGGGGGTGCTGGCACACAGGGAGGGGCTTGCCGGCTTGCAGGGGGACAGATGTGTGGCGGGGGGGTTGTTGCTGCCCCAGTGGGTCTGCGCCGGTCTGTTGCAAAACCGGGCGGGCAGAGTTGCTTGTAGGGCTGCTCACGGATTTTTCTGCTGAAAGGCTTCTCTTTTAGTAAAAGGTTGTTCTACTTGCGAAATGTATGTAAAATTGGAAATCCCAGTGCATCGGTTTCGATTTTTTTTTTTTTATTTTTATTTTTTTTCCCCGGTAAGCTTAGACTACACTGGAGAAAAAACCAAACATAAACCTTAAAAATGGCAAGTTAGTGCAGAGACTCATTAGTTGTAATATTCTTTTTTTTTTTTTTTTTTTTTTTAACGAATCTCCAAGACTGTGGAGAAGTTGGATGAAACTCAGAAGGCCTGCACTTTCCTCCCTGCCTCACGCTGAGCCCAGAGAGTCACTCAAGGTCATTTCTTCCTGGGCTGGAAGAGCAGAAGACGCAGCAGCAGGAGCTCTCGCACCCTGCCGTGGGTCGCACGCCGCCCGCAGCTCAGGGGTTGCTGCGAAATCACATTTGGTTTGTCCGGAGCATTTTAGCTCTCAGTCTGCGTCCCGGTTCCCCGCCGGCAGAAGCAGTCGTGCCGGGGGTGTGCGACCTCGCAGCTGAGCCACGTGACGCCGGATTTTACTGCAGCTGTGAAACGGGAGGTTTTGGTGAGGGGGGTGTGCTGGGTTCCCCGGGAATCCCAGGAGCCCCGGGGCGAGCGGTGGGAGGAGGAGGAGGAGGAGGAGGAGGAAGGTCCCCCGGCGCCGCAGCAGCGGTTACAGCTGATGGCTCCTGGGCAGCATCCCACCCGGCCTGACCTTTCTTCCCCCCGTCTGTGGTTCATACCGGCTTCTCTGGACTTTGCCGTGTCCCTCAAGGGCCTTGTTGTCTTTAACTCTGCTTTTTTTGCCATCAAGATGTCCATTATGTAAGAATATATATATATATTTATTTTTTTTTCACAATAACAGGGTAAGAGGATGCTTCGTTGTCCTCTCCCCATGCGTGGGGGGCTTTGGCTGGTTGGTTGGGATTAAGGTTTTGGGGCAGCGACCGCCGGGTGTTCCTTGGAAAGCGTCCATGGAGGAGTGCCACGTAAAGCCAAACCATTTTGGAGAGCAGCGGTGGCCGCTGGAGACCTCGACAGAGGAGCAGAGGGCGGAATTAGCAACGATTTTACGGCCAGCCCTTTGAAGGTCTTCCCCAAGCCATTATCCGTCATAACCAAGCCTGGTGCACGCAACTCCTAATCGCATTTCGTTGTCTCTGACCCGGGGCCACCGTTTTCCTCTGTCCCAAAGCCAGATCCAAGCCGGGCCGGGGGGGGGGGGGGGTCTCGGTGTCCCCAGAGTGACAACGTCACCCAGAAGTGGGCCAGCCTTCGCCCCCCCCGCCCCGTGGCTGTAGCGATGCTGTAGGGGTGCGGGACGTGGGACGGCAGCGGTTCCCTCCCAGCGCCGCGCCGTGCCCTGCTTACGGGCGTTATTTGCTGCTTTGCTCCTGTTTCTGTCTTTTTACTGAAAAGTAGACTTTTCTCTAAAGAAAGAACAAACGGAGCCCCGCAGGCAGGGTGTTTATGCAGATGTGCTCTAGATGCTTCTGGGCTCTGCCAGCTCCGCCTGGCACTGCGCCGCGCGGTGCTGGGACGGGGCAGCGGAGGCAGGGGTGGGAAATCGGCGTTTCCGCACCCCAAAACTGAAGCGCGTTTCTCGGCCGGGACTTGGGGGCGGCGAGACGCGCGGTTGTTTTCTTTGGGCTTAGATCCCCTTCAAAGCCGGACACCGTTCGGGGGGAAATTTTAAAAATAGAAACCAAATCCCAAGCGAGGCGCGTAATCCGGTTGCGCTCTGTCTGCTGCCGTTTGCTGTCCGGCTCCCACCCGCTCCCGACCCCCGTGTCGGGGGGCTCGGCCGCAGCCCCTGCGCTGGGGGGTGCACCCGGCATCCTCCCACCCCCACCCCCCCAGCTCCCAGTGTCTTTTACTGGGAGCATGGGACTGGGTTTCTCTGGGAGCCGCTGGTGTCACCCGTGGGAGCACTGATAGTCCGGGGGTGATGGCTGCGCTGGTCCCTGTGCATCACCCCCCACCCCCCAATTATAGGTCTGAATAACGAGGAGAATGGAAGCAGAGTTAGAGGAAAAATTGGAGGAAAGATCACGCTTCTTCCTGCAGGCGTAATCGTCCTCCCATTAAAAATAAAAAATAAAAACCCCAACATTTCAAGTCAGTGGTATCGCTCGATGTGGGGAGTTCCGTGTGGGTTCGGAATGCGGGGAGTGATGGAACCGCATCTCAAGCAGCGATTTAACCCTGGGATTTGGCCATGTGTGATGAATACTACAGTTTGCAAAACTTCTTTTTAAAACCTAAACAGCAAATAATGGAGAGTTCAGTCACAAAAATGGAAAGTTCTGTAACAAAAGTAATGACTGCGAAGGGCTGCAATGTTCTGTTCCTGCCTATTCATAACTCGGGGGGAAGAAATAAAGGAGCCGGAGTGAAAGCCGGGGAGGGAGCGTTTGGGCAGGGCTGTGCTGAGCACCGGGATGCGAGGTGTCGCGAGCCCGAGTGCCGACCTGGAGCTTTCGGCTCCAGGCGTGATTTTGTGGGCTCGCGTGGGTGTTAGATTGCGGTTTGTAGCGTCTTAGCGGGGGCGGCTCCAACTCAAGCCGTAGCAGCGTCCCCTTCTCCGGGCTCCTCTTGCCAAAAGGGCAGCGATCTCAAAGCGTCGCTGGAGAAGGGTGTGCTCGGCTGGTTACTCGGCGCTGGGGAACCCTCTCTTACGGGAAAAGCTGGGAATTGATCAACTGCTGCCACTTTCTGCAGGGCGTTGATGGACCATCCCTCGTGGGAGGGACCCTGGAGGTGGCTGCGAGCCCTCACCTGTGGTCGCTGGGTCGCAGCGCGGATTTTGTGAGGTTTTGGGTGTCTTGAGGGGAGATGAGGGCCCCTAGTCTGAGCCCCCCAGGCAGGGACACTCTCTGGGTGCCCTACTCCGGGCACGCTGGCTGTGGAAGGGATGGCGTGAAAAGCTGGGTGAAGGGCAGGCTGGATCTACGCTGGCTTCACCTCCTCCTCCTGGCGGGTGATGCTGCGGGTCGGTGCAGAGCGATTTAGAGGAGATCTGGGGAAGAAATTGTTTGCTGTGAAGGCGGTGAGCCCCTGGCCCAGGTTGCCCAGAGAAGCTGTGGCTGCCCCATCCCTGGAGGGGTTCAAGGCCAGGTTGGACGGGGCTTGGAGCAACCTGGGCTGGTGGGAGGTGTCCCTGCCCAGGGCAGGGGGTGGCACTGGGTGGGCTTGAAGGTCCCTTCCCACCCAAACCATTCCGTGATTTGTGTCGGTGGCGGGTGTCCTGCCAGGACTGCTGTGTTGGTGAGCTGCAACCGCAGTAAGATGTGTCTTAGAAATAACTCATCCCTGCTCTGCGCGGCCAGCGCGGGGTTTCCACCCGTTTCATGGCCATGTGGCTGGACTGGGGTTTGCCTCGTGCGAGGGGTGGCACGGCGCGCTGGCAGGGACGCGGGGTGCCGTCGGGATGCCTTGGGGATGGCTGCTCCAGCCGTGATTTCTCTCTCTGTCTCTCCCCTCGCTGCCCATCCAGTCCCGCCAGACGCCGGAGGGTGAGTTCCTGCCGCTGGATCAGCTGGAGCTGGACGTGGGCTTCAGCACGGGGGCCGACCAGCTCTTCCTGGTGTCCCCGCTCACCATCTGCCACGTGATAGATGCCAAGAGCCCCTTCTACGACCTCTCCCAGCGCAGCATGCAAACGGAGCAGTTTGAGATTGTCGTCATCCTGGAGGGCATCGTGGAGACCACGGGTGAGTAGAGACAGCAAATGCTGCGCGGAACAGATGTCGCCCCGCAGGTCTTACCATCTGCGGTCGAAGAATTGGGTGCCTCGGGTTGCCCTTTCACCCAATGACACGGGCAAATTTTGCAAATGCTTCGAGGCGGCCAAAGTCGTATTTTCCGACAAAGTGAGCGTGTTGGAGGGATGTTTGGCAATGTGTCTGTTACCAAGGCGATGCGCTTCGGTGCTCCCGGCGAGGCTGAGAAACCTCGGTCGCGGTTGCCACGGTGGCTGGGGATGCGGGGATGCGGAGATGCAGGGATGTGAGGATGCGAGGATGCAGGGATGCGGGGATGCGGAGATGCGGGGATGCGGTGTGGGGTGGGCTGTGTTCCCCACAGCATCCATCGCCCGGCAGCGATGCTGCGGCCCCGGGACGATGCTCCCGCAGCCAGCCAGTGCTTCCTGTCACTTCCCGGGGGAAGTTCAGAATATCTTTGATCATTTTCCCGTCCATGTGCTGGTGTGCCAGCGTTACAGGCTCCGAGGCTGCAGTATTGTAGTGCCTGGGGGGGCTGGGGGCAGCAGGGGTGAATCGTCCGTGCCGTTCAATAAATACTCCCTGATATTTCAAGAAAAACTCCCTAAAACCCCCCCCCTGCCATTAGCCTAGCTGGCCCCTGTAAGGATTTCAGGGCTGACATGCCGACCAGAGCGCTCCAGGTTGGGTTTTGTTGGTTTGTTTGGTTTTTTTTCCAAGGAGAACTGTTTTAAAACACAAATGATGGAAGAAAAGGAATTTTGTAACTCACTGGAATAACTCACTGGAATTTTAAAACAAAGCGGTGTGTTTGTATACTTTTGAGCTTGTTTTTTGTAAATATTTTGGAGTTAGGCATTATACACAGAACAAAAAAAAAAAAAAAAAAAAAAAAGGTGGTGTTTTCTGGCTCTGCAAAGCCTAACTCCTAAGCTTGCAAATTTTGTGACCTAGTTTTATAAGATGAGATGAATATTGGGTAAAATAGAACAAAATGTGCTCTATCTTGATAACGCACGGAAGGATGAAAGGGTTTTAAAGTTAAAAAAAAAAAAAATCTTTAAAAATGTGACTAAATGAGGCAGGAGGAGAGTACAGAGCTGGAGGGCAGCTGGATTGGGGGAGAACTAGCGTCGGCGATGGCAAGAGCACGTGAGTACGAAGGCGGCGGTGCCGCAGGTGGTTTCCAGCAGGTACCTTCCGCTGAGCCTGGCTCAGGTGAGGAAGACGAGAACAGGCGCGAGGGAAGGGGCGATCCCATCTGAAGGGTGCCCTTTAAAGAGAGGAGAAGCGGGCACTTGGTCGCTTTAAAACTTGCAGAAAGTCAGGACCCCGTCTCTCTTATCTTGGTGCTCTTCCAGCAGATGCTTTATTGCGGTTTCCACCTCTCCTGTCGTTCACCTGAAAGCCAAACCACGTTTGGCAAGAGGGAGGCCTTGCTCCGGGGGTGTACAGCGATCCGTGCGCAAACGCGCCGGTGCTCTGTGCTTACCAACGTACATTATATATCCAAAAAAAAAAAAAAAATGGGAAAGGTTTCATATGGGATATGCACCTTCTTCTCTTTGTGGAAATAGCACGTTGCAAAAATTTTCCATCTAAGCTACCGTGACGTATATTTTGCACCTAACAGCCTGCGGCCACCCCAGAACAGAAGCGACAATTTGAAGGGGATTATTAGAAATATTAGAAAACGATGTTCAGTTTGCTGTGTCGGGCGTTTTGCGGTTAAAGCCGGTAGGAGCCTGGGTCTGTGGGCTCTTCCTCCCCGGTGCGAGACCGCTCCTCGCCCTCACGCGTTCGCGGTGTCGGACAGGCCTTGGGTGTCCGCTGGCCTGGAAAGAACAGAAATAACTCGCAGGTGTTTGGAAACCAGGGTGCTGGTTTTGGTTAGGTGTAAAAATGGGGCTTGGTTTGTTGGGTTTGTTTGTTTGTTTGTTTGGGTTTTTTTTTTGTCTCAGGAAGTCGGTGAGTCAGTCACGCATTTGGAAAAGCTTTCCCAATTAATTTCGGTTGCGTGTGGCTGGAGAGGGGGGTGGTGGCGGTACCGGGGGGGTCTCAGAGGGGCTGAGCGAGCTGGACTGACCCACGTGGAGTTGGGGAGAGTCCTGCGGATGGCGAACACGGAGCCTGTGGGAAGTAGGTTGGAGGAAGGTTAAATAAGCTCCGGTTGATTTGCAAATGAGCCGAAATGCGAGCGTTTGAACGTTGTGGAGTCTCCTGCTCTGCAGAGATCCCAAACCCGCCTGGACGCGTTCCTGCCCCACTGCTCTGGGGGACCCTGCTCTGGCAGGGGCTGGCACCGGGTGACCTCCAGCGGTCCCTGCCGACCCCGGATGCTCTGGGGTTCTGTGAAGCGGGGGCCGATCTGAATGGAGGAGGAGGGGAGTTCAGGGTTTCTTTTTGTGCCCGGTCCGGTGGAGCCCAGCAGGACCAGGCAGGCCAGAGCCGGGGCTGAGCGGGGCGGGAGGTTGAGTTATGGATGGGCAACTTGTGCCGCCGGCACCAGCCCCGCGATGCTCCGCCGGCCGCTCAGCCTCCCGGTGGTACCTGGGACCTTGCTGATGGCTCCTCTCTTACACCTCGGCTGCGGTGCCTCGTGTTTTGAGTTTGGAAGTGCAATCACAATGTTCTCTTAATGCTACTGGGAGCGGTAATTAATTTAATTATGAGTGAAACCTGTGCAGACAGGACAGCAGGCTCCAGAGGGCAGGTCTCTTCTACAGCCCTGCTCTTACGACGGGTTTCTCTTGCGTCCCGGGAGTGAAATAGATGTTTACTGCAGGGTGAAGGACTTTCTACCTTTCCGCCTATAAAGCTGCCTTTGTGGTGGTTGTCCATTACCCTCCTACCAATCACTGCGTGAAAAAAAAAAAAAAAAAAAAAAGAGTCATCATTTTGCATCATTAAATTGAATTGGAATCGAATTGCATTTTGAAACGCCGAAGACTGTAATTCAATGCTTGAACGCTATGAAAATGGGAGAATTTGTACAGTGTTGCAGCCCCGGCGTCTGGTTTCTTGCCAAAGGCGAGAGGTCCAAAAGCCGACCTGAAGCCGGGTGTCGACGCGCGCCCTTTCCCGCGCTGATGGCGTTTGGCCCCGCATCTGCTGGGAAACCCTGCCCAGGAACGCTTCGTTGAGTTAATTTTAACTCCAGCTCTTAATGTTTCCCTCTGAAAACAGTTAATTTGGCTGGGATGGCCCCATTCCCAGGTGGGGAACTGTGTGGTGAGCAGAGCAGCGGTTTTAGGAGCTCTTTCCCCCGGCGCTAGACGTGCTGCTGGGCTTCGGGCTTGACAGAGGGTGCGATAAAATGACGCGGCTTCTGCGCGTAGTCATTAAGCAGCCTTATGGCACAGCCAGTTTTCTAAAGCTGCCGTCTTATTTTCTTTTGCTGTGAAAATTGACCTGCAGAGCGTCGATACCATGGAGGTAAACTGTTTTCTCACCCGCCCCAGAAAGGCAGCCCGGAGGAGCCACTGTTTGCTCCCCACCGCCGCGTCCTCGCAGCGGGGCAGGGGGCTCCCGCCCCGCGCCTCCGCCCGCCCTCCTTTGTAGCATATTTAACGGAAAAGGCTTTGGCATTCATCAAAGGTCTTCAGCTTGCCGAGTTTCAAGGGGTCGCTGAGTGCTTCCAGCCCGCCACTCCTGGTTTGGTTTTTTCCAAGTAACTGGTTTCCCACGTCCGGCAGAGCGCCGTGACGTTGCGCTCCGATCCACTACGTCCCCTGTAAAGAACCGCGTCGCTCACGCGCCTCTCCCCTGTCCTGGAGACATCTGCTGGCCCCAACGTCAAGAATTACACAGCAAGCGAATAATAATAATAAATAACAAAAATATTTATTTCGTAGTATACTCTTGGCACTTCTTTTCTTCTTCTTGTACCGATGCGACAGAAGCGGCTGTTACTCCGGCTCTGAAGGAGGCAGAAATACCTGTAAAAAATCATTGCAGGCTTCTGGTTCAAGAAAGCAAAACGAAGAGAGAATTGCAGTCACGGGAAGGATCCGCGGGGTGGATGCAGGGCTCTTGGCCTGTTTTGAAATGCTCCAACCTTTCACTATGCTATAAATCGTCATTTCGAAATATAGTTAGCGACACAGTCGCCTTTCCGCACGGCGTTCGGGAGGCACATCGCGCCGGGACGGCGCAACCTGGGGGTGAGGCATTTGAAGGATCCTGGTTTTTTGCCATTTCCCGTGTCGCTCCCGGCCTGGCCCTCCGCCGTCGCCGCGTGCTGCGGGCCAGGTGCACGCGCCTTCCAAATTACAAAAAGCATTAGAAGGTATTGAGTATTTCTCATTCTGGTATAGCCTTTGTATTTATAGTAAATAGGGATTTAGGAGTCCTAATAGCATTTGGTTTGAGTCAGCTCTGCCTTTTGATAGCGACTTAGAGCCTCTTGGTTTTCTCTATAGCAGGTGCTTATGAAAATATTTTTTTTTTCTTTAACTTTGTTTTCTGCTTTAATCAGTTGACTTTTGATATGCAATGTTGCCAAGGGGTTTAGAGAATTAGTAAATATATACAATAAATTTTGTTTTGACTGTCTGCAGAGGCAGTAAAGATTTTTTTGGAGAAGTCTAATGAGTTGTTTAAGCGGGATCTTCTTGCTTATAAATCCCACTTGGCTGATTAAAATCACCATTTCCAATGCCTTCTCTCATTAAATCATATAAAAATGATTTCTCCTAGATGCCTCCCAACTTGATTAAGTTAATTTACTGCCTCGTCACTGAAATTTTAATTTCGGGTAATACCAACATTTCTTTATGCTTTCCTTACCCTCCTTAATTACAGCTTCGGGGCTGTGTGGATGATAAGAGGTGGGAAGTGGGAAGCGGATGCGGCGCATCCCGGGGGGAAGGAGCACGGGGTCTTTAGACCCCTCCTGGACCCCCCAGGGGAGCAGCGGGGCTGAGCTCCACAGAGCCTGTCTCTGCCCTTCCCCTTTCCAGCCAGCCCTTTCTTTTGGGGAACAGAAGGAATGAGAAGCTCCACATTCACCGCCAACGTGCGCTGGCAGCCCAGAACCCCCCCGCGGCCTGGGCTGCACCCCCAGCAGCGTGGGCAGGGGGGCGAGGGGGGGATTCTGCCCCTCTGCTCCCCTCTGTGAGACCCCCCTGCAGCGCTGCCTCCAGCCCTGGGGTACCAACAGCAGAAGGACACGGAGCTGTTGGAGCGGGGCCAGAGGAGGCCCCGGAGATGCTGGGAGGGCTGGAGCCCCTCTGCTGGGAGGACAGGCTGAGAGAGCTGGGGGGGTTCAGCCTGGAGAAGAGAAGGCTCCGGGGAGACCTTCCAGCCCCTTCCAGGCCCTCAAGGGGCTCCAGGAAAGCTGGGGAGGGACTCTGGAGCAGGGAGGGGAGCCATGGGACGAGGGGGAAGGGTTTTACCCTGAAAGAGGGGAGATTTAGATTAGATATTGTGAAGAAATTGTTTGCTGTGAGGGCGGTGAGCCCCTGGCCCAGGTTGCCCAGAGAAGCTGTGGCTGCCCCATCCCTGGAGGGGTTCAAGGCCAGGTTGGACGGGGCTTGGAGCAACCTGGGCTGGTGGGAGGTGTCCCTGCCCAGGGCAGGGGGCGGCACCGGGTGATCTTCAAGGTCCCTTCCCACCCAAACCATTCCATGATTCAATGATTCCATGAAAAAATATCTCAGCAGACAGATATTTTTTAGGAGGTCACAGGAGGGGTCATGGCCACGGATGCTTTAGGCAACCATGAGTGGCTTCTGCCTCTTTTCTACCTCCTCCATCACCCGCAGATAAACTCCTGGGCGAGGGGTGCTCTGGGGTCACCCCCAAGAGCCCAGAACCTTGCCCCGGGAAGGATGCCCAGCGCTGGCTCGGGGGTTTGGGTTGTTGCCATTTTGTGGCGTGTCAGTCAGAGATGGGCGAGTTTCACAGCTGAGATGTTCGAATGGCTTTGCAGAATCCGAAGATGGTTATGATTCATAAGGGTAATTGCTAATCATTTAGGATTATTTTTGATATATATTCAACCCCTCCATTATTATGATAACATATAATTTTGAAGAACACTCAAAGCGTTTATTTTCAAAACCTATTGTCCCGATTTCACATTATTGTGATGGAGAATTTTAAGCTCTGTTGTCAGCAAACCTTCCCAGTGGTGTTCATGGGGAGAACAAGTTTTGACTCTTACGCTGGATTCCCCTTCTGGGGCTTTGCCTCCGCGTGCATTTGGGAGTACACAGCCTTTTACAATTGCCGTGTTATCCTGCGGCTTACTGATAAGCTGCTGAAATTGCTAAAAAAAATATGAACAGTTAATAAGAACCTGAAACGTACAGAAAGCTGGCAGAAATGGTATGTACATCCATCTTCAAAACTCATTAAATCTTATTTTGGAAACCTTTTCACATCATTTTCTGATTAAAGAAATCAAACAGCCTGCCAGGCTTTTTAATTAAATAAATATAAATGGAATCAAAGGCACAGTCCACGGGTTTTACTTTTAAAAATATGAATAGCTTGAATTATGAAACTGTTGGGTCTCCACAGGCAGGTTTCTCTCAGAAACAGATACGTGGGAATGATTTCAAAACTGAAACAACGTGAGTGAACAAAGAACTGTAATCCAGATCTGAAAACTAATGTGATTTAGATAATTTCCAGGGCTATTTAAAAACGGTTTTCCTGTGCATTATTTTGAAGGTTGCTTAGCTTCAAAGAATCCCCAATGCAAATTTAGCAGCCTCAGAGGTGGAACGTAAAATGTATTCTGTTTTTATCTTACCATTTGGATTTTGGGGGTTTTGTGCAGATGTGGGCAAAGTGCTGCGGGCGGAGGGCAGAAGAGAGGGGAAAATACTCCGGAGGTAACGGAAGCAGAGTCGTAACACTGCGGCTCTTGATGGTTGATAGGCTTCATAAATGGTACCTCGTTCATCCTCTCGCTCTCCTTCTCCACTGTCTTACGGCAGTTTTTGTGACCAGATCTTGGTGTTCACGAGGTATTGTCGACCTCGTCGTATTGGCAGGACAGAAACTGGGATAGAGCGGTAGAGTGAGGAGGTCAAGGTCCGGAGCAGGCACCGCGCCTGCCGGCCTTGCTCCACCATCGATGGCTCCCTGCTTGCTCTGGGGTTGCCCATCAAGCTGTTGGTAGCTCGGGTTTGGTGGATTATGGACCTGGCACGTGTGTTGTGGACCCATTTGTCATGGTCTTTGGCAAGGGATGAAGGGAGGCCTCACCTTCTGCGTTGGTGGGAGGGGACCAGGGTCTTGGGGAGCCCAAGCCGGCTCTCACCAGGGATAACTCGATGGCTAAATTCGCTTAGAAATCATCTCTCTGAGCCACCTCTCTGCAAAATATCACAGAATCACAAGTGGTTGCGGTTGGAAGGGACCTCTGGAGGTCATCTGGTCCAACCCCACTGCGCAAGCAGGGCCACCCAGACCCGCTTGCCCGGGACCGTGTCCGGATGGCTCTTCAGTATCTCCAAGGAGGGAGACTCCACCACTGGTTTGGTCCTGAGCCAGCGGTAAGGTGTGTTAGATGGGAAGGTGCCCGGGAAAGAACAATTCAGCAGCTCTGCAAAATGAAAGGGGCTTTTTTTTTCCCCTTAAGCATCGCCTAAACGTGATAGAACAGCCGTTTAAAATGCTGTGGTCTTAGCAGTTCGGCAAATCTTTTTCCAGCACTACCCTTATATAAAACCTGTTGCCTTTTTAAGACCAGTATGTGTTGGTCGCGCCGGCAGACGAGGTTTGCCACTGCCAAAGCCAGGATGTGCTGAACCGGGGGTTTTGCCGCCCGGCCTCCCCCCGCTGCCGCCGCTCCGGTGCAGCACAGCCAAAGGGCTCAGCTGCTCCAAAAAAACCAGAAAAAGCGGGGGGGAAAAAAAGGTAATTTTTTTTTTTTAATGCTAATGAAAAAATGTAAGGTGCTGGGAAAATGTAGCAGAAGTGTATGGGTTTGCCGGCGAGTTCTGAGGAGGCACAACGGGGAGAGAACGGTTTTGGTAACTGCATCCCTTACGTGACTTGCAGAATCCCTTGTATGTTGGATAACGTTGTATTTTGGATAAAGTTGTATGTTGGATAACGTTGAATTTTGGATAATGTTGTATTTTGGATAACACATGCCTCCTCCTGCGTAAGGCGGCGATTCCCCAAAGCACGGACTTTCACTGCGGAAAGCCTTCGTGGCTCTTTATTTCTTTTTTTCCCCGCAGATCTCTTTGGAGATACCAGGAGAGAGAAACGCTGGTGGTTTTAATCCGGAGCTCTGCAGGAGCTTTCCTTTCACCATGTATCATTTGAACAACTGGTGATTCATCACAAGTCATGTCTTTGCAAAAAATACTCGTTCACGCTTAATCAAACAGCACACATTCTCCTTGAGCGAGCTCTCTTGTGCTGATCCGCTGCAGCGTGTGCTGGCACGGGCGGACCTCGTACCATCGGCATATCCACATCGAGTGCAATTTCTGCCATGGATAAGTACGGGCGGGCTCAGCGCGAGCTGGGAATCGCTGGGGGAGCGACGTGTGCAATCAGCCAGAAAACTCGGGAGCGCTAAAAATTGATCTCTGATCTAAATCCGCACCGTGCCTCCAGGATATCGAAGGTCTCTAACGAGAGAAATAGGAACGCGCGCCTCCCCGCCAGCGTGCGAGCCGCGTCCCTTCTGTGGATGGAGGCGTTCGGGTTCGGGTCTGGGGGTGCCAGGGGGGGCAGGATGTCCCTGTTGGGGCTGGGGGACGGTGACAGGACCCTCAAAGCCCTGGCGGGTGGTTGGAAAGGTGTGGAAGGCGAAAGGCTTGTGTTTCTCCCTGATCGAATACGACGGGGCCGGGCAGGGAATTCTTCGCTCCCGTGAAGCCCCCGGCAGGCAGGGACGCGGAGATGCTGCTTGTGCTGAACAGACACCCGACCTGCTCCGCTCTGGGACGTTCACGGACAGATAAGAAAACTCTACAGTGCTCAAATTGTGCTGTTTCTCACTTTTTTTGTTTTTTTTCTCATAAAATGGAGGCATTAGTTTTATTCCCGTCCTCTTACCGTCACTGCCCGAGTTGTTTAAATGATTTAGTGGGTTTTGTTTTTTTTTTCTTTTTGTATTTCTGGACAGAAAAAAGCTCTGTCTACAGTAGCCCCGGTACTGGAGTCACCCGGATGCTGCTGGGGACCTGCGGGAAGAGCAGCGCAAAGACCTGCTCAGCTCCCGGGCGCGTTAGGGTTGGGGCCGGGAGCGGAGTTTGGGCCACCGCGGATCCAAGGGACGTTTTCTGTAGATGAGTGGGGCCGCGGTGCCTGCTCCTGGTGCTGCCTTTGTGCAGAACAAGCACAGCTGAGCAGCGGGAGGGCCCGGTGCCCGGGGCTCCATGATGCTGGGGACACCTGGCTCCTTTGGTCCCCAGCATCTCCCACCCCCAAAAAAATCCCAGGCGGGGTCAATATAAAGGACGGAGACGTTCATTCCCCAGTGCTCCAGCAGCGACCACCCCGCAGACCAGGCTGGGCTTCCAGCAAGGCTGTCAACTTAAATTCCCATTAAATCCCGTGGAATTTAATGGGAATAAAATGGGAATTAAATGGGAAACCTTCCGTTTCTGTATTGACGCAGGAATATATGCCTGCTTCCAAGAGCCGCACTTTTTATCCGTTTCCTCATATAGTGCATCTTTCTCATTTTTTTTCCTCTGGTTTGTTAATATTATTGCAAAGTAAATTTCAAAAACTGTATTCTTGCCGGCAGTCGCGTTCTCTCCTACTCATCAGCCCCCCTCCTCTGCTTTGGAGGGAAATTTAAGTCGATTTGACCTGATTTGCCCTGACAAATCCATTTTTGCCCTTCCTTGCAACCTTGCTCTCTTCCAGCTGACGAAAATTGTTTGATTACTTTGCGCGGTGGTGGCTTTCCGTGATTTCAAGTTCCCGGGATGGGGCTGTGACGGGGCTTCGGCGGCAGCGGAGCCGCAGTGGGGCAGCCAAGCAGCAAGAAAGATTTTGCCAAATCAAGGGGTGGAAAACAAAGCTGGAAATACTGATGTGTCCTGGGAAAGGCTTGCACCCGGTAGGCGGCTCCGTGAAGCCCTTCCAGCTTGACTTCGCTTTGTAATCCGGGGGTAATTAGTAGTGCGTTGAGGTGAAACAAGGGCTTGGGGGCAGTTTGTACTTTGCTGCGTTCCTTTTTTTTTTTTTTCTCCCCCCCATAATGAGTGTTTTTCACCTTTTCAAATATGAAATGATGTATAAGTGTATAAATAAGGCTGCGGCCTTCCCAGTGGGAAGGATGGAGGGAGGAGTCCTCTGGGATGAGGGCGGAGGGGAGGAAGGGCAGGCAGGACCGTTTGAGAAGGCAGAAACAATGAAATTAAGCCCGATAAACTTAGTTAAGGCAAAGAATTGCCTGCTGACTCTGTTTCTTGTTGGGCTGCGTTTTATTAATCACGGACTTGCTTGTCTCCATCGCCCCGGCGAGCTCAGCCTGTGCAGCCTGGCCTTTCCCTGGGATGGGGGAGTTTGGGTCACCCCGCATCCCGCGGCCTGGCCTGGGACGGTCCCGGCGGGGCGGCCGCGGCTCTCATTCGATGCGCTTCGCCTCGAGTTATGGTCTATTGTGACATTTTTTATTCGTTTGCTTGCTTGATGTGAAAGACGACTCCAGAACTAGATCTCCTGGTGTGTTTTCTGTTTGGAGGACAACTCTCCGAAAGCCCAAGCCCGGTTTTGGAGGTTTTTCGAGGTTTTTCCCACCTCTCCTGTGGGGCCGGCTCGGTTGCGGCCGTCGGCAATAGTGCTGCAGCACGAGGATGGGGCTCGGTCTCCCGTGCCCGTGGGTGTCCGTGGTGTGGTGTGGCTGGAGGAGGTGGGGATGGGGCTACTGGAGGCTGTGGAGCTGCTGGTGGTGGGCAGAGGGTGTTGGGTGCCGGTCGCTGCGTCCAGCCCGTGGCTCTGTGCCAAGATTTCTTGCCTAAAAGATTTCTTTCCTAAAACAACGTCTTGTGGAAACGAGCCTGAATATTCCCTGTCCTCTTGGCTTTGGCATCTCAGTCTGAGCCCGCAGAAGATGCCGTATCCCCTTTCTTTTTTTTTTTTTTTTTTTTTTAAAATCCATCGGCTTTGGCAGCCGGACAGGAGCTGTCAGCGTCCTCATCGCAGCACGTTCTTCTGTGTTTCTCGCCAAGCCTTGGTGGGGAAAAAAAGTAAATCTCTCTGGTTTTGGGGCATGCAGCTGCCTGGGTATTTTGAAAGGGAAATCCTCGCGCTGTGAGGTGGCTCGTGGCAGCTGGGGGTTGTCTCGGCCTCAGGGATGCTCGGGGTTGGGGTCGGAGCTCAAAGTATCGTTAAATATATTTTCACCTCCAGACTGGGAAGAAGTGGTGGGAGGCGGCGATGCAAGCTGTGGCGAGCGCGTTTGCCGTCCTCCCGAGGCGGAGAATGGGGCTCGGCGGAAAGTACGGCCCCTGGCTCGTACTGGAAGCTTACAAATGTTTTTTACATTTATGAATGCGGACATGGCCTTTCCTTTTACAGTTTAATGTGCGTTGTTCGTGGTATCGGAATAGCTGGGTGGGGGGCAGAAATGTTTGGGTTTTTTTTTTTTTTTTTTTCTGGAATCCATCGTGCTTCTGTGAGGAGCAGGGAGCCGTGCTGGGAAAAGGCCTTCGTGGCAGGGAGCGATGTCTCCCAGGCTGAGAGGGTCCCTGGTCCCCGGGGTGCTGTGGAGCCGCGGGAAGGGCAGGGATGCTCTGCTTTAGAGGGGGTGTTTCAGGTGTCGTATTGAAGTCTTAGCCGTTATGTTTATGTAGCAACTTATCTCCTCTCCTTAGTTAACGTGTCAGATAACCGGCAAGGCAGACTTTCCCTGGATGGTTATCCTCAATAAATTATTAATGATATTGTCAGGGGTGTGTTTTTTTTTTTGTCAGCAGCCAATTGATACCTCTTAGAGTATTATTTAATTTTTTAAGGATAATATTCATCAGGGTGCCTGCCTCCGGCAGGTGTTCTGTCCGTTTAAAACCTGGAAGCAATGCCCAGCTGTCTTCTCCATGGATACCTGTTCCTTGTCCTGGATGCCTTTATGCTCACTGTTCTTTATTTAGAGCACTACGCCACGGCGGGGGGGATTTACTAAATATTCCAGCTCCCGGCAGCTCCCTGCCGGGTGGTTCCCAATGTGCTTGCTCACCTAAGGGATCATGAAGTGCGATCCAAGAACAAAAACCCCAGAGCTGAAACCTCTGCCATTAGGGTTCTGCGAGCCCGAGAAGAGGCTCCTTCTAATATCATTTACATGTTTGGAGCGCTGGAGGACACTTCTTCTGTTCTGAAGAGCTTATGGGGGGTTTGCTTGCTCTGGAATAACGGGATGTCCCGGGCTGTTTGGATGGGCTGAGGTGCCTCTGGGGGGGGGCGAGCTGCCCGGGGACGGCAGGGCTGGCACAGGGCTGTGCGAGGGGCTTTTCTGCTCCCAGCTGCGGGGGCCGTTGATGGCAGACTGGTAACCGTCGAGCTAACGGCGGGTTGAGTGAAACCCTACGGTCGCGCTAAAGAAGCAGCGGAGCCGCGGTTGTGCCGGGAACGCGAGCGCGCGGCCGTGGAGGGATGCGGTGCCCTCAGCATCCTCCGCCGGTCCTCCAGACGTGGGTATTTTGTGTGACCCTGGTTTACAGCTTCTTCCCCCAAACCCTCTCTGCGCAGGGCTTGTGCCGCAGCCGCCTGCAGGCAGGGACCGCAGCCCTTCCCCGAGCTGGAAAACCGGTAAAACTCCAGTATTGCGTTTCCAAACACGCATTTCCATTGCATCGGTTACATCCCAAAGCAAAATAACCCTGCCCCAGCAAAACCCACCTGCCTCCGACCCTTCCCAGCCATCCCTGACTGGGTTACAACGCCCTGGGGCTCGTCTGCGAAGGAAGAACCTCCGCAAAGGTTCATTCTTTCACCCGCCGACGGAGGGATAATTTGCAGCCGCCCTGTACTGGCTGCAGGGCTCACGCGGTTTTGTGGGGGACATAAAATAGTTGTAGGTTTTGTTTAAAGCCTTGTTATGTGTCTGGTTTGGTTTTGTTTTGTTTTCTTCTGTTTTTTGTCAAGGCAAGGTGAGGTTTAAGCTAAAGAGGGCAGCTGTTTTAGCTGTGTGCGTTAACAAAATCAAACCTTCACTACGTGCTACTTTTGACTAACTGAATTATAGTAGAATTCTTTGGCAGGAAGAAGGGGAAAAAGCCTGTTGTGGGTAAAATGCCGTGATGTTTCAGGAGAGTGCTGGGGAGAGTCATCCGAAATGTAATTAGGAGCTCCTGAATTTTATGGAGGGGAAAAATGTGCTTGGGCTGGGAAGAGCCCAGAGGCTCTTACTGCGCAGGGCTGGGCTTGGGGGGGAGAGGAGCAGCCTGAAGGTTCCGTCCTTGCGGGGGGGGGCTGGGGGGCAGCTGCGTCTCTGCATCACCGCATCCCTGCATCACCGCATCCCTGCATCCTTGCAGCCCCTCATCCCTGCATCCCTGCATCACCACATCACCGCATCCCTGCATCCTTGCAGCCCCGCATGCCTGCATCCTTTCATCACCGCATCACTGCATCCCTGCATCCTTTCATCACCGCATCCCTGCATCCTTGCAGCCCCGTATCCCTGCATCCTTTCATCAACGCATCACCGCATCCTTGCAGCCCTGCGTCCCTGCATCCTTACAGCCCCACATCACTGCATCATTGCAGCCCCGCATCCCTGCATCCTTTCGTCACTGCATCCCTGCATCCTTGCAGCCCCGGTTCACCACATCCCTGCATCCTTGCAGCCCTGCATCCCTGCATCCTTTCATCACCACATCACCGCATTCCTGCAGCCCTGCATCCCTGCATCCTTGCAGCCCTGCATGCCTGCATCCTTTCATCACCACATCCCTGCATCCTTGCAGCCCTGCATCACCGCATCCCTGCATCCTTGCAGCCCCTCATCCCTGCATTCCTGCACCCTTTCATCACTGCATCACCGCATCCCATCCTTGCAGCCCCGCATCCCTGCATCCTTTCATCACCACATCACCGCATCCCTGCATCCTTGCAGCCCCGCATCCCTGCAGCCCCACAACCCCGCATCCTTGCATCCGCACGCAGGCGCCATCCTGCCTTGCAGAGACACAGTTTGACTGAGTCACTTAATGCTGTTCTGGTATTGGCGGCATCCAGTAAACAAGGTTATTATCTTGGCTTGTTGTACTGAATTAGTCTTCAAGTCAGAAATAAACCCATTAGCAAATGTGATGGGGTTCAAACGTTAATGCGTTACTGATAAATGGCAAAACTATGTCTGCAGAAAAAGTTTATTAAAAAAAAAAGTTGAAGAGAAAGGAAGGTGAAAACCAGGCATGTGCTATTGCATCCATGATTCTCCATCCTTTTCCGTTCTGCTTGTCCAGCTACAGTAGAAATAAAGGAGGAACTGGGAAAACTTGCTGTATGGTGATGTGCGCTGGCTGCAGAACCCAGCACATCTGCTCTGACCTGCTCTGGCATATCACTGGCAGAGGGGAAACGAGCGCGGGGGGATGGATTCCCGGAGGTGCAGAGAGTTATTTTATCTGTGTGTGTCATCGCCGCATTGGTAGAAGATGCTGGGCATCCTGGGAGCAGCTTCCTCCTCCAGTTCCATCATTTGGTGTAGGTTCAATGTCTTTTTGTTCTTACTTATAAACTCTCTGGAGGTCTTCAACATATTATATTGTGGTCACCAGTAGCAAGGCAGGGTCAGGGTGTCCGGGGGGGCCGCTGGTGGGACTGCAGCCACCCCGGGAGGAAGCGTTGGCCCATCCAACCTGTTAGCAATTGGCAAATTCTCTACAATATTAACAATTCCCTCTACAGCTCCCTGAAAGGAGGGGGTAGCCAGGGGGGGTTGGGCTCTTCTCCCAAGGAACAGGCCATGGGACAAGTGGAAACGGCCTCAAGTTGCACCAGGGGAGGTTTAGGATCGATATCAGGAACAATTTCTTCCCCCACAGGGCTGTCAAGCGTTGGAAGAGGCTGCCCAGGGCAGTGGTGGAGTCGCCATCCCTGGAGGTGTTTAAAGCCGGGCAGACGAGGTGCTGAGGGACGTGGGGTAGGGGGGGTTTGGGCAGTGTTGGGTTGGTGGTTGGACTCAATGACCTTAAAGGTCCCTTCCAACCTAGATAATTCTATGATTCTATGGACATAATGGCTAAAATACTTCCTTGCACCTATGGCTTATTTAATCAGTGGCTCCTGCACGCTTCTCCAGCGATGCTCCCCTTGTGCCTTGGGAGCCAGCGGCATGGTCCCCTTGAGGCCATGGTCTTCCTTGAGCCCCAAAAGGTGAACAGTGGGAAGGGCCATGGGGGTTGTTTTCTACCCCATAGCAGCGGGGAAGCAGTTTCGTTACATACCCCGGCTCCCCGCTGGAACGGACATGGTGGTTTGGCTCTAAAACACTGCAAACCAGAGAGAAAGTTGTCACACTGAACCATAGAATCATAGGGTCTTCATGGTTGGAAGGGACCTTTGATCTCAAAGGTCCTTTCCAACCATGAAGATTCTATGATTCTATGATCATTGAGTCCAACCAACCAACCTACAGACTCTGCCACTAGAGCATGCCCTGCAGTGCCACATCCAGACGTTTCTTAAACACCTCCAGGGACGGTGACTCGACCTCCCCGGGCAGGCTGTGTCTGGGTTTACCTCAACCAATCCTTTTGAGTACATACTATTTGCCGTTATTTCTTTTTATCAGCCCTCACAAAAGTCGTTGCCCAGACCCTCCTGGGCAGGCCGGGACTGTGAAGCCTCGGGAATGACGCCGCGGAGCTGCTCTTGCCCAGGAGTGCCTGGGCTTAACGCTGAAACGACGGCGGGCTGTGCCTGGAGGCAGGGCGACCGGACACGGTGCGGGTGGCTGCTGGCTCGGGGCGGCACCGAGGCACACGCAGCTCATTGCCAAGGTCTTACCGTCTTCCCCATACAGCGATTCCTTGGGTCTTTATCATTCGTGACAAAACCTGAGCATGAAGAACACTTCTAGGAAAACAAAATAAACAAAACCTGAAATAAATCTCTAACCGCAGAAGGAGTTCTAGCACAACGGGGAGGGGACATGCCTAAAGCGGATCCAGAAGCTGAATAAGCAGCGGGTGATTTCCAGCCCGGGACTGCGTCGTGCCTGCCCCGGTCTCGCGCGGATAACACGCCGAACCAGCACTAATCCCGCCATGGATACATCCCCGGGTGAACAGACTTCATGGACCACTTTACTGTCTGAATCGCTTGTTTCTGTTGGGTTTTTTTTGTTCTGCCAGCGCCAACGCGCTTGCAAAATTTGTGTGTATTGACGGAAAGTCAACTCCCTGGCAGAGCTGAGACACAAAAAAGGAGAGAATGGAACATGACATGCATTGAATATCACCAGCAGTTACAAGAAGGCCTGTGTTGGTGACAGGACGTTAATCCGGAGGTGCGATGTGTGTACCGGGGTTTGCGCAGCCCACTGTGAGCACCGGGAGCGTCCCCAGGGGTGCGGATCTGCCGGCCACCGCTGCCCCCCTCCCCGGCAGCACCCCCGGGGTCCCTGCCCGCTCCCGGGGACACGGTGACATCGGTCCTGCTCAGTAAGGGACGGGAATACACCTGGCTGTACTGGGGGTAACAGGGGATGCTGGTTAGCAACGCTTGCCTTTTTTTTTATTAACGTAGAGCGTCTGCAGTCGGCTCTGCCCCTGCTGGCTTTAAAAAAAAAAAAAAAAATAAAAAATTAATGACCTGTGCTTGAGTTAAGCAAACGATGTAAAAAGCCTACTTACCTATTAAAGAGGCAAAGGTTTAAAAAAGTAATCGCCTCCTTAAGTCATTTCACCCTAATGGGTTCCCAGCAGGGGCACTGAAGCAGCTGGTTTTGGCGAGGAGGCGATGCCGGGAGCAGGGAGACCTGGAAAAGGGTGAGAACGTCCGGGGAGGGTGAGTGCTGCCCTGCCCTGCCGGGGACTCGCTTTTGGGGCGAACCTCGGGGGGAGGGATGCTGCGGCCGCAATGGTCCTCCCTGCTGGGGGAGGCGGTGTCGGCGTCCCTTCCGCAGGCGGAGAATGGGTTTTTACGGAATATTTGTGGGACTGGTGGCTTTGAGGTGCTGCGGGGTCCCACAGCTGCTCCGGTGCGGGTCGGGCCCCCCGGTCCCATCGGGCATCGGCAGGTGTTTGGTTTGAGCAGGTGGAAGGAAAGATAACCCAGAAATGCAGAGATAAATGTCGTAAAGATGAGGCGGCCTCTTGGCGCAACCCTTTTTCTAACGAGATTTCCTCTGCTCCTCCTTGAGATATTGATCTGTGTCTGCAGCCGGATAATTCAGGACAAAGCTGAGCGCGCCCATCTCCTGCATAAATAACCGAGGACATGGCGTGACTAATTGTTTGTGATTAAGGACACGTGTACGCCGCCATGTCCGACGAGGCGGTGTTGTGTTAAGGTCTTTCAATCTTCCCTCTGTCGATGGCTGCGAGCCGTTCCACGGTCGCGTTGCCAAGTGCCTTCTCCAGCAGAGCCTCGGTGCTCTCCCTCCCTCCGGCCGGGTTTTAACCTGGGGTGGAGGTGGGCTTCTGCCGGGTTTTGCCTTTTCGCTTTTGGGACTGGAGGAACGAGGAGGTGGAACAACTTTAAAGTTAAAATTATGACCTCAGAGCATAGGTGGGCGCAGGGATGATAAAGACGGAGCCTGGACGAAGCGGTGAATCACTAATGTGCTGCTTTGGGCGCTGAATTTGGTCTCCTTTCCATGGGGAGACCAGTGCTCCCAGCCCATCGCCCACCGGGGCTCTCTCTGCAGGTCACCCCCCTGCCACCATCCCGCCCGGAGCTCTGATTTTAATTCCCACGTTAAAAACCGACATTTCCACCAAGTGCACAGCTGCGGTGGTAAGTGCTGTAACAGCGTTGGGAGCGCGAGATCTCTAATGTAGGAGCATTTCCCTCGAGAAGAGGCCAGAGTTGGTGCCGAGGTGATCCAGCTGCCGAGGGCACGAGCCGCGGCCAGCCCGAGGGGCCCTGGCTCTGTACCCCCTCGTCACGCTCAGGAGCAAATCACTTGCAAATTAGTAAGTTCCTTATAAAAAAATGACTTGCAAGTAAGTATTGATGAGTTAGTAAATTATAAAAAATGACTTGCAAATAAGTATTGGTGAGTTACCAAAGAAATGGGGGGCTGGACTAGATGACCTTTAAAGCTCCCTTCCAACCCAACACATTCTGTGAATCGATGAAATAGAAAAGCGGACAAGATTCGATAGACGTTTGAGTAATTACTGAAAAATAACGAGATTCGGGAAGGGTTGTGAAAAGTAAACTACTTTTTGTGCTGTGTTTTGTTATCCCTACGGCAAAGGACATGACCGAGAAGGCTTTAATTTCAACTACTCACCTTTTTTAGCCATGAGTGACCAGAAGCAGCGGGGCGGGCGTCCCGCTGAACTCTCCCCGGTTACTGCTGTGGCTTTAGGCGAAGAATATCCACAGAAGCGGTGGGTTTGAGGGTGCCCTGGGGCCGTGCAACAGTTAGTGGTGAGTTAACTGGTAGCTGGTGTCATCCTCTGAATCCCTCTCTCAGAGTTTTGCTGCCAGATTGGAGCTTGAAGGTGCCAATAAGTATTTTGTTGGTGAAGGAAGGAAACGGCATAAGAGGAAGAGAGAAAAGAATTAGGAGAATATTTAAAACCAGCTGGAGTGGCTTTACACAACAAACTGAATTGCAAAAATATTTTTCTCAACATAAACGAGCCCAGTTTTGGTGCGTGAGGAGCACGCAGATTGCTGTGTTTCTGAGGGGGCTTGCTCTGGCATTAAGATTCGTTGTTCAAATGGTGTTATTGCCGTTACTCCTCATGGGAAGTTATGTCTCAGAGTGCTACTGTTGACGTTGGCATTTGGACGCGCATTTTCTGTTCTCTCTAGTTCATCTGCGAAAACGACTTTTCCCCCCACCTCCTGACTTTTCAGGAGAACAACGTGGAGAGACTTTGCTCCAGCAAAGCTGAAGCCGCTCTGCTGCTTCCTCCGAGCACCTTCTCGGGGCGATACAGAAACGGCCTCGTGGCACCCGCGGCAGTGACGCTTTCCAGGAATGACTATCTGTGTCTTAAAATTTAAAGCCGAAATATTCCAGGAGGATGTTCATGGCTGACGATGTTTCCAGCTCGTGGGTGGGAGGATGGGAAGGAGGGGAGGTTGAGATGAGATGTGAGGAAGAAATTGTTTGCTGTGAGGGGGGTGAGCCCCTGGCCCAGGTTGCCCAGAGAAGCTGTGGCTGCCCCATCCCTGGAGGGGTTCAAGGCCAGGTTGGACGGGGCTTGGAGCAACCTGGGCTGGTGGGAGGTGTCCCTGCCCAGGGCAGGGGGTGGCACTGGGGGGGCTTGAGGGTCCCTTCCCACCCAAACCATTCTGTGGTTCTATGGGCTGGTTCTGCAGGGCCGGGGGGTGCAGCGATGGCGGGGGTTGCTTTGCTGCGTCCGTGTGAGCTGGACTGCTCAACGCAGGGGAAGGCTCGATTTTTTAATATTTTGGAAGCTGACAAGTGTGGGCATGTGAGATTTATTAGGATGTCCCAAAAGACGTGGGGCAGGGATAGGAAGGAGAGTCTCCGGTGGCTTTTACTTTGCGGTGGTGTGCAAGTTGCAGTCATTGCCCCCAGGTTTTCCCATTTAAATTCCCCCTGTTGCCCACAGGGGTAGATACTTCAAATGAGCTTTTAATATCTAACTGCAGCTGGAAGCTTGCACCTCCATCCCATGGCACGCGTTATTGCCGTATCTTTGCCAACAAATTGTGTAACGCATTGCATAGGAATTATTCTTGGGCAGTCCACGTTCACCAACGAGTTGCTCTTTGAAATGTTTATGCTTTTCTGCCTTTAAAGAACTGTTTGTATTTACATGGGTTGCAGTCGTGAAAAAACCCTTGCGGAAAGCCGGGCAGAATGGTTTGCGTCCCGTATTTTATGGAACGGGCAAAGAGCCGGCCAGGGGCTGAGGCAGGGACGTGTCTTCTCAAGAGTCTGCTAAGAGTTTCTGGAGGCAGCTTGGGCACACTGAGCTCCGACAGCGGAAAAACAGAACGGCCAGCGTGGGCATCCATGGAGGTCTTGGTTCTCCTGCCCTCAGCTTCCCTGCTGGCAGTGGTACAGCAGCTGTGGCGCGGCAGGGGGCCACGGGGTGATGCTGCCCCACGTCCACGGGACACCCAAGGGGTGGGAGGGGGTGCTGTGCTGCTGGGGACCCCTCGGCTGGCCCGGCAGTTTTCTGTAACAGGTTTCACCTGCCTTTCCCTTAGTCTCAAAGTGGCTGAACCTTCTGTCTTGTTTAAATTATTAAATCCTTCCCAGTGTTTTCCGTGTACACCTACTTTGCCTGCTGTCATGACATGACCAGTATCTCTCAGTTTTTGGCTTCTCAGCCGGCTTCTGCAGTGCAATAATTAGGCTTTTTTTCTTCTCGGTTCCTTGTCTCCAGTTTGTCACCTTCCGTGTAACACGGAATTTGCTCCCAAGTGTTTTGCATCTCAGGATGGCAATTTCAGCTCTTGGAGATGCTGAAGTCTACAGTATGGAAACCTCACTGGAAAGGGAGGGGACCCGGCGCTTTGTGTTGAGGGGCAATCATTGAGTTGTTTTGGTTGGAAGAGACCTTTAAGATGATCAAGTCCAACTGTTAACCCAGCACCGCCGGGTTACCGCTAAACCATGTCCCTCAGCACCACGTCTACTCTTTGAGCAACCTGGTCTAGTGGGAGGTTGGAACCAGATGGTCTTGAAGGTCCCTTCCAAGCCAAACCATTCTGTGATTTTAGGATTCTACCTCCAGGGAGGAATTTAAATCATTCTCTGAATCATGGAATCCCAGAATGCCAATGCTTCGGCACAGAGGAAGGGGGTATCGCTTCATGCCTCAGTTCCTGGAGAATATCTTTGGCGCTATCTCAGGAAAAGTTGGTTGCACCTAACTTACAGAACCTCGGGTGTTCGTGGCAGTGGTGGGGCAGTGTGGTGCGGCATCGTTGTTTGCTCGCTCCGTCCAGAGGGTCCAGGGTCCAAGCACCGGAGAAAGCAGACCCCAGAGCCTCTCTCGAAATGTAGCTGTCTTCCAAACTACCCTGCGGAGCCCTATTAATTATTCATTCTTTTTTTGCCTTTTTATTTTGTAGCGTGACACTCCACATCTATTAGCTGCAATCATCTAACGGGACGCAAACGGTGGTGCTAAGCGTATTCGCGGCGTTCCACTGGAGCTCCTCTCGCCTTCCTCATTATGCTGCAGATGCTTTAAATTCAGGCGGTACGCAGTAATGGGGATGAAATTTCCCACAGTGGAACATTGCTGACTTAATGTTGCGTGATGAAATAGCACAGATTTATATTTAATATTTCTTTTCAAGCAGGCGCCGCAGAGCAAGATTTTTCTCTGCTTGTGGCTGTTTCTCGCAGTACCGCGCGGCAGCCAGGCCTGGGCGGGATTTCAGAGCTGTGGGAAATTCATGTAATCCATATATAATGCATAATAATAAAAAAAAAAGATTTTGGGGTTTCTTTGAACCTGGAAGAGCTTAAGGCTTTAAAACCTGCCCAGCAAACATGCCTCAAGGTGTTGCTTGGTCCATGATGCCCCGGAAAACATCCCGTCTTTCCGCTCTGAGGCGTGTTTGTGGGTATGCGTTACCCATGGAATGTGTCGCTGACGGGAGCGTTCAGGTCAATAATATTCTCTGGGTGCGGTGGCTCCCGGGGGGACCTGGCTCCGAGGGGAGGAGAGGCTCCTGCAGGAGGCTGAGCTGCGCGGTAATTAATTCATCAGCAAAACTCGCTGGA